>CM057103.1:17605000-18097500 GCA_029959045.1 Taenioides sp. WSHXM2023 | reverse complement strand
TTTTTAAATTGTGACCAGATTCTTTTTAGACCAACAGGTGTAGAGGCACTCTACTCATTGTCGTACATGTGGTACAGTGCTCATAATTCAACTACTGTAGTTATTGTGGGACTACTGGTCAGCTTGCTAACAGGTAGTCTACCACATTCTGTAAAAACATTTTCAACATTATTCTTGGTATCATTTAAACAGAGAATTGTCAAAATGAAAACAATGCAGTCAAATGTGTATGTGATCTGCTGACTGTGTGTGCGCACATGCATAGGACCTATGAAGGAGAGCCAGCTCACCCCCGGCACTGTGTTTCCGGTTCTGGGCACACTCCTGTTTTTCCTGCCTGAGCGATATAAAGAAAAACTGTGCTGCAGGACTTCTCTGGCACCAAAGGTAGACCTACAAATATCCACTATACCTTTAATTCCTGGTAGGCTGGTAGGGCCTTACATATTTAACATGTTAAACTCAAACACCTTCTGGTATTTGTGAGCAGCTTCGAGAGAGAAGTCCCTATCGCAAGACCATGGAAGCCCCCAATGGATCTGCCTTGTTTAAAGAGGACTCTGTGGCTGAGCTGGAGGCCTCAGGAGCACCCCCAAATGACCAAGAGAAGCGCAGCAGCCTGGTGCCTGTAGCAGGACTCCAGGAGACAGCGCTGTGAGGAGGAGCCAGCACATTTAACCAAACAAGTATGAGATGATTTTGTACACTAAACACGAGTAAAAAAATATTTGTTAACAATTTTAGTAGAATTTTTGCTGCTGTGACTGTCCTTTCAATAATAACATACACTTTAGATTTTTTGACATTTACGGTAATTGTGGTCCACAGAGCACTACATTCCAGTGACCACATACACTTTGTTTTTCTGTTCGGGATATGGCTACAGAGGAAGAATGAATGTTTGGTTCTGAGATGTGTCTATGTACTAAACTGTCATTATGCTGTAGTCCACCTCACTGTGCCAGTAATAGCTTACTGTTTTTGGAATCAAAGAATTCTTGTGAACCAATGTTGTGCCTGTATATTTACAATGTGTCTTGAGTCTTACTTAGGGGTCGCTGTCTACATGATGTCTGCTATTTTTGTACCAATCATTGTTTAAGAAACATGAAGCATCGGCTTCCTGTTCTTGTTCTGACCCCAAATACCTCAAACTATCCAAAGCAAAAAGAATATGGTTCATATTCTTTTGCTTTTTACATACAGGCCTGTATATTTTTATATGATACATTTGCTATTGTATTATATACTTTAGTAGTTGAAATATGATTTTATATGCAAGAACCATGAACCCTTTGGTGAATATGACACAGAAATGGGATGTTTTGTATTTTTCTATTGTAGTTCACCATCACCTCATGTACATCCCATGTTCTGACTACTGCCAACGTTCTCTTCATGGTTAACTTTCACCCTTCGCCTAGTCACTTCATTTTCTGACCTGAAATTACTTGAAGTGTGTGCCTTATTAAACCTGCACATGATCCCAGCACAACTGTAACCTTAAGTTGTATATAGTTCTGTTGAGAGGCCTATATAATACATACGTGTTGACACAGAGGGCTAGCCCAACTTTCGTAAAGACTTGACTGTTTGGTGCAATTCTCTAATGCTGAATTGCCAACATGTATTTATGTAACTATGATTTTTCATTCATACCCATTTAAAATGTTAATACTTATTTTACTATTTTCAAGAGTGTCACACTTAGTAATTTCCAGCTCTGGTAAATATTGTTTCAAATTGTTTTTTAAACAATATTTGCTGTATTTTTTTTTTTCTCATACCCAAGAATTCCCTTGCACTGTATTCCAAAAATGATATTAAATTACATTTCATACAATGATACCATACTAGACATTATACCAACATTGTTCTTGTGGAAATGGGTCAGGTATTGACTTTTGAGTCATAAATGATTTCGTATTTATTTTGTTATGAAAAGAACATTAATTATTTTATGTTATGAAGATAAAATGTGTCATGTAACAATGCTGCTGTTATTACTCCAATTATAGCACATAGACAGTAACCTCAAGATTGATCCATAAACCATGTTACCAAATCAATAAATAACTTTAAACTTTGTATTGTCTCAATATTTGATCACATTCCACCTAATTGCTATGAGCTAAAACGTGACTATTCTTGTATATTACCTATTACAGTGGTGGAAAATACTAACACAAATGTAAAAGTGCACTTTACAGTGGATACATTTATTTACCTCAACATTTGAGAGCAGGTATATGTACTCTCAACACCACTACTTTTTTTTACTGGACTGAAAAAGTACTACTTGCTTACGAGGAGTTATTTTATTTAGCATGCTCATGGTGATCTCCTGCCTAAAGGTTTTGAACTAACACAATATACAATAGTCCATTGCAAAAAAATTTGAATATCATGAAAAAGTTCAATATTTTTTGTCACTCATTTCAGAAGTTATATTTCAAGAGTTTATTTCTTACATTTTCATGATTAT
The DNA here is from genome assembly GCA_029959045.1 of Taenioides sp. WSHXM2023. Classification (NCBI taxonomy): domain Eukaryota; kingdom Metazoa; phylum Chordata; class Actinopteri; order Gobiiformes; family Gobiidae; genus Taenioides; species Taenioides sp. WSHXM2023. The sequence continues at coordinate 18,095,015 of CM057103.1, read as the reverse complement.
GGCTTACAGATAATCAAAAGCCAAAATTCAGTGTCTCAATTAGAAAATTGTGTAAAAGTTCAATATTGGAAAGTCATAGTGTCACTGTAATCAGCTAATTAGCTCAAAACATCTGCAAATGGTCTCTCAGTCTGGGTCAGTGGGCTACACAATCATGGCGAAGGGCTGTTGACTGGACAGATGTACAAAAGACAGTTACTGACACTCTCCACAAGGAGGGTAAGCCACAAAAGGTCATTGCTAAAGAAGCTGTTCAGAGTGCTGTATCCAAGCATATTCAGAGAAACTGGAGTGGAAGAATAAAGTGTGAGGAAAAGTGAACCAGCCGAAGAAATGACTGCAGCCTGTAGAGGATTGTCAAGCAAAATCCTTTCAAAATTTGTGGGAGCTTCGTAAGGAGCGGACTGAGGCTGGAGTCAGCACATCAAGAGCCACTACGCACAGATGAAGCCTATATGGGACATGAGACAATGTCAGAAGCATCTTACCTGGGCTGTGGAGAAAAAAGAACTGGACTGTTGCTCAGTGGTCCAAACTCTCTTTTTAGAGGAAAGTCAATTTTGCATGTCTTTTGGAAATCAAGGTCCCAGAGTCTGGACAAAGAGTGACAAACACAAACATGTTGTCTGATGTTGAGTGTGAAGTTTCCACAGTCAGTAATGATTTGGGCTGCTATGTCATCTGCTGTTGCTGGTCCAGTGTGTTTTCTGAAGTCCGCAGTCAATGCAGCCATCTACTAGGACACATCACAGCACTTCATGCTTCCTTCTGCTGACAAGCTTTATGGAGATGCTGATTTAATTTTTTTTAGCAGGACTTGGCACCTGCCCACACAGCCAAAGGCACCAAAAGCTGGTTCAATGACCATGGTTTTACTGTGCTTGATTGGCCTGCAAACTCGCCTGACCTGAACCCCATAGAGAATCTCTGGTTTACTGTCAAGTGGAAGATGAGAGACACCAGAGCCAACAATGCAGATGATCTGAAGGCAGCTATCAAAGCAACCTGGGCTTCTACTATGTTTTTCGGCCAATTTGACATGTGAATAATGAGTCACTGTGACTCTGAGTGATGTTCTGTTTAAAGAGGCCACTGGCACAGAACGGCCACTACAAGCTCTGCCCCTGGGCATCTGTGGGCACAGAAACAGGAATGTCTCTCACCATATCATATATTCTTTCTTGAAGGCTGTACTTTACAATGTGGGTTATGTGCTAGGGTTTTTGGGTCTGGTGTATTTGGGTGAGGATTGTCCAGTGTCTGGGGGCGGATCTCCAGAACAGAATGCACAGGGAGTGTGGGGGCACACCATAAATCGGCCCTGTGTTCTCCGTAATGAGCACAGATAGTGGAAGTATGCAGATGCTCTCTTCCATTTCATCAAACAGGAGGGTGAACATAAACATATCAGAATCATCAATCGCCCATTCCAGTCTTTGAACACAGCAGCGTTTCCAGATCTCACTTTAGATATTTGTTATAATATGATTTTTGTGTATTATTGTTTTGAACCAACACAAAGCTGATTGAGCAATTTGAAATTATCACCACTATTTCCACTCTTTCTGTAATAAATATTTTCTGCTATACATCGAAAAAACTATAAAAGCTTCACAACTATTGCCCCTATCCTTTAATAACCTTTAGAATAACTAGTCCTACAACTCCAAATGAGTCAGAACTCGGCACAGGAAAGAACCCCCTGCTCTTATGGATTTATAGGGATAGCCTTGAACTTAGACTTGTTCTGGAAGAGCAGAGACCCATTTATTGCCAATGAGCAGCTTTGTCAAGTTTGTGCTCATATCAAGTGTTTTACTCTTTTAAGTTGTGTGATAAAAAAAAATACCCAGCTAGATGTGTTCTCATGAATCGGGCCCATTTAGTAACCACAAACAAAAATCCTGTTAGAACACAAAGAGTTGTTGTTTTTATTTGACAAATATGCAAAAAGTGACCTACAAGAATAAATAATTGCATATTGTACATATTCTCACCTTCTACGGTTACACAGTGTTCTTGCATACAGTGATTTGTAGCCTGTGGGTTGTAAACAGCCCAGAAGAGGTCCATGAACAATATTGACAAACTATAAACAAAACATAATGTTAGCAAAACACAAAGCTCCTGTTCTTGTAGACTTGAACGGAAAATACAGATAATCCGAAGAACAGAATAATCTACCATTGTCTCTTAGTATTATTATTTTAAAGGTCATTACCATGATAATTTAGTCATTGTGATTGCTGGATTTTGAATGGAGTAGAGTGAAATATTTGGAGAAACTGCAATGGTTGCTTCACTCTTTATCTGCATCTGAAGCCGAGGCCACTGTACCGTCCTGAGAGAGCAGGTCCCCCACACTGCCACAGTACAGCAGAGAGCGCATGGGCCACTTCTGTGTGACAAACATCAGGTAACCCCTCAGTTAATGTAATTTCAGCCTAGGACTCGTATAGCAAGTCTGTGTGGACCAAATCATTTTGCTAATAGCGCTTTAAGTTTTGCATAAAGCCAAGGTAATTTGACACTATAGTTTATTATTTTTATTCACCAATAATGACACACTTGTTCTGTAACTGTAGTTTCTGCTTTATATTGTTTTTGCTAGTGCATCTCAATGGAGATTGGGCTACCTTTAGGCATTCTTACCTTCACTGGATGCAGGTATCCGCCTCGTCGTGAGGACAGGTTAAGTTCTGCTTGGGTCCCCTCCCGGTCCAGGGTCTCTGTCAGATAAGCAATGTAGTTGGTAGCTAGAAGCAGAACGTCGAGCTTGGAGAGCTTGGTGTCCGGGGGCACAGAGGGAAGTGCTGCCTGTGGACAACAGTGTGTTTGAGTTTTCTATGTGGATTTAATTCAGGGTAAATGTTCTTAGCAATCAAACTGGGTTTTATTTATCAAACTGCACAACTGCTATGTGTTTCCACCAATAAGGTCTTGTTTTAATACTACCAATCCTATAATATCAAGGGTCTGTATGATGCACAAATGCCAGTAAATGTGTGTTTTAGAGTTTATGTTTTATGCAAAAGAAGCAACGGATTTTGGATCGTCTGTCCAAAAACCCATCAAGTGCTTCAGACAGAACAAACCCTGTGTATCCTGGCACTTAAACATGAGGGGGGCTGACAGTGTAGGCTGACCTGCAGGCTGTGGAAGGCTTGACGGAGGTTTCGCACACGGCTCCTTTCACGGGCTGCATTTTCTGGAGAGTGCTGACTTCTCTGGGCCCGAGGCAGAGGCACTGTGCCGGACTGCCCCTGCTGAAGAGACACACACATTTTTAGGGTTAAAAATCTGTGCAAATTAGGACGCACAATTTGTCTACCTACAACCACAATTGATGCAAATGCCCTCCAAAATATAAAAAAAAAATCATTGCAACCTTTAATAATAATAGTAATAGTATAATTATTTAATGTTGATTTGTGTGCATACAAATTCGTATGGGTACATTTTTGAGTCTTATGACCCATTTCTGTGACTTGTATGTGAAAAGAGGCTCTGTATTTGTAAGATTTGTAACTCACCCGTGTCTTTGGGCGTGGGGCCGGGCTGTTGCCTGCATTCTCCCGCCTCTGAGAGTCCATGGTGGGGCCACAGCTGAGTCGGTGCTGCACAGACATGAGCGCTTCCAAAGGATTCACTGCCATCCGCACACTCCGAGGGCTGGCTCCAGATCACCACGGCCTTGAACTTGAAGAGTTTTATATCGCCTCGTCTTAAAAGTGCATGTTTCAGAAATTAAAGTAGAGAGGATCTGTGATGCTGAAAAACATTAACTGCCAAATGAAAAGTTAATATAATTGAGCTGAGTAGCACCTGATCACTGTGCGTCCCACCAGCGCATCTGCACAGCCCATCTGCCTGCGTCTGTGCATGTTACCTTATCGGGTGAGGTAATAAGGGGTCCTTATCTCTCTGCGCCGGCGTCCCCATCCTCCCTGGCTGCACGGCTGCCAAGAGGAGCAAACAGCAAGTCGGGCCTGGGGGTGGGGGGGTGGTCTCGGGGCACTGGGGGGCTTGGGAAACATGTAGCTCAGCTAACATCTGGACCAAGAGGGAATAGAAGTTTGGGGCAGTGTGACACTGAGGCACTAAATTGATGCAACTGCCCTTGAAATAAGATAATTATTGTTTTAATTATTGGTTGGAAACATAACATTAATATTATACAAATGACTATATTCTTTACTAACATCTACCACTAACTAAATACAATATATATACACATCAGAGTGCTACTGAATACATATAATACCTTCTACATATCTGTTAGTGTAAATTGATAAATTCAATGTTAATATGTTTGTAACTGATTAACCTTTGCATTTTGACAAAAAATTAAATCACAGTGTTTTATAGTCAATGAAGGGGAATGATACCAAAAAAGTTGACTACTAGTAACTTTAAAGTCAATATTATTTTAATAACTCACTTCTCAACATAATTTAGGCTTACAAACAGAAAATGGGTTATTTAAGGTGCTATAAGATTACTGTTTTTTTTCCCCCTAATTGCTTTGACACACTTCTCTATTGAAAATTCAAATTTGCAAAACACCTCACATAGAATCCCAAACAGGGTTTTCTTAAACAAAATTCAATCTCAGCAAAATACTCTCTTTCTTTGATTTTTTTTTTACCATCAAAACTCTCATGTGTTTTTCTGTGCTCTTGATTCATTTGACAGTACAGCTCTGAGCCCTTAGTCTGCTCTCAGGGACCACAGAGAAGCACTGGTTTAACGCCATTAGGGTTCACACACATATGAATTTGTGGCTGGAAGAGTTTATTATGTATTTATTTTTTGTCAATATATTATAACATTTTTGTGAAAACTATAATTGAAATAAATGTACATATTACTGATTTTCACACTGGATTTTACAGTATTTTATCCAAATATCAAAAAATTGAGAGATGTCAAATTAGTAAATATATCAACACTTGCTATATGCGATGTAATGTATGTGCTCTGGAAAATCAAACAAGTACTGGATAAATGGCCTATATAAGCTACTGTAGGATGTCTCTGTACTCATGACTTATGTGTGAAATCCTTTGTTGATAGATGTGGTCACAAATATTTGCTTTTTGCCGTCATGTTTGAGTTGCTACATTGAAAGTTTGGGCCAGCATCCATGTGAGAACAAACGTGTATATTGAAAAAACAAGTTGAATTCACTGATCATGTATGTTTGTGAATGAGACCTGCGCCAAGTGTTTTGACAAAGAGCCTAAAAACTGTGTGAACCCATGAAAAATGTTCCAAATTATGTGACCACCTAAACCCCTGTTTAGATAAACATTTGAATCAAATGATCAAACTAAACCAAGTTTCATAAAATGTGCTAAAACAACTGAAATAATAAACTATAAATATGGTGACTTTGTGCAAAAATCCTGGTAAGCCACCTAGTGTACACTTGAAGCTACTGTCTGTGGAAGTGGAAAACGCACCAAAAGGATTGTTTGGCATTTGATTAAACAGTCTTTAGAAAGTGAAGCAAGTGAGCTAAACAAAAGCTTTGGTACAACCAGACTGTGTCAATATTCACCATGACAAATTTTGTTTTGGCTAAGAATTTTGTTAAACAGTTCATCTCAGAAGATGAAAAGAGGACAAAGATTTTCATTGCTAAAATGTTGTTATCCTTTACATTATTTGGCCCATTAAAATCAGCTTGTTTGAACCAGCATTGGTTTGTCTGTCAGGACAATCAGCTTTATTGATCACATGCTAAAGTATAGTGTGACCTCTTAAGATAAGTAGCTAAGGATTTTGTTTTTTCTGTAACTTCACATAATTAAGTTAGTAAAGGAAAATAAGTCAACTTTCTACCATTAACTCAATAAGAAAAAACAGATAAACCTAAACCAAATTATGGTCAGTTAACAACCACTGGGTTTCTACAAAACTATAATCAAATACTTCAGCATCCTCTCTATTCCAAGTCTAAATTCACCTGGCCTTAATCTGACTCTCCACTATTTTAACAAACTTGTTGATATCCTCGGCCATCAACTGCGGCTCCTCCATTGCTGCAAAGTGTCCACCTCGAGGCATGGGCGTGAAGCTCACCAGACGCCGGTACTTCTGCCTGACCCACAGCTCTGGAGTGTGCATTAGCTCATTGGGGAAGCAGGCAAAACTGGTAGGGACCACCACTGGGATTCTGAGGAGAGACAAGTGGGGCTTCTTTATTAATGTGATCCTGTGCAATTAACCCACCCCCTCCAAATTCATATTCCTGTCACTCACCTTGCATGTGGCTTGTTGAGACCTTGGTTAAGATTTTCCTTATAAAACCTCATGGAGGAGATGATGCAGCCAGCAGTCCAGTAGATCATGACATTGGTGAGCAGGTCATCGAGAGAGAACTTCCTGACCCAGAGGAAAGAACCACAATATTCAGTGTATCCAAGTCACAATTTAGAGGAAACAAGTGCAGCTTGTTGTCAATGAATCATTAATCCTCTTTGTACATCAATAACAGTGGATGGTTGTTGTGACTCCTGCATAAATGTGTTATTTTCATTGTATGTTGTAAGTGCTTATTTATTTGATATTTTGGATTCTTAGATAAAACACTTTGAGGTAAATAAACTACCTGGTAAGTCCTCCATCCTGCAAGTTTCTGAAGTCTTTGCTTGTCCAAGTAGAGAATTTCTCCAGAATGTAGGCAGCCAATCCAACAGGGGAGTCATTGAGCGCCCGACCTTCAAACAAAGGTTTACTATATGAAGACTCATACAACAGAGAGGTCCAGTACCTGACAATCTAAGCCATAACATGTGGGCTGTCATTTAAGACATAACATTTAAATTCACAATAGACTGTGTGGAACGCAGGCACTATACATTTAAGGTGAAATGCCTCACTCCTCACACACCCCAAACAACGCAATTCAACCATATGAAAATGTAATTAAATGTTTTATTAGGGTAATTCTCTCCAATCTAAACTGGTCAAATGATTAATATTTTATTTGTATTTATATTTTCATTGGACATGTTGTCATTCTGTGTTATCCTATTATCCAATCACATACAAAACGAACCTCACATGAGTCTCTCATTTGGGTTGCCGGTTGGAAAGTAACCTAAAATGACTCTCTCTGAACTGATTCCTCACTACCTAAACCCCACCATCTTCAGCAAATCATTCATCAGTTTTTCAGCTGTTATGTTGTTTGCTTAATACTCTTACCCACAGTGTCCGGCTTGGTGGCCTGAATGTGCATGTAGCCCGTTTCCAGGAGAGGCTCCACCAGTAGTTTCTCTGCAGCGGGATACAGACGATCCAAGTCCATGGGAGTGAAGCTGAATAGTTTGGGGAAATGCTTTCCCAGTAGCATGGAGAGAGTTATCAGCAGCCCTGGCTTTGAGGGTGGGGCGAAGTTCAAATGCAAGCCTGTGACTGTCCTGAGACAAAATTAGTCTCTTCATTATTTTGAGTCTAAAATATTGAGGAGGAAGTGGTGGAGTGGACTTTCACCTTGGTTCCAGTTGTGCCATGTTGGTGGTGACTAACCATCCCCAGTCTCCTCCCTGAGCATAGAAGTGACTGAAGCCCAGGCGTTTCATGAGTTTGTGAAAGATACGCGCCGTGCACACTGAATCGAACCCTGCACAAAAACACAAAAAAGGTCTACATGAACAAAGGGCTACATGACATAATAACATACATACATACAAGTGTGCATATTTATAACTTGTGGGGACTCAAATTTGTATACACACTCAATTAAACAACGGAATTCAGTTCAACAACGGAACAAAGAAAAGTGGTCGTACAGAGACTGGAGATATTAGGACTCCCTTTGGACTGCCACTGCCTCAACAAGGATGTTCTACTACAAGTTGATCATAGACTGAGCTCACCTTTGTGATGTGGTGCCTCAGAAAAGCCATATCCTGGAATGGAGGGGCACACCACCTCGAAAACAAAGTTCCCAGGCCGGGAAGGCTGGGTTAATAGTGGGATGAGGCCATAGAACTCATAGAAGGACCCAGGCCAGCCGTGGACCATGATGAGAGGAATCAGCCTTGTGCCCTCGGGAACCACCTGGGGCTTCACATGAACATAGTGGATGTCAAGACCTGCCAACACACCACAATCTAGTCTGTATTCACTTTTAAAGGCAAAAGGCCATAGAGTAGGACTAACCGTCAATGTTAGTTTTATAATGAGGATACTGGTTTATCTTCTCCACTTGCTTCCTCCAGTCAAAATCATTTCTCCAGTATGAGATGACTTTCTGCAGCTGCTCAGAGTTGAAGCCATAGTTAAACTGGCTGTTGTGGAGTGAGGGCACAGGTCGTGTCTGGTCCATCCGCTGGTGGAGATCCTGTGAAGGAAACATGTTTTTGAGAAAGTGATATAACCTAGTGACATAACCCATATAATGATATGGGGAAACAGGCTATTTACTATGCTCTGTAATTCCATTGAACAGCTAAGTTTGGTTAGAAAGTTAAAGGTTGATATATGCTTATGAACAGTTGGAACACACCTCTAGCTCTGCATCACTGGTGCTTAGTTGAAAAGGTCGAATTGTAGTGTCCTCCTGGCCCTCAGGTCTGTCTCCAACTCCCCACCACTTGTCTTCTGTCTTCAGGACTTCTGGCTCTCTCCACTTATTCACCACAAGGAAGAGAAGTGCTCCCAGCACTGCAGCCAGGAGAACCTCCAACAACATAGTGCCAGCAAATGGACGAATACGACCCTTTAGTACAATACAATGATATAAAAGATTAAAATTATCAAAGTCATCCATCCTCAACTCTCACTATTGTCAGAGGGTGAAGGTCTTTCATGGTTTACAAAGTACATTTGAATAAAGTAATGTATTTATGTAAGAGTGGTTTCAAATACACACTCCTCTCTACACTGTACAGCAGATTCGGCATTTTCCAGCATGTTTTTTTTTAATTATAATTATAATTATAGTGTGGTAATAGGTTAAAGCAGCCTATTTTATACAGTTGTTACACCAGTGATCATGTTGATCAAGGTCCAGCCCAGGATTCAAAAATAATTAGCCACCCCTACTCTTCAGTGTCACTGACTGATTGATATGAGATGATGTTAGTCGTCACAATAGATTCATGTCAAAGACTACAGCCTACACATTGCTGCATCTTAATAGTTATTATCTTACAGTTTAAATGTATTAGCTTAAAGCTAAAATAATATACACTTGAGACAAACCTTCAAAAAACATAACAATGGCAGTATTTTTGTTGGATATGGATATGACAATATTCATAATATTTATTTTAACAATGTATTAAATATTTTAAAAAAGAAACATTGAGAGAAATTATAGTGGTAATGGAAGAGGCTTGCATTGTAAGGCTGTAATAATAATTTGAAAATTTTTGGTTAATTTACTAAATAGATGACTATTTTAAATGTCGAATTCTCAAATTCCAACTATGTTGCGTGCTGAATGAGAAAAGAGGGTTTAACACCAACAGTGGCCCCTTGTCAATAGTACACAGTTCAACAGTTTAGTACTTTTAGGTTTGGTACAAAGTTCATGCAACGCACAGATCCGTATGGGGCTTATGCACAACACACTACTTAACTCAATTATGACGACTCTGCACGGTTTATGCCTAAATCATGTTTTTAAAAAATCATACTTAGCCAACAGTGGGGGCGCTGTACGATCACTGATGTACCGCGCAGTCCGACAACCAAAATTTAAGTAACAATAGGTGCCTCTTGCATGATGCACCTGCCACACACGACAGCGTCTTACCTGATACGGTGTTCAATCAGCCTTTGGTGACGGTCCGTAACTCTGCACGAAACCAGGAATCTCCGAGTGACGTATAAGCCACGGGAGCGCGGCGCGCGCACAGGATCAACAAATCAGGAATGCGAAATACCGGAATAATTTTTTACCAAAATCAAAAGTCGAGGGCAGAGTAACAGTTTTGCTCAAATGAGAGTCAGTTACATCAAAATAATATTAATAATGTAAAAAGCAGTGGTCCAAGAAATTAATCAAATAATGTAAAGACTGAAAAAGACTGAAAAAATTGCTTCTACTCAAGAGTAGTAAGCTCTAATCACGCTTACACGACTTCCGGCGGGCTGTTCGGGGTAGTAAGTATGACAAAATCTAGGGAAAATGTGAAAATGACCCGGTTTTCTTCATCTACATGTCATTGTAACGTTTCGTTATGTTCGGCTAATCAACAATTGGGTGTATTAATCTTAAATGAATGTGTGCTAACTGGAAGGACAAACAATTAAACATGTATTATTCATTATAATCTGGTATTTTCAAAGAATAGACCACAAAAATGAGTAAAACTAAATCATATCTGAAGAAGCTGAGCATGAAACAAACTATATGGTTGTCAAAATAAAGCTTTGGCCACTTGTAGACAGTGGGAAGAGTAACCTAAACTTTTACAGGAGTTAGGAGTAAAAGTATAGTGAATGAAAACTACACTGCGAAAAGAATGAACTGACCACATCTGAAAACCACCATTATTATCCTGATAATTATTTGTTTATTTAATTACAGCAAGTCATAAGTGAGAAACTTGTTGCTTTACCATGTCCTAAATTATGTCGCTCACATACAACATTCATACTTGTCTTCCCCAAGGACACAATGGCAGTTTGTCACAAAGTACACTCAACAGACATGAGATAAAACATTTATTTTATGCATTTCTCTGTTAAAGAAATTGGGCTTTTCATCATTGAAATAAACAGCCGCCACTTTTCTTCATGTGGCACAAGTCCATTAAAAAAAGTTCCCTAGCTCCTTTTATGACCCATCAAAATAAAGAATTAATGTAGCCGTTTCAGAAAACAGCATCAGTTTAAAAAGTTCAAAAAAGAAAGTGTGGGTTCGATGACTAGGGCTCTCTGAGGAGTCACCTCAGTTCCCATTTGAACAGAGTCCCGACCTTCAGAACCAGAGCATCTCAGTCCGTCTCCATGGCGCTGTGAGTCTCCTTGGAAACCATCAGTCTCATCAGTTTTCCATGGAGCTTCTCGATCTTCTTCACATCCTGGGCCTGGTCTGTTTTGTACTGTAAACACTATAAAAAAAATTTAAAAAAAAGTCAATTTGGAATGAGCAGCTCAAGCACATTTCAGTGAACAGATTTAAATAGATAAAGTCAAATTGTTTGATTACATAATTTAATATAATATTCACCACAAAGTCCTGTAGATTACATATGATACTCAATGTCACATTGCATTTAAAAAAAAATCTTTTATCAATAAATCTTTTAAAAACTTAAGCCATCTGTAACTTTTATTTTATTTTATTTTTTAACCAGTGGACAGCAGATATGAAACCTGCTACCCCCTCCCCTCTCACCTAGCCTTTATTCAGGTTCACTTCTGGTTTCTGATCTTCATCTAGGCCAAAGCTGGCTAATTATCAGACAGAAGTAACAAAAATAGCATCTAGTGGAGAAGAGCGAGCCGGCCAATCTAATTACAGATGGTAGCTTTAAGTGCGGTAATATCCTAAAGGAAAAACTGGAGTACATCGTTTCCACTGCATTTTCAAAACTGCAAATTGTTGGCAAAAGGGGAAAGTCAATATGTCAACTGGACAAAAGTTTATTTGGTCGAATACGTTTCTCAGCTCATCCAAGCTGCTTCTTCAGTTCTGGTCTGACGCTGGTGGACACTGCTTTATATCTGCCTGAAGGGAGGAGCTAACTACAGTGAAATTACTGAGACTACCACACCTATTTGTTTGCAGTTTCTGTTAGTTAGGTGGGCGTATTAAATATGCCCACCTTTTGTCCAGTTAACATATTGAATTTCTCCTTTTGCCATGGATTCTACACAAAACTGCAAATTGTAGGTTAGCTTTACGTTTTACAAATATGATACAAATCCAGCCGTAACAACATAATCTAATGCAAGACTCCTGTGTCCAGCTGGTGGATTCCAAATTTTAAGACAGAATACGAAGACCTTGTGAAGTTACTTACACACGTGTAGGAATGTAGCTTACAAAAAAATACATCATCTCACACGCTCTAAAATGTCTTCACCCATGGCTCTGTCTGTGGACACTCACCACTGCATTATCCGTGACTTTAATGCAAAGATTCCCATCGCAGTGTCGGTATTTGAGAACCACTCGAACCTGAAGAAAAACAACAGACACTTAAGTCATTCCGACTCGAGAGGGCTAGGGACAACACCTTCAACAATGAAATAAAAAGAAATCATACCTTCATCGGATCTGTCAGATATAGTTTTTCTGCTGCACGAGCGAACTCTTCCCACGTCTGAAAATGAGGCATTTTGGAGTAACTCTCTGGTGGCCTAGAAGGAGAAGGCGTTCACAGCAGGCTAATGGACTAGCCTAGCTCCCAAAGAACACATCAGCGGCAACGTGCACTCAACCAATCAGCGTCGAGCTCTTTCTTCTTTTAAAGTAATTTGGGGAGATCAAAAGAGTTGAAAAGAGCACTACTGCCATCTTTTGGACTGGAGTTTGAATCACAATCATGCGCTGTACAGTCTGATCACAATATTATATAGGGGAGCTCCTCTAAAATATTTTAAAATTATTTTATCAGTGTGTTGTTGTTGTTGTTGTTGTTGTTGTTGTTGTTGTTGTTGTTGTTGTTGTTGTTTTATTTTATTACTTCATTGTTTATTTATTTATTTATTTATTTATTTATTTATTTATTTATTTATTTTCAGTCTATGGTAAAAAGTGGTACATTCTAAAAGGGACCAAGGACCGTTGTTCTGTCAAGCTATAAACCCGAAACTCATAAACTTTGGGGTTAGTTGTCGCTCATTTGACAGTCAGCGGTTATTTTGGCTTGTCCAGAGACAGGCATACTCTTCATTAAAGTAGCCTGTGCATTATAAGGCAAACTTAGTTAAACGTAGCCTCATTGCTGAAATAATATCTCATAATATCTCATCTAGGCCAAGCCATTTGCATCCTTGAAACAATCCAGTTTGCAATTTCTGTCCTGACAAACTATTGACTATAGTGACTTATTTCCAACATGAATTAAACTAGTCTATAATGTCCATGATCGTCCATTATTACCTTTGATTATATAACTTCATACAAACGCAGCAGCTGCTGCTGTTGTCAGGGGCAACCTACGTGCGCGGACCCTACGACTCCGCGTGCGATTCCATCTGAGCGTGCGCGTTCAACAGCTGCGTCAAGTCAAAGCTGTTTTTTGTGCGGCATTTGGGTGCCTTTGGGAAGAAAGTCCAGGGTGCATATCCAAACTGCAGACTGGGCGTTACAAACACACACAAGACCCTTAAGGAGAGAATCATTCACACCAGTCTGTAGAGATGGAGGCGTGCAATAATTGTAAAAGAGTATGGTGAAGTCACTGCTACATGGCCAACGTTTGACTGAGTAGGAACACAGCAGGTCCCTATCCCTGAACGCAGCACTTGTAGCAGCTGTAAGCGACAGCAGAGCGGCAGCAGAGCGGCACTGCGAAGCATCACGTTGCCCCAGTGCGTCAGAGGAACCCGAGAAACTGTGGGGGTGTCCTGTCTTCAGACTTTTATTTTCGTCTAGCTAAACTCTCATGAACATGTAGGATTTAACAGCGACTATTTTACTTTTGGGATTTTTTTCCTCATTTTCCCCCATTTTTTTTCTCCCCCACCCCAAACCCACAACGGAGCAACACACCAACACAGTCATCTTGCCTCTTGTGAGCAGAACTACAAACTCGAGTCCGAACGAAGAGAGTGCAGCATTTGTTCTAACCGGTCGCTGCCATGAGGTAAGCGGGTCTTTTTTGACATGTTGAGCCTTGAACTGTCCTCCAGGACCTGGCCACTGTCACGGCCTCAGCTGACACGATGCCGCCAGCCACCAGCGATTAGTCCGTGAGCGTCCACTGCGAGAAGCTCTTGCGGTTGAACGTGGCCGCAGCGATAGCCACTGTGTCGGTTCTCTCTAGAGATGATGCGTTTCATGCATTGCTTTTGCATGGCTGTCACCGCTTTAGAGCTGGGCTGACGCTGGCCGTGAGATGGGCAGTGTTCAGCAGATCCGTGCCACGGTCTGCACGTCTGCCCCCTTTATTGTAGTGTGCTTATTGGTCGGAAAGTCAGCGTTTAAAAAGCAGGGTAGAAACTTTTATCATTTTTTATTTTTCAACAACTAAGGAACAAGGCCTTCCCCAGTACAGAGAATACACTTGTAATTTGCGTCAATGTGTGCATTAGTAGGCCTATGGTTTACTTGGTCTATAAGAATCGAGTTTTCCTGTGCTGTCACGCCTCTCCCTTTTAGAAGCCCCTAATTGATTCCAGCTGTGGGGCAGCTGTGGTTATGTGTCTAAGGCCCTGGAAGTTCTGAACTACTGAGGAATAATGTTGAGCCTTTTCACTGATGGTGAACAATTCCACTGCAGGGCCGCTTCAAACTTTTATGAAGCACAGTGTGAGGATGTATTGAGGATTCAATTTTCAGCCTAATGTGTTGAAATCATATAATCGTTTTTGGAGTAGGCTTCATATAGGTTAGTATGCTGATTCTAACTAAACCTGCTGAAGGGTCGGGCTCTGAATATTACTAAGGTGAGAAGAAAGCTGGAAGGAAAAGGTTACATGAAGTCAATTCACCTGGTCAACCCCCACATCCTGAAGTGTGTGCTGTATGTCTGACTGGGCTCCTCATAATTTTCAACTGGAGTCTGGTGAGGATGCCAGTGCTTTGGACAGGTTACAACCTGGCTGCATAGTACTGTTGCCCGTCTCATAACCAGAGCAGTTTGACATCAGGCATCGTGAAGGTGATGACAGTACAACTTCTAGTACAGGATGTGAATGGGGGGGGGGGGGGACACCAATGGAGCCATACTCTTTCCAGCGCCAAGAGATGAACACCAGACTTGACTGAAATGACAATAATGCAGTGGAATACAGTAGAAACAAGTGACCTGTTTCCTACATGGTGGATTGGAGGAGGAGCAACACCACCAAAAGGGACATTGTATGGGTGAAGAAATGTCATGTCAATGTAATGGCCACTCACAGACACTGATGGAACTGATATTGTGAAGTCATATATAAAAACACACAACTCTCTGGACATACTGCACTTGATATGTTTCTAATGTCATGTCTGCTCTTGTCTAGAAAATGTTAATACCATTCCATGGATTTCAGTTTGGGATTGGGTTTGAGTTCTGTTGGACCTTAGAATTCTGTTATTCAGTCACACAAACAATCAATTTGTGCTACACTTTTTATTGTCATCACATTGGCTGATAGCAATGTCAGCACTGATATATTATCAGTGTGCTGTACAGCTTTTAAAAGTTAAGTAAAATTGGCGATTTCTAACAAGGTTAGAAATTGTGTTTATGTTCAAGATAAAGCAAACTGGTATGTGTTCATCAAGGTTATTATTCATAAACATTAAAGGTACTATGCTCAACTTATTTTAGGGAATGTAAACCTTATTTTATTGTAGTTACGTCATCAATAACAAAGTTCCATTTGATCCACATTTGAGTATTTCTCCATTTATAGGCCCTCCTCTTCAGAGCTCAAAATGTTTGGTTCCATGGGACCTTCTAAAATACATTAAAAAACAACGCGAGTGTCTGGGAGCAACTTTGTCTCAAATAATGGTGATGAATTCTTTGCTTTGTTTTCTTGTATGGGCTCCATCTATGGATATGATTTTGCAGCTGACCTGGCCCTGTCCTATTTTTAGATTCTGTCGCTGACATCTGAGCTTGGATAGGGGCCAACTGCTCCTGGGGCTTTAGTAAACTGATGCCTCTAGCTGTATGGCTTCACACCCGCCCACAGCTGACTTGACCTGTGTTGTCTTGAACCACCAGTAAAACAAAAATCTTCCTCTGGACACTACAAGTGTCATTGTCACATTCAGAGAGCAGATATTTCTCTGACATGAATGTTAGGAGTCAAACATAAAATACTCAAAACAACATGAAGCCTTTAGATTTCAAGAATCTTAGTTTTTCAAATCAAATATAAAACATACATTATATGCAAAATTTTATGTACACACAATACTTTTTTTTTTATTATCAATGTTACAGTTCCTCACACATTCTTTATACCTTCCACAGTCTCTCCAATACATCTGAGCAATAGTTTATTTTTCCTTCTAAAATGACTGACTGTAGTGATAGAGACTGAACCCTGGTGAAATATTAGTGAACCTACACATGCTTGCCATCCAATGCTCACTAGAAACCTTTCCCATTTGAAGATGTGTCTCTGCTAAAGTATTCACATCCAGAGCTATGTTTGGCCTCAGCTCCCATGGCTAACTGCTAACAGTGATGACACATCCAATGACACTGTTAATCTGCAATGACAAATTGTCTTTGAACAACATGGACATGTCTGCTCAATCATTCACTCTGTGCCTTTGTGACCTGTGAACACAACAGCTATTTTGGAGACCCGTTTTGGAGACCCAATGCCTCCTTGATGCCCCCACTCAGCTGCTCCGCTTTAGAGTGTCCGTGCATGTGTGTCAGGGGCAGTACTGGAGGGGGGGCATTCACCCCTGTCACTGTCAGTCTGAATTCTGTGTCAAATCAACTTCACAGTTGAGCAGAAAGCATACAGCAAACTGTTGAGTTAGGGGAACACAAGAATAACAACAAACTGTTCCGAAAAGGATTACTAGTGGAGGTGGAAAGACACCTGCGCCAAAATGACTCGAGACTCGTAAGTTTTCTGTGACTGGAGGATGAATGCATTAACTGACAAATGCTTAATGCTTGACAATTATTGGTCACCTGACTTTTGGAAACATCTGTTTTTTCTGACTGGAGGTGTGAAACAATACTTCTCACTCTGTTTACCACAACATGGTCCCAGGTTTGAGTTCTGCACCAGGTTGTGTTTGAAGACCTCATAAGCCTCTTCTGGTTTCTTTTATCAATCTAAAAGGAGCCTAGACCCTTTTTGGTCGAGCTGGAAACATCTTGGAAAGCTTTTCAGATATATATAGTTAGAGTACTCCTGAAAAGAAATTAAAGTTTTGTCATTGTGCAGTCAATGTGATCAACTTATAAGTAGAACATGAGGCTTCACACCTTGTCTCCATCTGAGAGCTCACCTGATTAGCTGCTAAACTCTGCCTCGGCAGTGACAGAACAGAAACCATAACAAACAGTATAATCTCTGTTAGACACTTTTCTTCCAGTTAAGAATGTTAGCCTATTAGTAGGACTAACAACTCATTCTCAAAGTGTGAACTTGGTGCTTTTCATTTGTCCTTTAGTCCATTTGTTGTCTGGGCTGTAATCTAATCTTCATCCATCTTTCAGTGTACATGACAGTAACATGATCTGAACATTTGATAGTCTCTAGATTCTAGAACACAGCTGTGTTGGTGTCTCATGGGACACGGTCACCCAGACCAACAGAGCAGCAGGCCGCCAGGTCCCTGACCACACATGTGCATTGGCCTTGTGACTCGAAAGGCTATTCACACAAAAAAGAGCATTTCTTTATACTACTAACAGAAAAATATCTATAATGAATTTCTATTATTATTGTCATTTGGCTGGTGCGTTGTACTGTGCTAAGTTATAGTCCTTATACATGTATGTCTAAATGTGCTGTCAGAGCAGAGCAGGGTGTGAGTCAGGAGCAGAGTGGAAGTGCTGTCGGATGCACACAAATGTGCAGTGACTGCTGAGCACACTCTCCCAGGTTCCACTACACCCACAGTACAGCCTGTTGCCTGGATACCCTTTGCACCAGCCATACTGAAGTAGCCATAGTGAGGAAGCCATGGAAAAGGCAGCTTTTGCCGAGTCTGGAAGACGTGTATGAGAGGAACGCCATGATCTTGCTTCGCTGAGGATGTAGTGGAGGAGGGGTAGGCTTTGATCATGAATACAGATATACAGTAGAATATGCCATTCAGCGTCATCCTCCAACAGAGATGTGCGCTGGCCTCCAAAATGGAAATCCACCGGTATGTACCTGCTAATACTCCAGTCCTTCTCATCCCGCAATGTTTTTTTCTCTAAACCACCAAGCATTAGCAGCTGAAGTTTGGCAGGAGCATGACACGCATGCAAATGCTATGTTCCTTGGCATTGGTGGAATAATTGTTTTTCCTCTTCTGGTTCATGGATAGAGACAGCAAGAATGTGCTTTTCCCATATGAATAATTATAATAGAAGTGTTCCACAATTGTGTTTGGAAGATGGTGTGAGATAAAGCTCATGGTTTTCAGTGTGGAAAAGGAAAATCCCAAAATGTTGAGCCTGACCCTTTCGATAAGAACCTTGTCCTCTCTCTATTACAACAAAATCTGTATATGAACTATAGTCCCCCCTTCTCTCCATTAAAAAGTCTAAGAGAATATTGTGATGTCATCTGAAACTAAATGGGGTTCTTAAGGGTGCGCTTAGGTGCAAATGTGGCTGTGCAGAGCAGAAAGGGCAAACTGCCTGTGTCCCAGAGCACTGTCTAAAGAAAACCTCTGAATATTCATAAACCTTGCATTCAGATTTGATCTGGCAGAAAGTACTCGAGGGTGTCAGAGCAGTTTGCTGTTAAACCAGTTTAAAGACTCTTTATGTATGATTCTAACTTTAATTGAGGCACAGAAGTAGAGGCAAACATTTTAAATGCACCCATTGTATCACTGTCAGAAACTGTCCTGAGTTGGAATTATTTGGCAAGAGGTAGAATAAAAGACAGACATTAAATTGTTTGAAAGCTTAACTTATTGATTTTCAAATTGCTTCAAAAACATTTATACAATTTCAAACTTATGACTTAGTTGTGACACTCATGTTGTGCAAGATGCTCTTCCACATCCTTTCAGTTATACACTGTGTGAGCAGATAACATAAATGTATGGTTTTATCACTGATACAGTTCTAGTCCTGTTTTGTTCACCTCTACTGTCTATTGTCAAACATTTTTCTTCTTTCACCCATGGTTGCCCACTAGGGACATATCACACTTACTTAATGAGATCTGCAGCTTGCAGTTATGTGTTGCTTAAACAGGCTGGTACAGTGGTTGATGTGAAAGCCTCGTTGTTCACTGTGCTTGTATATTGGTGTCCAGACCCACTCTGCTCAAAGTGCTCACTGTGCTCCATCTGTGTGTGTAAATATCTGACCAACGAGGTGTGGCTCTCATCAAATCAAATCTATAGCACTTTTCATCCTTAATCAAAGGCTTATGCCCGAGACGCAACTACTGCTTTATTTGTGTACTTTTTCAATTTGAATCAGTGGTAGAAATTAACAAAATAAACATATTACATATAAAAATGGTATACCTCACTACATTATAGAGCATGTAGCAGTTGTATGAGTGCAGGTATATGCCATGGAGGGAAAAGGGTTTTGAGTGAATCACTGCATTCTTCTGACCTCAATGACAATACGCAAGGTATCATGCTCTATGTAGTTGCCACTGCTCTTTTATTATAATTGATTTGCCCGCGACCATAACATTTAAAGTGTATGATTATAGCAACATTTTGCTGTGATATCACTAGCTTACATCTGTTTGTTGTTTGAACAGTGAACAGAGCATCTGCCAGGCGCGGGCTGCTGTCATGGTATACGACGATGCCAATAAGAAGTGGGTCCCTGCAGGAGGCTCCACTGGCTTCAGCAGAGTGCACATCTACCACCACACAGGAAACAACGCCTTTCGGGTGGTAGGGCGCAAAATACAGGACCACCAGGTCAGTATCTGGCAACCTAACTATACATGTTCTAGATATAGACAAATGCATTTTACTGCTTTAATGCAAACCTTTTGTTAAAGTTTGATTGCAAAGAGATTTTTGATTAAATGGTCTTTAATTATAGTACTTTTTATGAGGACAAATTGTGACTGAAGCATGAAGGGAGAATGGGTTAGATAAAAAACTCAGCACTGAGGGACGAGTGGGAAACATGTGGTAGAATAAAATGTCAAAAGTTTGAGTCATGTCTTTTGTCTCTTGTCTTTTGAGCAGGTGGTGATAAACTGTGCCATTCCCAAAGGTCTGAAATATAACCAGGCCACACAGACGTTCCACCAGTGGCGTGATGCCCGACAGGTTTATGGCCTCAACTTTGGAAGCAAAGAAGACGCCAATGTATTTGCCAGTGCCATGATGCATGCACTGGAAGTGCTCAACTCTCAGGACACAGGTGAGAGTAGTATTGGTTGTAGTCATGAGAGGTCCCACTTGGTCAATATTGTGTGGTTCATAACATATTTATTGTTGAAAGTTACAGTGTTTTTTTTTTTTTTTAATTATTACAATTTTTGATTGGATAGTACCTGTGGTCAATTGCTGTATGTGAAAAAAGTTGAAAAATACAGGAAGTACCACTGAGTTCTCAAAAAGAATCCCTAAATCTATGTCATCAGTACACACAATTCACTCCAAAATGCACAAGGAACGCATTTTGCTGACATTTAAAACTTAGATATATATAGTGAAGGTCATGTCATAATTTAATTTGTCATTTTCCTGTTGTGTAAATTAGACAAGCTTTAGTCTCCGGAAACATGCAGTAATTTAGATATAAATATTTATATTTGACTTAAAATGATCATAAAGGAGGCAGAAATTTCCCAAAACTTCTGTGAGCAGGGAGCAGACAGAAGTGGACAGGAGCAGGGAGCTCTGAGAGGCAGGCAGGATAAAAGAGGGGCAACTCTAGGTCAACTATAAAAGTCATAGGAGCCAAAAGAGGAAATGTATTCCGTTAATTGACAAATTAACTAATAAATAACTGGCTCAGTTTTGAATATTATGTTATGACCATAGACTGTATAAAGAAGTGGACAAAGCGAGTGTGATGCCACCCATAGAGTTAAGCTCCACTCAAATGAAGCGCTGTTATAGGAGTGAACATGGAGCCACTACAGTATGAAAAGAATTTTTTTTAACGGACAAAATAGCAAAAAAAAAACCCAAACACCTGGATCATGTACTGTGGGTTAATATGAACATTTTAAGACCAAAATGACAAGGCTCACAGCAGCAGTTGTAGAGAAAGGCAACAATATTTCAATGTAAGTCAATGGGGACCAGGGTCAGAAAGATCCGGAAGTGCTCGCTTGCAAATTTTCTACTACCAATATGTGGCAGCCAGTGCGTTAGCCATGTCCATTTATATATACAGTCTATGGTTACGACTAACAGTTAAAATAGCAATAAATGTGTCCGAACCCCGAGTGGGTGGGCCGTTAATTTTGTGGATCTTGAGCAAATTTATCCACCCAGACTTCCTTCACCCCGGACACTTCCTCCAGCTCCTCCGGGGGAACCCCAAGGCGTTCCCAGGCCAGCCGAGAGACATAGTCCCTCCAGCGTGTCCTGGGTCTTCCCCGGGGCCTCCTCCCGGTGGAACATGCCCGGAACATAGACATTCATATGTCTATGGTAAACTCATGCAAACTTTTTTTTTTTTTGTGAAATGTACAGTCTAACCTCCCAACCTCCCACAGGGACTTAAAGTTTTTAAAAGTGGTCTAGTTGCTGCATTTTGGATTCTTGTTGCTCCACTCATTTTTTTTCTCCCAACAATACAAGTTTTCTCAAAGAATGTGTGGGTGTCCTAGCCTGACCCTTTTACTGAGATGAGCCAGCGGATTATTGCTGAAAAGGCAGAAGAAGTTCTTTGGATCTATTTTTTTAATAATTGACTTTGTAGTGTTCCCTTTTTTATTCTCAAAAACTCCTGTGCCATTATATTTTTCTGGTGGCAATGAAGATTCAGCAAATGTACCTATGAAAGCTTTAGTTGTGTTTTTATCACAAGTTTAACATGAGTAAAGGTTTGTAAATAGACAATGCCCGTTTTGCAGAATGCAATGGTAAGCAACACCAAAATGTGTTTGAAGTCGTCTATTCTTACTGTAACTGTAACCAAGTACTACATTACTTGGCACATTAAACTAAAACTTGCTACAGTAGTAGCTTACCATGACTGAGTGTGAATGAATAATGCACTGTAAAGTGTCTAAAAATTCTCTATAAATTGAATGCATTACTATTTGTATAATTAGTAAACGCATGGCTTTAAGGTTTTTTAATCTATAATCATATAATAAAACGGCTCTACCTTTTCCACGGATTTTTCACAGGTGGATCCAGTGTGGGCACCACTCACTAACAGCTCACAAATACAATGCACTTTGAGTAAAGTTTGTGCTCAGTGACCTGGAACAGCTGCTGCACTAGGGAGGGTCTAACAGCTGTGCTAGATTTGTCTCATTATAAATGCACAGGAAACCTTGCTTAAGTGCAGCTACTTAAATTATTCTTATTTTGTTTTTATTCTGTTTTTAGTTTTGATATTTATTGGATCTTGCGCTAACTATAGCACAATATGTAAATGTCAAAATTATTAGCAAAGAACACTAAACTGTGATTCCAAATCGATTTCCATTCAGGTACATACTTAGTCACACTGGTCTTTTCTAAGTCTCATTTCCTGCATGTGGCGGACAGTGTATTTTGGGGCTGGAGACAGAAAGCCGAGAAGGACAGTGGGGCAGCTACAGCTCTCCATCACTGCTGTGGCTGACAGGCAGACGACCCAGAGCCAGGGCTTGTCAGAGCCTCCCCACAGTCATAGGAAAGATGATGACACAAGCTTCAAATATGTGCTTAGAATAGTCTCAGATCTGCCTGGAAACATTGAGTGCTAATGCAGGGTTTCAGATGACATCACAACATTCTATAGCCCTGTACAGTTTATTTAAAGACCCCTTATGTTTTATTCTGGCTTTTTATTATATACACGTTTGGGAACTTGGAATTGGATATTGTTTAACGTTTCATGAGGACTTTACTGACCATGGTCACTGATAATTCTGTGATAATTCCTTCTGACTGGCTGAGGACAGAGCCAGTGATACCCCAAAAAGCACAGAATCACAGACTTTGTCTATAATGTTCCACTGCAAAGATTAAACCTGTCTCAAGGGAGACAATTATAGGCTATAGTACAGATCAGATCTGTGGAGAGTCACCCCTATTCACCATCATTGTATTTCTGAGCAGAAACACCCGTAATGAAGAAATGCTAGATGGATATGTTTAATGTCGTACCATGAAACATTCCAGGCAAAGCAATAACATCTCCACATGTAATGGACCCTCCACTACAAACATTGCGCAATGCACCTTTTTAAGGGTTGTTCAACAAGATATAATATTTAATACACACTTAGGTGTGTGTGTCTGTGTGTGTCTGTGTGTGTCTGTGTGTGTCTGTGTGTGCATGTGCTGTTGTAAACCTTGAATATGCAAGACTTTCATTGTTTATTTCAATATAGAGCAACTGGGAGCAACTTTCTGTTGAGAAATATACTGTACCACGTGTCAGATTTTATTTAAGTGTGTCTTCCCTTATAGGCTCCACACTGCACAGACAGGGACCCTCGGTTCAAAATGGCCCCACAACAGAGGAGCTGGACCTCCACAGAAGGTAATGTATAACAGTCATTTGTTTGTAAGTTCAACGTAGACATCATCAGGGTCTAAAGCAATGTAATGACTGGTTTGTGAGCTTCAGTGTGTTTTATACAGGCATGCCAGTGATGTCATGAATGTGACTAGTCAGTGCAGCCAAAGTATTTTATTTATGGTACATGGTACAATGACATCAAACTATCAGATTATCACTGTGTATATGTGCTTTTGCCAAATTCCAGAGTCAACAAAATGTTAAAAAGAATATACATTATATATTTAGGTGGAGAACATGGTCCACTTGGGACTAGAGACTTCTCACGGACCAAAGACCGTGATTATATCCCCCTCATTGGAACCAAGGAGAGTGGTTAAAAGTGACGTCTCTTTCCATGGTCAACTTTTGACTAATTTCAGAGCCCAAAAGTTTAAACTGAGTTTATAAGCAGTGTTTACTTGCTTTTTGTATTAAGCAGACATGTGATTTAAAATTGTATCTTTTATTCAATGTGACTCATATCTGACCTCAGATGTATGAGACAAGCTACTCTCTAAGCACTGCAATATTGGATGCCATTCTGGCCTAAAATGGCTAATTATGTAAGATTCTGTATGGTGTGGAGCAAATGCAATGGTGCAAATCTTTAGTTTAGTCTATTCTGTGGAATCAACAGAGAAAATGTATATGAAGGTGATGGGAAGTGCTTTAAAATGCTGATAAAGGCACTGCACACAGACACTCGTCCCTAGGTTCCAATGTGGCTTAAGTGTGCAAAAATGGTGCCTCCTAGCCTGAATTTCTGAAATCCTAAACCATTGGCTATGCATGCTGCTGGCTCAGCTCTGACCTGCCTGGGGTTTTTTGAACCGAAACACTCTCTTGGTTGTTGCCAAAAGCAGGACGAACATACAGTATATGTATGTGGTGGTACAGCCTGTGTCACCGCCTACGCTTGCCTAGCAACAGTTTCCTTGGCAACATTTGTCAAGACCCAAGTGCGACACCAGCTGAACAGCAGATCAGGAGGTGCTTTACTGTGGGACAAATCCCGATGGAAATCCTGTGCAGAGCTCTGTTATGAAAACCATTATCTCATGTTGACCTAGACAAAAAGGAATGAGAAATGTAATTTGAGATTGACAAATGCTTAGCAGAGCAAGTTATGTGACTGACCTCAAGTAAGAAAAGTTGCATTCATGCTTGATGCTGAATGGTGCATTAACCCTGTACCTCCTCTTACCACCTGTAAACAATATTCAGCCTGCTCTGTGAAGTTTACTGCTCTGGGAACATTCCATAAAAGGGACTAGCAAGAACCAAATTTAGTGTGAACATGACAAGGACAAAAAAGGAAAGGTGTTCAAATGCAACATTTGGCCTAAATGAGGCTTGCCTCACTGTACAGGAATGTTCTGTTGGGAATGTTAGCGGAGACAAACCACTTCCATCCACACACCTCAGCCACGAATCTTGCTATTTTTAGCCGATGTAGACACTTTGCATTCCTTGGGCAGCTGATCATGAAATTCCTGAAGTGTGTATGATATTTACATTTAGGGGGAGGTTCATACTGTTAATGGATGGTTAGTATTATATGGGATTTGTTGTTTTGGCTGTAATTTAGATCTTTAGTGCTGCAGTTGAACAAATGTATATTTACCTTGACAATTAACATGTGTAGTTTCTCCACACTGTCAGACCACCAGTTTGTCCCAGGGATGGAGGAAATAGAGCTTGTTATTGTACATAGCTAGTGTATTGTGCATCAGGCTATTGCATTATTGCTTAGTAATATACTTACTCATACTTATTAAGTATGAGCCATCTAATGTACTTACTAAGTATGAGCCATCTAGTAGCCGATTAGAAATGCAGGTTAACTGTGCCCTGCTGAATGAGCAAAGAGCTAAGGCAGCGTGGGAACTAGGACAGAGGAGGGATTTCCTCTCCATCAGTGTGATCTGTCTGTCTGTGACTATTGGCTGGAACCTCCAGTCCAGAGCATAGTGTTTCTCTGTTTCAAATCTTGGCCTGCGTCACTGCTAACTCCGCAGCCTCAATGGCAGTGTTCTCTCTGTGTGACACTTCCTATACTCTCAGTTAAGCACCACCAAAAGTGTAGAAGTGATTCACAACAACTATTTGGTTTTCTCTGAAAATTCCAACAGATCCTTTTGGTAGACTTGTGATTCTTTGAAATATGAGTTGGTCTATAAAGTGAGAGCTGGCAGCTGGAAACATGAATGAAGGTGTGAGTGCTGCTGCTGATCTGTCTGGTTTATGTTGTAGGTAATAAATAGAAACACTGTTAGCTTTCTGCATATATGTTTTCGTCAGTTTACATGATAAGAGTGCTTTCTCCCTTACTGTCTTATAGGGACATCTAGTGGCTAATTTGGACAATCATTTTTTTGTCAATAAATGTAATAGTTTCTGACATAGTCATACCAAAATGCTGTATTATGTAATGTTGTTATGGAATGAACCATTAAAAGTTTTTTAATTGAACATTTCTTCAAAAATGATGCTACCATGTGATGCATGTGATGCATGATGATACATTTTGAATTTATATAAGATTATTTTCACTATATAACAACTTGCATTGTTCTTCCAGGCAACTTCAGGAGCTACAGAGACAGAAGGAGTTGGAACAGGAACGTGAACGGCAAGAACGGGAGCGCCAGGAACGGGAGCGCCAGGAACGGGAGCGCCAAGAACGGGAACGCCAAGAACGGGAACGCCAAGAACGGGAGCGACAAGAACGAGAACGCCAAGAACGGGAACGCCAAGATCGGGAGAGGCAGGAAATGGAACGCCTGGAACGCGAACGTCAGGAGCAGGAACATGTGGAGCAGAGGGAAGTGCAAGAGCAAAGGGATGCACTGGAGCAGAAGGAGGTTGAAGTGATGGAGCGAGAGAGCGAGCAGTCTGAGAGAGAGCAGCTCGACTGGGACGGAGGGAGACGCTCCTCCAACACAGGTGAGCACACTCTACCCCCATGCAAGCACGTGAAACATGGCACACCTGTACTGGCTCATCAGACTCACACAAACCTTATTGAAGCTAAATGCAATCTAGATCAACTGTCTCAACTGTCTCTAACTTCTGCTAACCAATTCCTCACTGAAACAAAAACACATACAGTTTGAAGGAGAGATTTTAAAGCAAAGATTGCTATGTACAGTGCTGTGAAAAAGTATTTGCCCCTTTCCTGATTTCTTCCTTTTTTGCATGTGTGTCACACTTAACTGTTTCATGTGATGATTTTATTTAAGAGAAAAATATTATCCAAACCTACATGATCCTGTGTGAAAAAGTAATTGCCCCCCTTGTTAAATGATGAGGTAATTGTGATTAATCATATTATTGGGGAATGCTGAGTTCAGTTTCATAGCCACACCCAGGCCTGATTGTTGCCAGACCTTTCAAATCAAGAGATCACTTAAATAGAACCTGTCTAACAAGGTGAAGTGGGCCATATTGAACCCAAGACATCATGCCACGATCCAAAGAAATTCAGGAGCTGTTAAGAAGACAAGTCAATTGACATGTCTCAGTCTGGAAAAGGTTACAAAGCCATTTCTAAATCTTTGGGACTCCAGTGAACCATGGTGAGTGCCATTATCCACAAATGGAGAAAGCATGGTACAGCGGTGAACTTTCCCAGGAGTGGCCTTCAAAAATTACCCAAAGAGCAGAGTGACGATTGATCCAAGCAGTCACAAAGGAACCTAGAACAACATCTAAACAACTGCAGGCCTCACTTGCCTCAGTAAAGGTCAGTGTTCTAGACTCAACCATAACAAAGAGACTAGGTAAAAAAAGCAGGCTTGTCAGAGTTCCAAGGCGAAAGCCACTGCTGACAAAAACGAACACAAAGGCTCGTCTCACTTTTGCCAAAAAACATCTTGATGATCTCCAAAGCTTTCGGGAATATATTCTGTTGACTAGTGAAACAAAGGTTTAACTTTTGGGAAAGAGAGCATCCTGTTACATGTGGTGTAAAATGAACACAGCATTTGATAAAAAGAAAATCATGCCAAACAGTGAAACATGGTGGTGATAGTGTCATGGTTTGGGCCTGCTTTGCTGCTTCAGGACCTGGACGACTTGTTGTAATTGCAGAAACCAGGAATTCTGCTCTCTACCAACAAATCCTGAAGGAGAATGTCCGGCCATCAGTTCGTGACCTCAAACACTTGGGTTCTGCAGCAGGACAATGATCCAAAGCACACCAGCAAGTCCACTTCTGACTAAAAAAAAGAGTGTTATGGAGTGGCCTAGTCAAAGTCCAGACCTGAACCCAACTGAGATGCTGTAGCATGACCTTAAAATTGCGGTTCATGCTCAGAAATCCTCCAATGTGGCTGATTTAAACAATTCTGCAAAGAAGAATGAGCCAAAATTCCTCCACAGCAATGTGAGTATCACAAACGCTTGACTTCTACTTTTTCACATGGGCCATGTAGGTTCAGATGGCTTTTTTCCCTTAATAAATAAATAAATAAATAAATAAATAAATAAATAAAATCTGTACTTAAAACTGCATTTTGTGTTTTACTTCTCAGTTATCTTTGTCTAATATTTAAGTTTGCTTGATCTGAAATGGCTAAGAGTGACAAAGATGCAAAAATAAGAAATCGGTAAGGGGCAAATACTTTTTCACAGCACTGTAGATGTACTAAACATTTGGCTCTGCAAACTGGAGTTGACACAATGACCAGGAGAGGGTGTTGTACAGGAGCATATTTGCCATGTTCTGGACTGGGTCAGTGGGGAAAAGCCCAGCTATTAGTGTATGCATGCAACACATGCTCAGGCTGGTGCAACTCAGAGACTAAATATAGCTCATGAACTTGTGAATGTGTGTGCACTGGCCTGCTCTACCAACTACCAACTTCCACCAGTGTTTAATTTTTTCTGTTTATGCACAGATTGTGAATCTGTCTGAGTCAAGCACATCAATATGTCAAAAAGTAACTTTAAATAATGTTTATTTTCAATGTACTGTTTTCCTAAACAGTGATTGCTGTTGCTTGAATTGTTGAAGTTGGTTTAGCTGAGTCAACAATATGGGGCTCAATATCAATTAGCAACTAAGGTGTCCAAAGATGATCACATTGGCACATTTGGGGTGGGAGCATTTATTTTAACTGTGATTTTATTACTTTTAATTTAAATGTTGCACATAACTATTAGTGATTATGTTTGAAATTGAGATAAGGGTAACTCCATAACATATTTCCTGTATCAGTGTCTATTACAGCTGCGGGTCCAGGCCAAACTGACTGAGTGTGCAAGGGGGTGCAAAGACAAGACCCTTCCATTGTTTAACCTGCCTAAAATGAGGGTGCAGTCTATTTAAAACAAGGTTGCAATGCAACATTTTGCATCCCTGTAAACCCAGGCCTGGTTTATTAGGGCATTGTATTGCAAAAACCTCACGATACAATTTGTATATGATATTGATACAAGTAGTCTATATCCCTAATAAAAGGGCATTAAAGCATACTAAACTGATGCTATATTGTGCTGAATAAGAAAATGCATTGAACTTTTACTGTCACAATATCAGAACACAATTGGGAATAAGTCACTTAACAAGTACTGCCCGATTGTCTATTGCTCTTTCTGCAGACAGTGAACATTTGGTGTGTAATTAAAAATAAGGAAACAAGGGGTTGTTTCTCCATTGTAATTTTGGGCATATATGGAGTTTAGTAAAAGGTGAATTGTGTTCCTGCTGCTTGTCTCAGCCTGTGTTGACAGTTGTGCTGCTCAAAGTGCTCTATAGCTAACATGTCCTCTAACTTACAACAAACTTAACAACAAAACACACACACAATCTGTAACATACCTTGGTCGAGCTGTGCTGGTTCTTCCTGCTTCATCTGCACCCTTCTCTTCTTTTTCCCTCCTTCACACCCATCTCTCCTCTATCATAACCTGCTGTTTTATCCTACCGTGTGCACTGTGCTTGCTTTCTTTGTCTCCTCTCTTCCTTGTTCCTCACTTCCTTCCCTATCTGTTCTTGTTTTGTCCACCCTTGCCACATGTAGCCCTTGAAAGCACCGCATACACTCCCACTCCTCAGGAATTCAGCCAGATGTCTATACCATCCTCTCCCCCTGTGCCAGCGTACCCCAACGCAGGTGCTCCTTCTCTAGTCACTCCCCCCACGCCCCCTCTCAGACACTCTGCTTCTCGGTTCGCCACGTCTCTCGGGTCGGCCTTCCATCCGGTCCTGCCTCACTACGCCACTGTCCCCAGGCGTCAACAGGGGGACATACCTCCAGTATCCACACCTACAGCCCCTCCACCAAAGTCCTCTGTGTGGTCTTCCTGTAGTTTCACCCCTTTGCCTCCCTCACCCCCCATCATGATTAGCAGTCCGCCTGGGAAAGCAACAGGTCCTAGGCCACTCATCCCAATCGCTTCCCCATCTCCTCTCACCCATAGGCCTCCTTCACCCTCCCCAAATGGTGCCCCTACATACCCTGCGCCCTCCCCAGTTACTGTGCTTCACAGCCACACTCCCATGGGTCCTACCTGCCCAACCCCACCACCACCCACCCCGCCACCCATTCATCCCTTGCCGTTCCCCTCGTCCTTCTCGTCTGCCCCCTCCTCACCGCAGGCTCCTGGTTTGCCCTCTGCCTCCACAGCGCCCTCTGCTGCAGCTGCGGAGTACTTGTCCTCAGGCTTGACAGGAGACATCAGCCCTGACACCCTGCCTCGAGGGCCCTCCTCAAAGCCCCAGGGTAAGAGCTCCAATTACTTCACTGACTCCTTGAATCTACATGTACAATGCCCTCCATATGTGTTGGCACCCTTGAACACCAATGCAATATCATAGTTTGAGGAAACCAGTGTTATGGAGAAGCCTGGAAAAATGCTAATTAATTTATCCTGTCCTGGTGCACACTAGGATGGTTTCAGTGACCCAAAAGTCTTCCTTAATTTTTGATTGAGAACTTGATGTTAGTTGCATCTTATGGTCAAAATGTCAACAAACCTACAGCACAATATCACTAAATACTTAATCAAGGAGTGCCATAATTATTCAAGGGTACTGTACACTATTCAGCAGACTGGTCTTAACAGTTTAAAATATCTGAATTCTGAATTAAAAGCCTTCGAAGTTGGAGGTTATCTTGTGAATGGTTAATGTCAGGGCTTGGCATTGACTGAGGTCTATGGCCATCTGCTGCACACCATTCACACCTAGACTGTACCAACCAACCAAGCAAAAAGTATAGTACGAATGGGGGCATTTAAAATTTAGATTGCATCATTTTATGATTATAATATAAACAGTGATCAAGTTATTTCATTTATTGATAAACATACAACTGTTTAGGTTCTTTCCATCCATTTTGTCCAGAGGGCAATAAAAATGTTGGTTTTGCTCATTGAAAGATCCTTTGAGCTTATGGTGTGGTTTGATTTTATTAGCTAGTGTGCTGTTCTCTATGAGAGACATGTGGCACAACTGTTGCGCTATCATGGACTCACTAACATGAACGCTGCATGCATTTCTCTGCTTACTGCTCAAGTGGCTGGCTCTACATCAGAGGAGAACTGAGCATGATTGTATTGTGCAGCATCTAACAATGATCAGTGGTCACTGAAGTGAAAGATTGTGACTGTGAAAGATTATGAACTAGTCTCTAGTATATTAAAAGCAAAGTCCTTTAAAGCCTTAGTAGGTAACTTTCTTGCCAAAAAATAGACCAAAATAAAAGCATGTTTATTTTTTTTTACTATGGATGTTTAACTTTCACTGAAAAACAAAGAAAAACATGCGTCCTTATTGTGGGTGGGCTTGCATCTCCACAAACCTGACTTGGAGGACCTCCTCCTGCTCATTTCATTGGAAATGTTCCTTTGGCTATAATGTTCCACATTATGGTATAAAGGGTATCAATCTCTGCGGGCTATGGTTTTAACTTTCTCTGTCCATGTAATTGAAACTTCCAGAAGCAACTCCAGAAGCATTAACATTTGAGAGAACACTGTCATTATTTGTATTGTATAGCACAAAGTGACTTTCATTTGAACATCAGAAACTGCTTCTCTCTGGGCTGTCTGTAGAGTTTAAGTTAAACTCTTAACTTTTGTCACCCTCTGTCTTCCTCATCACTCTTCTTCAGACTCCACCCCTGGCCTGAGTGCACCCACTCCCCCGCCACCTCCACCCTTGCCACCCGGCTCCACTGTGACTAGCCCTATGACTCCCACAGTTCCACCAGGACAACCTCCCCCACCGCCACCTCCACCTCTGCCCCTCACCCTAACCCCAGGGGGGACTTCACTTACATCAGGCCCCCATCCTCCACCAGGAGCGCCACCTCCTCCCCCTGCCCCTCCTCTACCCGCTGGGCTCTTCAGTCCAGCAGAGGACCGCCCTCTTTCAGGACTAGCTGCTGCTCTTGCTGGAGCCAAGCTGCGAAAAGTGCCACGGGTGAGTGCATAATACAGTGTAGTGACTATAGCCACCATGGGCATTGCACGGCCCGTGGGCATTTGGCTCTTGCCCTGTTTTAATACGGCTGTAATACAGATTACAGTAATCATTATATATTTTTTTTTGTTTCCTGAGCATTTGAAGCGTTGTCCAGCCCCTCCACCACATTTTAATTGTAATCTTATCCTTTGTATACCCCATTTTCTGACCAGAGTGATGATTCAGCTTCAGCTTTGGTAGCCACCTTGACAGGTGCCAAAACTGAGTCAAGAGGGAATGGGCACTTACCTGGAGGTGGCGGTCTGATGGAAGAAATGAGCGCCTTGCTAGCAAGAAGGTACTTATTGTATTTCAATGCAATGTAAGAATATGACAAAGTTTAATGGAATGCCGTAACTTTTTACCTTTTTTTGCAGAAGAAGAATTGCAGAAAAGGGCTCGTCGCCTGAACCCGACCAGAGATCAGTAAGCTTTGGACAAAGTTGGGCCTTGTAAATGTGTTAGTTTTCTCTAGGTGGTCCTCTCCTACTGGCCTCTCCCCATTTCATTGTGCATTGTTTGACACCTTATTGTCAGTAATGCCGGTTATGTATAAATTATTGCTAGTACTCCATAAGTGATCACATCTGGCTAGGAGTGGCCAAACATTATTTAATAGTTACAATGCAAGGACCTTCAAGATCATATATATAAAGCTAAGCTTAAGATAATACAAAGTCCAGAATCTGTTCACATGTGTCCCTGTGTCATGTGTTCTTTTGTCTGACCAACAGGATGAGGGCGACTCCAACACAACACCGAAAGTGTCTGCTTGTAGCACCCCAGGTGAGCCCTGAAATCCAGAATCATCCCAAATCAGATTTATTTTGGGGTGTTTTCACACACCCCAAAATCCAAATCCACTCCATGGAGTGGCTTCAGTATGCACTAGAATTTTTTATCTTTTTACTTCACTGCGTGTTTGGTGTTCACTGCTTCACTGCTCATTGACCAGACACTGCACCATGGGCCCATGTGAGAGGCAATCAGCTGATCACCAAACTTATTTATACGACTAAGTAGTGCGCTGTAAAAGTGGGTTGGCCTGAGGTCTTCCACTCTGAGAGCGGCTGTTTGGAGCACACTGCTGGGTTCACACTGGCCCAAATTGTATTTTTCTATTTTATTTTGACTTGTACATATACATTTTATTTTTATAATTATGTCTCATTTGACACCTGTCTCTTGCTATCTTTTTGCTATACCATCTATTTTTGTTACTCTCTGTTATTATATTATATTGTGAGCTACTGTATCCAAATAATTTCCCTTGTGGATCAATAAAGTTTGTCTAAGTCTAAGTCAAATGCACTTGAATATAAAACTCTTAAGACCCTTAGAAATTATGAACAAATATTGTTCCTAATCAAATCCTTCCGTAAGATAGTACACATAGTTGTTAGCTGTTTTGTTTTGTGTCCAGATATGCCCAGGAAGCCATGGGAAAGAGCAAACACCATGAACGGTAGCAAATCTCCAGTAATTGGAAGGTAAGAAATCCTTTGTTGGTTGTACATGCTTATTACAGATGTATTTTGTCTGTATTAAACTGGGAAGTCCATTCATGCTGTCACCCTTCACACACACATCTATCAGCTGTGCTCAGTGTCCGCCCAACGAGACTCGTCTTGAAACTGCATTATCACTGTCGAGCCAGAGGAGACGATAAGACCCTCTGCCAGCACTCAACTAGACCCACAACATGTCATAATGATTGTATCAACCCACACTGTATTTAAATTAGTTTTAGATTTGAGGGAGAAAATTCAACATTACCCCTGATTAGATTTATATGTGTCGCAACAATAAAAAGAAGAAAGGTGTATGTAAGCATGTATGTAGCAGTATGTACTTGGAATACTCTTTGGGACAAGTCTTGTAACGATGTTGACCACTTGGTGGCAGTGTTCAATGACAAAGCTCATGCTATAATAATGTCAAGTGTTTGAACCACATTGCATATAAATAAGCTGAAAGGGTAGTGATACTGATTTATCATTTATTTTCAATATCAATTCAGCAAATGTATTGTGGCAATGGTAAATTCCATTACATCAAGTGCATTTACTTACTCCAGACTACGCACAATTGCTCTACTTGTGTATTATATATTATTTCAGTAAATTTGTGTTTCTTGCAGTGATCCTGAGAGTTTTTTTCTATTTCTTTCTATTTTTAAAATAACACATTTTGTGCATTATATAATGTTTTGTCCTCCCAATTTCAGTCATTTCAAATTACAAATAAGATTACATCCAGACCATTACTCTTATAGTTATTCTTGAGTAGTACTTTCCCCAAATACTTTTTTACGCTTACTTGAGGAATTTCTTTGCACCGTTACTTTGTACTTATTTTGAAGTACTCTACTTTGAAATACTTATGACTTATGATTGACTTGCCCTGCTGTTCAAGTAGGCCTTACAGTATTATTTCTTAATATTACTCCAGTTGACGTGAAATAATGTCCCAGAGCATGTCCCAGTAGTACTGAAAGTCAAACATTTTATTTATTCTATTCCTTTTAGTTTTAATGTGGACCAATTAAAATGTTACTATTACTATTCATATAACTTCTGGAATGCATGTTGGTTCAACCTTTCTTCTTAAAATGCTTTGATTTTCTTATTGATGCTGAGAGGAATCTGGTAGTATATAGCCATAAAATATGTTGTTTTACTCCAGGACTGCTCCTCTCTCTCATCTCTTATGTGCCTTTGTTGCCACAGACCCAAGTCCACACCCACTGCTTCCCTAAGTGCCAACGGCGTCCCAACAGAGACAGTGGACTACGACCGACTGAAACAGGTAACCTCCTTCAATGACAGAAGGTTTACTGCAACTGTTTTGCATATTATTAAAGATAATACATATACTTAAATTGGGGAGGATATTCAGAATTGGTGTTTCTGGAATCTAGTCCTTCTTATAAAAAAAAAACCAAACCCTGTTTGTGCATCTGAATCATTGCATTGGGCTTTTGATAACTTTTATGTTTTATGCTTCTCTTTGGAAAGTTGACATTAAACTTAAATATTTATTTTATTTGTGCCATTTGTGTTGTAGGATATCCTGGACGAGATGAGAAAGGAGCTGTCTAAGCTTAAAGAAGAGCTAATTGATGGTATTTAGCTTTTGGCTCTCAACAATTACTCAAGTTGCAGATATTTAAAATGCTGTACTTAAGTTAAAGAATTGGTAATAGTGTCTTGCCTTTTCTTTCTTTTCAGCAATCAGGGAGGAACTGGGCAGATCCAGCACGGCATAAAGATTCATATGCATGCCACTGTTCCTGTTGCAGCAGAGGAAGCAGACAGGAGACAGGCGGGGGGATCGAACAAGCCCCACTGTACACCTTTTCCATCATGACTGCAAAGTGGCATTGAGTGTGGCCACTGTAAAGCCTGTCTTCCTTCAATACTATTTAACCTGAATATGTTCATTCAAGAGACAACTTATCAGCAAACAAAGTGTAGATCTATGGCCATAACAAGTAGCTCAATAATAATGTTTTTTTATTGCAGAGGAATTCCATACCAAGTGGACACAATAAGTTGAGCTGTCCAAATAGCACTCTACCAAACCTTCCTGTACTGCTGAATAACATTTCTGTTCCCCTCTCCTGGTCATATATCATTGCTAAGACTCAGCCACGAAGTTTCCTGATCAGCAATAAGTGTAGCATTTTGGTAAGAGGGTGAGGCCTCCACACATTGAACATACTGCTGCATGTTTCTTTATCAGTCCAAGGATCCAGAAATAATAGTGGAGTCAATATTTCAAAAGGTGCAATGGAAAGCCCTGGCATAACGGAGGACTGTGCCATCGACTTTTTCCTTTTGCTCAGTATTCTTATGTTTTCTTGTATATCCAGTCTGGAAACGGTTCAAACTGATTTTTGTGAGAGGCAAAGATTGTCTGGAACCCAGAAATGTGATAGCTTTTGATTTCACACATCCTTTTGGGCAACTTACTTTGTAGCCACCATGTTGGAAAGGTATTAACATGTCACAAGTTGTAAAGATCAGCTTCTATCACTCTTAGGTTAGGAAATTGGTCTGGTCATTGTAGATTATCAACCTTTCCAATTCTATATTGTCATTTTATACAATTTATATTAGGCCAAAGAAGTTGGTGACTCACGTAAATGCCTAAAAGGACTCCTAAGAAAGCCAGTTGTCTCTATAATCGGTTCGCAGGGCTTTCCTCCAGTCCCCAAAGTGTCAGGTCTCAAGCAGAAAAGTTATTGTTTACCTATAACTACAAATAAATACTTAAGCTACAGTTCATCTTTATGTGCCTCACCACTTGGTCGTTACAAAGACAATCAATCTGAAGTATTTCTATCAGTGTTAGTGGCAACAGAAGGAGAACCTTGAAATTATAAAGGATCAGAAAGGATAGAAGGATCAAATCAGTTCTGCAGTTCACCAGAGATCATGAAAATCTTGCATTGCGTTTTATGTTTTGGCAGTCATAGTAATATATTGTACTGTATTTCCTGGTTTTGGTCTATTTTCAGGAAGAATGACTTGTATGAATTAAATGGATTGTCCTGAAATGTAAGTGGAGGTCTATTTAACCAGCAATATATGTTGCTGTTTCATTAGAACTGCTGCTTCAACCTTTGATATGTTTTCCTCCAAAGGTTGTTAAGAAAGTGAAGGTCAGTCCACATTCTGGGAAGTTTGAGAAAATTATAAAGATGGTGCCTTGATCTGAAATAATGTTTAATAATATGAAAATCGTGATACTACATGATAGTTCTGGGGACACATGTTTTTTTTTTTTTAATCCCTCAGTTCTGTTCTGTCAAATATGTTTCATTCATGTCTTTGGTGTGGAGGGCACTTCTTCCAAATACATCCAAACCACACTGATTTAATGTTGCTTTTTTTGTTTTAATTGTCTTCTGCAGAAATGAAGGATGTTTCCATGTTGCCTTTATCTGAATGGTGCAGTCAGGCCCACGTAGTGTTTCCAAGCTCATTTCTTTGACCACACTGTTCTCATGAGAATTAGTTTTTTCTTACATGCTAACCTATTTTGTTTCAGCAAGTTTATTAAAGTTACAATACAAACTTGTATCTTGCATTCAGTGATTTTTTTTTTTCAACCTTCTCTATTTGATCACATGTAAAGTTCCTACTGTGTTTGTTAGAGGTTAAGATAGGCTTTTATACATTTAAAATGTCAGTAAAGCAGCAATAACATTGGTCTGAGGGCTACATTTGCCCCTAGGGATACATTTACTTTAAAAAGGCAACTTTAATTTCTGTGTGTCACACACAGCAGCAAAGTGAATGGCTGACTAGTTGAAAGACTCGACCTGAGCAAACAAACAGTGCAGTGGCTCTGTACAGCGTACAGCACCATGAAATTTCCTGTGGGTGGAGCGCATTCTAACAGCATCTGCAGTTCATCTGAGGTTTCGTACCAACAGCTAAAGCTGGTATAGGCTGTAAGTCAGACTCATCTGGCTTTCATGAGAGGAAATTGATACTTATTCTTCACACAAGTACTTGCCCAGCTTTAATCCAAAACAAATGGATCTAATTAAATGTTGTCGTTATTCTTAACCAATCTAAATTCTACTGCGACCAGTGTCTGCATTTAATGCATTTAATCCTGTAGTGTAAATAAAGTAGTCGTGACTTGATGGTGTCAAGTCTTCGCCGACTCCAGTTCGGTTAAACTTCCCTGGTTGACCAATGAAAACACGGCACAGTTTGAAATGCCGCTGGAACAGCCAATCAGGAGGCTTCGCGCCTTCGCAATTTGTTCGGGCTGCACACGGAGGGAGGGACACAGAGAGAGCGCTACGTCAAACGTTTAGCAAAGCCTGCGTTTAATATAAAGACAACTTTTTCAACATTGGATTGGATTACAAATCCATTTTCTGGTCGGAATTATTACAGTACTTTTACGTAAGTATATATTTTGTCTATATACAATTTAAAGAAGAATTGTGTTGCTGGATGTTGGCCTTTGTTGGGAAATCAGGCTTAGCCACTGCTAGCGCTAGCCTTCAGTATAACGGTGTTATTAACGTCGACTGTTTCATGGAGGCAAATTGTATAAACTCTTTTCTGATAGTTATCTCAACTATGTCTGCCATGTGTGAGGTATGTGTGCAAACAATTCTACTCCATACTTTTGTTATACGTGAAAAAGCATTTGCTATGACGTTAGCGTTACCGTCCGAAGTTCCGAATAACAAAACGGAGGCGCTTGGACGGGTATTAGTTGTAGCCTCGTGGACGTTTGTTGACATAATAAACTTTATAAACTGAGCAGCTCTTCACAGAGTTTGAAGTCGTTTTACTGTGTACAAACACGTAGTTCTGAAAATCTCTTTCCTGGACCTGTGGGGTTTTCTGGCTGTAGTCGGGAGTCTGTAATGGCAGAGTCTGTTCTCCGTTTGAATCATGACGTTTTCCCTCCTCCACGCGCTCAGCTGTGTTGTCCTTTTGCAAACGCAGGCAGGGTTTATTAAAAACTAAGAACTTCTTATTACAGAGCTAGGGAGCTGGTAAGTCCATACATTCAGAATTGAATAGATTTATACAAGTTTACTCTAGGAATTGTTTTATGCTTTAATACTTTTTTCTCGCTCCATGGGACAAATTGGACCATTACAAATGAAACACACTTAAGAGGGGGCCATTTGGTAATACAGAAGAGAAATGTGTATAAAACTCCACCCTTAAGCTGAGAGAAGGGGAAACTCCCATCACTACACAGCCCGGAGCGCTCATGGACGGAGGGCCGCGCGCCCAAGGGTGTGTCACTGCCGTATGTTTGTGTCCCCAAAAGGATTTCACCACCTTTTAACTTTTGGTGTTTGAAATTTGCTTTGGCTGTTGTATCGTGAGGTAATTTACACTGTGCCAATTAAATAATAAATATGTTTATTTTCAATTTGTGTGTTTAATGTACAACGTTAAACCTCCAATCATCTTGTCCTGTGCTAGTCATGAACTCATTATGGTGATTTAACCCTGGGGTTAGCCGCACTGTACAGCCTGGTGCTGGGGATCTCTCTGTTATGCCAATACGCTGTTGTCAGGTTTTGAGTTGGGGGGCTTTGGTGACCCTCTCTGGGACAGACCTGTCAGCAGTTCTGCTCACTAGACGTAATGCTGACTTGGCCTGGAGGCCGCTTTGTAGCAATATAGAAAGCTCTCTTTTCTAAAGTAGTTCTCCACACGATTCTGCTGTGGCACAATACAGCACTCTTTTTGTTTTGTAATGCCACAGTTAAAACAATCTTTCCATTGTACAGTATATTTAAAAATGTAGAACGTGTTCTATGGCACATACATGGTTTAGTGACGTTATAGTAACTAAAACTTATAATGGTCTCCCAGGCTAAAAAGCTTAATCAAAGTAAAGCAATGCATCATGGAACGCTCCCTGAATTATCTGGTATCATCACTAGTTAGTCAACCTAGAGCTGAATGAAGGTGTTTCTTTTTTGATGTGACTAAACTTCCGTTGTTTGTTTTACCACAGGTCAATGAGGATGCCGACGACTGTCAAGTATCAACGTGGGGACACGGTTATGGGGCGCTGGCCTGGCAGCAGTCTGTACTATGAGGTCAAAGTGCTGCGCTTTGACTCCAAAAGTCAGCTTTACACTGTCATCTACAAAGATGGTACTGAGCTAGAGCTGAAGGAACAAGACATAATGGTATGACCATCGGAATTTAACAGGAGCTGCATAAAAGGCAGCCTAGCTGTATTCATCTGTGTTCTATCTTTTGTAACTATAGCGATATTATTAATATATTTACCTTGTTTGATATCAGATGAAACACACATTTGTGTTCATCATCAAGTCATGAGTGAATCCAAATAGACTCTTGGACATATAGTTGTGTG
The DNA here is from genome assembly GCA_029959045.1 of Taenioides sp. WSHXM2023. Classification (NCBI taxonomy): domain Eukaryota; kingdom Metazoa; phylum Chordata; class Actinopteri; order Gobiiformes; family Gobiidae; genus Taenioides; species Taenioides sp. WSHXM2023. Next base: position 18,055,163 of record CM057103.1, on the reverse strand, counting down.
TTTGTTTGCTAGAGCTTATACAAATAAATGTTTCAAATTTCTGCTCAGAATGCCTTGAGTTTCCAGAGCCGTCTGCGCTCTCGGTCTCGGTCGCGTTCACCAGGGAGACGCCGCAGTCGCTCTCGGTCTCCAGGTAGGAGCACCCGCCGCTCATCGTCCCGCACATCAGCTGTCACAACAGAGGGGGCCCCAACTACTCGCAAGGAGTCCAAGATCAAGGATGTGGTAGAAGTCCGGCTCACACCACTGGTGCGACAAATACGTTTATTATACTATAATATATACTCTAATGCTGTGCTGTACTTACTATGATTTTAACAACTACAAAGTCTGTGACCACTCTATCTGACTGATGCTAAATAGTCTTTGTTGTGCATTCTTTGTTTTTCTCTCAAACCAAAAGAAGCAGACAGTAACAACGGACACCATTAGCAACAATAAGCATGAAAACGAAGAGACCAGTGCTACCAACAAGGTCAATCAGGTATGTTTCTTTTGAGTAACAACAGAACATGTTAAACGTTTTACTGTGCTGGTCATGCCACAGTGGGCTTAAAGTTAATGGAATGTCATGATGTGTGCATGTTGGTGGAGGCACTGATGCCTCACAAGATCAGACTCCATTTAACTGGTCACATGCTGAACAACATGTGCCTGGTCTTTACATTCCTGTTTTTAAATGCTCTGTCCATGTCTTGATATTCTTCTTTAGTCTGATTTACTAGTTTTTCACAGAGACAATGTGTAAGCATGTCCATCTCATAAAAGAAAATAGGCTTATACCAGATTAATTTATACCAAAACATCCATATCAGTTACAGCTACATACATTTTAAAACTTAAGTGTAATTTGTTTGCATGACTCTGCCTCACTTGCTATAACATCCCCATCACGCTAGCATTTTTATTCATAATGCCCTCACACGTCTTCCCTTCAGAGCCCAGCATCTAAGAGTGAAACAGAGCCTGAGAGGACCCAGAATCGCTATAACCTGAGGCGCAGAAAAGATGATGGTGACTCCAAAGCAGTGGAGGCCAAAACCCAGCCCTCTGAGGAGGAAGACAAACCTGCTTTCGCTGCACCAGCCTCCGCACCTTTGGACTTTGGAGGAAAGATCGGTATGCTCTTTGTCTTGCCCTAAATCTACAGACGGTATAACACCCTAACACTCTCTGGTTTTAGGGGCATACTTCTGGCTGCTGTTTCTGCCAGCATGGGTCTTCTTCCTGCTGCTTCAAGTGAACCAGGATGACCCCAGTTTGATGAACTTCCCCCCTCATCCACTGCCCCCGCTGGAGTCCTTCTGGGACGTCCAGGCCTTTGGTATTGTTGTCCTCTGGGTGTTGTTCCAGGTCTTGCTCTATGTCCTACCAGTTGGAAAAGTGAGTCATTATCTCAGTTGACAATTTTTTACTTCAGACAGGGAAGATTGTTTAATTTGGCAATCCCAAAAAAGATTACTTTAACTATCTACTATTACAAAATTTACAGCAGAATAAGTGCTAGTCACCATTGTACAGAACAGTTCAATGACAATATTTTATTTGTTTAAAATAACAAATAACCCTAACCTAAGAGAGAGAGAATTATTAACATTTTAGTACAAAGTATTAATAAAATTCTTATCCTGTACTAATGTAAGCCCTGTATCTCTGCAGCTCAGTGAGGGTATGCCTTTGAGGTCTGGAGAAAGACTGAAGTATAGAACAAATGGTAAGTTTATAATCAACCATATTATCAATTTCTGAGTGAATCAGTAGTTTTTGTCAGATTAATTAATTAATCACAATGCACACAGTGTACATATTTAAATGTACTCTCTAATTTGAAGCATTTTTGCAAATTTTCTTAATTTTCAAATCAGTTATAGTCAGTTGGACTTTTAAATAATATAAGTCCAGACAATTCATTTTAACATTTATCCGACTGACCATCCACATAAGGACTGGAGGAATGATAATTGTCTCTTGTCAGGTTTTTTTGCCATTACTGTGAGCACCATCACAGTGGGGACAGCAGTTTACCAGGGAGTTGACCTCACCTACATCCATAGCCACTTCCTGCAGCTGGCATCGGCTGCTCTACTGATTTCGTTCCTTCTGAGTGTGTACCTGTACGTTCGCTCTTGCAGTGCACCCACAGATCAGCTGGCTTTAGGAGGAAACTCAGGTGAGGAGAAGTCTCATCTCTACATTCTGACCCAGAAGGAAGCCTCATCTGAGACCTGGTTTGGATCCAAACAAACAATCCACCTGTTCCTTTTCGTTTCAGGCAATGTCCTCTATGACTTTTTCAAAGGAAGAGAACTCAATCCACGCATCAAAAACTTTGACCTAAAATTTTTCTGTGAGATGCGTCCTGGTTTGATTGGCTGGGTGAGTGTAGACTTCTAATGAAACAGTATTATGTGTGTAACATAATTATGTTACACACATAGAATAGTGAATGATACCTTTAAATGCATCTCCTATGAATTATCAAATTTAGGTTAAAATGTGCATCTTGATTTTCAGTGTGTGATCAACTTGGGCATGGCTTTGGCAGAGATGAAGGAGCAGGGTCTGGAGACCCCGTCCCCTGCTATGATCCTGGTGAATGTGTTCCAGCTGCTCTATGTGGCGGATGGTCTCTGGAATGAGGTAAGAGACAGCCCCTGTCTCATTGTGGCTCTGCAAACGGCATGTTCTCCTGTCTAACTTGTTTTCTGTAGGAGGCCATTCTCACTACGATGGATCTGATGCACGACGGCTTTGGCTTCATGTTGGCCTTTGGTGACCTGGTGTGGGTGCCATTTACCTACACACTACAGGCTTATTACCTTGTCAGCCACCCCAACCCACTGAGCCCCCTCACCCTGGCACTTATCATCTCTATCAAACGTCAGTATACTTTGCTGCTACTTTATTCAGTCCCTCCTTTATTTCACAACATTGGGGATTCCATTATTTACTTGTTAACACTATTGACACTATTATCAAAACAGCATTTGAAAATATAGAGGGACAGATTTTTTGTGTACTCTTTCCGTATCTCAATGACAAGATCCCTGTTTATCTTTTGCAGTGGTGGGTTTCTACATCTTCAGAAAGTCGAATTCTGAGAAGAATGCCTTTAGAAGGAACCCAGCAGACCCCAGACTCTCCCGTAAGATCCTATGTTATTTGTGTTTATTTATGTTTTCCCTGTTTTTTGGTAGTCAGGACATTCTATAAAATATCACAACTGAATTAAAATACTGTTGTGCTCCATTCAAGGTCAAAATAAGAAATGACATGAAATTACGAATAGATTTTTGTAACCCCCGTAGAGGTTTAACTTTACACAGTATACTTAGAATATGAGACAAACAGGGAAGTAGGCTGTTGTAAATGCCTCATTTGTAGTTGCTAAGTTTGGCTATGATTGCAGATCTGAAGAGCATCCCTACAGCCACAGGGAAGAGTCTGTTGGTGTCGGGATGGTGGGGAGTGGTTCGTCACCCCAATTATCTGGGAGACCTGATCATGGCCCTAGCCTGGTCTCTGCCTTGTGGTGAGTTTCTTTTTATTTTTATAACGATTGCCATAACTTTAACTGGAAGATGCAGTTAAATAATTGTCCTTTTTTCTGCAGGTTTCACCCATCTGCTACCGTGGTACTACATGATCTACTTCATCATTCTGCTTGTTCACCGAGACTCCCGAGACATGAGTGAATGCAGGAGGAAGTACGGCTCGGCATGGGACGAGTATTGCCGAACTGTTCCCTACAGAATCATCCCTCGTATTTACTGAAAAAACAGGCATTTCATTCAGATATTACCACCCAAAACCAAAAGGACTAATTGAACTTTCTGAACTTAAAATTTTCAATCTTGACTGACAGTGGTACATAGAAGAAATAGGAAGAAAACAATGCCAAAAATGTTTCTTTTGTCATGCAAAATAAGAAAATGCTTGAAATATTTTTTATGTAAAGCAATTGCAAAAACCCTTTTAGGATTGTGTTATTGACTTGTAGATTTTGTATATAGAGGTTTTGTACTTAAACGTAAAAAATGAAAAAAACATCATCATTGATTAATTTGAAATTTTCAGATTTTTTTCCCATGACAGTTCCAGCGTGGCTTTTATGAATATATTTTATGTTAAGTCTTCCTGCACAATAATATAGCTTTTTATTTTTGTGAATGGTGGGATTCAAATGCTCATTGCTTTGAAAGGCTGCACAGTGAAACTCAGGACACAGGCTTTAGGAAGTTAATATTTTTTGATGTGTGTGATTTTTACAGAAAACTAGCTATGAGTTTAGTGTTTGAAGAGTGAATAATGCACTATTTACTGACAGTGTTATTTAAGTTACCATGATTTTAATTAATTTGGCTTGAAGACTACCTCAGATGTACACACTGTCTTTCAGGCATGTTCCTGATCCGTTTAATCAGGGGCTGTAGCAGCTCTGGCTGTTTAAATGATTTTAATATTATGAAGTGAATATACTGTGATGAAATTCAGAGCTGTGTAAGCTTTTCAAATAATATGTGCATTTAAAACCCAGAGAGTAGCTGTAGGTGAGTATGTAGCTATAAATTAAGTTTTTCTTTTATGATTATAGAGGTAATAGCTGTAAATATTTTTTCACAATATTTCATTTTACAACAGCAATAAAGTGAGTATTCACAGTGGTTTACAAAAAGGTGAGTGTGATTGTTGTTTTTGACCATGTAGCTTCAGTCTTCTCCCTCTAAGGTCTTCTACTGGACTCCATTATAAATAAACTGATCATTTGAACATAAAAATACACAACTATCTTTCAGCTTCTCCCTTGTTTGGTTTCATAATCTTCACCCTTTTCTAGCATTAAATGAAAGAGATCATGTACATGGCAGATACATTTTATTGTTCTGATACTTAAGTATAATATAAATAATCTCTAAAACATATTGGTTCAATTGTTTTAAATCTCTTTAGTAAGAACATCAATACAGGAGGAAGCAAGGTGTGCTTTGCCTCCTGTTGATCAGAAATCTTATACCAAAAAAGATGTAGAAGAAAGCAACAAATAATGTAAATATAATAACCAATAAGTCTTAATGGGGAATCCATTTTGTTTTTGAATACGGATAGCTTGAATAAGTTTTATAGTCCCTCATTTGAATGAAGTAAACATGAATATATATATATATTTTTAGCAAATGCTTCTGGACAGTAGCGCCCTCTAGCGTTTCTTCTGAAGTCTGATGGACGGACGGCAGGTGGCAGTAAAGTCACTTTTCCTCAGGTACATTGACTTTGATCAGTGAAGAATAAAGCACCAAGCTCGGAGTTTGACTTTTCCTCCCAACGCGAAAAGGTAAAAAGTCATTTATTCTGTACATCTAGAGAGGAATAACGCGGGCACCACAGTAGAGCCTCTTTAGCTGGTAAATCCATAGTTGGTCAATTTGCAAAGCTATTGGATGACTTAGCTCTGAAAGCTAGCTGCTGGCTGCTAACAACTTTCACTGCATACAAGTATCAAAAAACTGGGAAATAGGTATGATTTGGCTTTGAGGTGCCGTTTTGTTTTTAGATTAAGGTCTATATGAGTCAAAGGGTCACTATTTATTTTCCAGCAGCCAGTTAAGTAATGAGATAACAACTTTATATCATCTCTTGCTCGAAAGTGTTGTTGTCTAAAGACTTAAATAAGTGCTTTTCTTAATCTCCAAAATATTCTGGGTAAAGTTATATGGCGGAGATCTGGATATTTTTCAGACAACATTTCAGTAGGTTCATGGAAAAATCTATTTTGTTGCACATACTATATAGATGGGGTGTGGTGGACCATGCTCTAAAACATTGCATTTGAAACAAGAAAAACTCCACTTAAGACTTTAATTTTGTGCATGTTGGCCTCATAACAGTGTGTGATTATCTTTTGTTTGCAGCAGAGACATGAGTGTACGAGAGATTGTAGAGAATGTGAAGCTGGCCCGGGAGTATGCTTTGCTGGGGAACTACAGCTCGGCCAGTGTCCTCTATCATGGGCTGTTGGATCAAATCAAGAGGCACATCTACGCCTACGGTGATGGCTCCTTCCAGCAGAGATGGCAGCAGGTACAGCCCCATTTAACCAGAGTCATAGAAACATACAAACAATTTACACAACTATGGGCCAACCATAACACAGTATTACACATTTTAACTGGAAGACCTTTTTAACGCACAGCAGTTATATTACATTATGTGTCAGTAAAACGTTTTGTGTCTCAGTTATGGCAGGAAATCAATGAAGAGAATCGCCAAGTGCAGGACATCATGTTGACTCTGGAGAACTTCCAGTTTGATGCAGCAGCTGCAAAACCGGCCAATCACGACAACTTCGATAAGAGGCCTGTGCACGTGGAGCCCAGGTTCAGAAATCAGTGGATTAGAATAGCATGTGGTTTGTGCCACATTCTGAACACAAAGAGACTGTTAAATGCCTGTCACATGACATTAGTGTAATACTCACACAACTTAGTTTACAGACATTTGTAATGCTAAATGTGTATAGTGTGTATTTGTCTGTAGTAACTGTTAGGTTATCTTAAATAACAATCATAAGATTTTATATAGCAAAGAAGAGGACATACCTATACAAATGTCCTGTAACCTGATCTCTATAAGAGCTGTCATACCTGTTCTGCAGACACTCCCCTTGTCCTGTGAGGCGACCTTCTAATGCATATAAAGACCACAAAGCCCCAAACAATCGTCTGAGTGTGGCAGTCCGTGCTCAGCAGCGCCATTCTCCTCGGGGCGACGGGGACCGTAGCAGATTCCCCAAGAGCAAAGACAAAGATGTGAAGGAGCCTAAGGAGGGGGCTGCCAAAGCTAAATATGATAAGGTAAAGCACATAGAGGCCTATTTATACTAATGTACTAAAATATTTCTTTTGATTATTTATATGTGAAATCTGTTTGTTGCAACAATATGCTGGTAACATTTAAAAACGGCTGGTACATTTAGGATACACTGATTCTGGTGAGTCTGATTTTGGTCAAACAAACCAGAACAAATGAAGGCCTCAGTTCATAATTTGGGGCTGATGGTTTTATTTTTTCTGCTTTTGTTGAAACTGTTTGCCAGAGTCTATACTACAGCAGGACATCTGTCCACCCAGGCCGATCATAATAACAAATTTTGAAGTGCGGTATATCCCTTCAGAAAATGTTGTGACAATCTCCTTATCCCTGGTTCCCCACTAGTGTAGCTATAAAGAAAAAGTACACACAATAAATGAAATATGTACTGGTCTATAATTTACTGAATTGTCATTAGTTAATATTAATAGTGGTTTGTCAGTCTTATTTTCACTTATCAAACTGGTATTTGTACTTCCAGAATAAAGCTGATGTCCAGGAGAAAGAAATCAAAAAGTTTGATGGAAGTGGATATGACAAAGACTTAGTGGAAGCTTTGGAGAGAGATATTATATCCCAAAATCCAAACGTCAAATGGTAAGCAAAGGACTTACTCTTTTCTGAAGCAGCTTTATAGATTCTTCTTTCACTTCTTGTGTTTGGTACTGTGAACCTTTTAGGGACGATATTGCAGATCTTGAAGATGCAAAAAAACTCCTGAAAGAAGCCGTTGTTTTGCCCATGTGGATGCCAGCTTTTTTCAAAGGCATACGGAGGCCATGGAAGGTGCACAGTAGGACTATTGGGTTCATGCCACATATGGCTATTTGTTTTTTTCTTTAAAATGTCTCTGGTGTCTCTCTGCAGGGGGTACTCATGGTGGGACCTCCAGGCACAGGAAAAACACTTCTGGCCAAAGCTGTTGCTACAGAATGTAGAACCACCTTCTTCAATGTGTCCTCTTCCACTCTCACATCCAAGTACCGTGGCGAGTCAGAGAAACTTGTGCGACTCCTCTTTGAAATGGTAAGATAAATTTTTAGCTTTTCCATTTTATTTTTTATTATGTGCTTTTTTATTTCCTTGGATATCTTTCACCATTTGTCTAATGAAGGAAAATATGTAAACGTAATCCATTCTTGGTTATGGAAAATGTCTTGATTAATTTAATTCACAGAATGTGTGTGGAGACATTTGTTACGATGAGGTAACTGCAAGATTAACTTTTGCCTACCCAAGATCATATATTCATGTCTCATGTTGCCACGGTCATAGATATGTGTAAACGTGATTGTAAACTGCCAGTAATATAGTAGACAAGCATAATAATCTCTACATTTGATAACTCGCCTAAATTTACTTTTTTCTTTTGTACAGCAATTCTTATATCAAAAGTGTATAGTGATTCTTCTAAAAGTCTTGAGTCCTCTTCACACAGGCTCGCTTCTACGCACCCACCACCATCTTCATCGATGAGATCGACTCAATGTGCAGCCGCAGAGGCACATCTGAGGAGCACGAGGCCAGCCGCAGGGTCAAGGCAGAGCTCCTGGTGCAGATGGATGGTACCCACTCACACAATGTAAACAATGTAAGACCTCATCCCATTACAAGTATAAGACTAAAGCACGCCTCTTGTGCCAGGTGTGGGCGGAGCCTCTGACAATGACGACCCATCAAAGATGGTGATGGTGTTGGCAGCCACCAACTTCCCCTGGGATATAGATGAGGCATTGAGGAGACGTCTTGAGAAGAGGATCTACATCCCTCTGCCATCAGGTAACAGGCTTGTGGGGCCAGTGACTCCCAGGTCCAATTTGGATGAAAATGCTGCAGATTTAGTGTGTGTGTATGTGCGTGTTTGTTCTTATCAGCTAAAGGTCGAGTGGATCTGCTTAAGATTAATCTAAAGGAGCTGGAACTGTCCAGTGATGTGGACATGGAAAGAATAGCGACGCAAATGGAGGGTTACTCTGGAGCCGACATCACCAACGTGTGCAGGTCACAATGCAAATATCTGCATTCTTTTGTGCTCCACATCATGTCATTAGATTACAGTTGTATTCAAAATACTATATCACACTGCAGGTCTATTGCTATTGCTGATGTTAATTCACAGCAAATAATGTAGAAAGGACATTATCCTATGCCTAAAATGACAAGCTTTTGGAAAGCTTGTCTATAATGAGTATGTGTATTCTTTCAGAGATGCATCCCTGATGGCCATGAGGCGCAGGATTGAGGGCCTGTCCCCAGAGGAGATTCGAAACATCTCCAGAGACGAGATGCACATGCCCACGACCATGGAGGACTTTGAGACCGCTCTGAAGAAAGTGTCAAAGTCCGTGTCTGCAGCTGATCTGGAGAAGTATGAAAAGTGGATCCAGGAGTTTGGCTCATGCTGATGCCTCTGTTTGTAATTTCATTGTTCACTAAGTGCACTTAATTTTTATTAGAAATGTATCAAAAACATTAATAAAGCAGCTATTTAAAGCACAGCCTGCACTTGTCTTGCTCACACAAATGTCATTATACATTACAGAATAATAATGACCCCCAATGCAGTCAGGAAAAACACATGCCATCCAGCTATATTAACATAACTACATTAAAAGTGCAGTTTTGAGCAGTATTTGAATAGGTCCAGACAAACTACTAACGTATGCCTTCTAAAATCCAGAATAAACTAAAGCAAAAATCGTTACAGGAATACTAAATAGAAATATGATGCATGATATGGAACTGGAGGACACAGCAATACCTGAATTGAGGAATGTTATGCTAGGTGCAGTTACTGACATTCGCCACTAGGTAGTGCACAGGCGCAGGGACTTGAAATACTCATATTGGTCAATTCGTTCAATGCAGCGGTCCTTTGCCACTGGGGGCGGTATACTTATTTTCAAGTGATTATAATGATACACCATTATATTACCACAGTGAGCCTTTGGACTCAGTATACCTTACCTGAGTATACATAGTGTTCAAGGCTATTGGCAAGATTCAGATAACTGCCACTGACTTAACTAGATGCAACTTATCATTTCCTTTTCAAGTGCTCATGTACAAAGTAAACTGATAAACCAGGACATTATGGGCAGCTTCACTGACAGGTGAAGCCATTAAGCCCATAGTTGGCATGTGGCCTGTATTTCTGATATGAATATCAGAACACACATTGCATCACAGTGTTGCGTTGGAGGATGTTGTTTACACTACCGCTACATGACTGGACTGCTTGTGGTAGCACCCGAGGAGGAGAGCAACATTTGGAAGACAAACACACAAAGACCGGTACTTTAACTTAAACAAGCTTATTTTTAATGGATCTGCAAAATTGTTTGAATTTCCAAAGAGAACTTCTGTACCTCCTGCCCAGTTACCCAGTGGCAAGCGTTACACAAAGTTACAGAAACGCTCCCAACCCCAAAAAAATCTGCATGCAGGAAAAAAAAAAGCATAATTCAAAGTAAAATAAACCATACAGTTAAAAATAAACATTGATAAACAGGACACATAATGCCGTTCTCTTGGCTGGAGGAGAAATTCAAACTCTTCTGCTTCAGTTCAGGCTCAGAGTTGAGACCGAACACACAGAATATTAAATTTTAATTTTATTGGGTGGATGTGGTTCCGCCCACCACACAGCCCCGCCCCTGTCATCCATATAAGGCACAGGACAAAATAAACCCCCACATACAAAAGGAGCTAGCCACGCCTCTGTCACTTGGTAACAAACATTAAAGGACAAAAACAAAACAAAAACCACAAAGTGTACAAAATGTTCAATCTACATGTCTTTTTGATTCTTTTCCTCAGACTGAAGATGAGTGCTGTGGGAAGGGCACCGTGGGGAGCAAAGAAATATTAAAAATATGAACTCGTTTTTACACTCTTTTGTACAACCATTAAAACAAATGACAAGAAACGTGACTGGATTTCTCTTTTTTATCAGAAATAAAAATTACGATGAGATGGAAAAGGGGGCATGAGTCAAGTGGTTTTAATTTGGTGGAGACAAGACGGGGTCAGTGTGCAAGAAAAACTCATGAGAGACAGGTGGGTTAGAGGTCAAAGGTGAAGGTTAGCGGTTAGAGACAGAGACGTGTTGTTGGTGTAGTTTGTTTAGTGTGCGTCGTTAGTGTGACTCGTTCAACTGCAGCACTTGCTCTTCCATCCTGTGACTCCGCCCCCACTGCTGATATCAACATTTTCACTGTTGGGCTCTTTTACAGGCGTCTGAGGAGCAAAAAACACGACTGTTAATGACTTTTATACCTTCTAACTCAGGTCAATGCTCTTTGCACCATCTTTGAGAAAAAATGAGACTGATGGATATCCTATGCATTTTAAAGCTTTTTTGAGGGGTTTTTTTCTGGACAGCAGCCATATCAGAGTGAGAATAAGGACCTTAAATGTTCCTAAATTATGGTTTAAAATGAGGTACTGGGCCTTTTAAAAGAATCTTCTGTATTTAACCTTAATCATGTTACCATTTTATGGCTGGAAACACATACCTTTCTGAGGATGTCTTCTGCTAACGTGAGGAAAGCTTTCTCAATGTTGATGTTGGCCTTAGCACTCGTCTCAAAAAACCTAATGCCATGCTCCCGTGCAATCTGTGGAGGAAAGCCAAATCAGACATGTCAGGAGAGGGGACAGAGGGGACAGATAATAACCCCCCTCTCTTCTGCTCAGCTCTGCTCAGGTGTACGTTTCTGTGAGTAAGCAGACCTGGATCAGGCGCTGCCAAATTTACACACTCATGAGGCTTCGTTAGGCCTGCTCTGGAGCTACAAGGAGCCAGAAGAACAGTGCACATTTTTTTCATTGAGCCCAGTACTAACCACTGCACGGACTCATAGATGAAATACTGCACACACCAAATTGCATTTAAAGTGGGGTTACACAATTTTGCTTATAATTTTAATTTGAATAATTTTACACAATTACTTCTACACCATCAAACAAAATCTGTAGGAGAAGTATAGACCAAATTTATTTTATTGGTAATGTCATGAATTAGTGTCTTGTGGTGGTCTATTGTGGCGTCTGGTTAAAAAATGTAAAATCTTTTAATTATATAACTCAAAGATATCCATCTGCGTGAAGTGACAATGTGAGACATACAGTTTGTCATAGTGGAGTGTGTGGGTGATGCCACACACTAAACACAGGTTAAAGACTCACTTGCTCCCCCTTGGCTTTTGGTACGACCCTCTTGTCCTCCATGTCACACTTGTTGCCTAGCAGCATCCTCTCCACGTCCTCATTCGCGTGCTGCAAAACGAACAGGAAATTTCATTATCCAGTAACACATACCTACAGACCCACGGAAGCTGATCACACTGCCATGAAAAGATTAAGAGGCTGTGGCTCTGTGGTTAGAAAAGGGGTCAATTTAAAATACATTTAAGACTTAATTAATTTTGTACCATTTCTCAGACATAATCTTTATATTCATTCAAGTTGTATGTAAAATCTCTCAGTCATCCAGGTAGAATCCATGGCAAAGAAGAAATTCAATTTGTCAACTGGACAAAAGTTTTTTTGGTCGAATACGTTTTGCAGCTCATCCAAGCTGCTGCTTCAGTTCTGGTCAGATGCTGATGGACACTGCCTTATATCTGCCTGAAGGGAGGAGCAAACTATACTGAAACCACTCAAACTAACACACTTGTTTACTCAGACATCATTTGTCTCCCATTTACAACTCCATCCTCACACAAGAGGGATAGCCGGGTCAGGCCCAGAGGTGTGAAAACACTCATTATGGGTCTGAATGGTTATGCTAATATGATTCCCCACTTAGTGCAGTTCAACAGACCTAGTTAACAAACAGAAACTGTAAACAAGTAGGTGTGTTAGTTTTAGTGTAGTTAGCTCCTCCCTACAGGCAGATATAAGGCAGTGTCCACCAGCATTCTGACCAGGACTGAAGCAGCAGCTTGGATGAGCTATGAAACGTATTTGACCAAAAAACTTTTGTCCTATGCCATTCATTCAAGTTGAACATAACAAGATAAAATAAAACAGTGGGGACGGGGGAGTAGAGCTGCACAATTAGGAAAAAAACAAAAAACAAATTGCAATCACAATACTTGCCAGAAAAATCGCAATTAGATTTGCAATTTGTTTTTAAAAATAGGATTCTGTTCAAAGTTTATATTTTAAAACATGTCCAGAATAATTGTCAAAAATACAAACTGACTAAGAGAATCACATTTCTGAACAGGTTTGATCATTTTGTTAAAAAATTATAGTACTTAAAAAAATGCAGCCTTTACGATTTGGTAAAAATTCCATTCTTGATTCGATTGTAGGGCTTTTCCTTTATTCTGGAATAAAGTCAGTGGTCTGTGGAAATGTCCAACACTACATTTGCCCTTGTATCGCATCCATTTTTCCTCAGCTCCATTATCTTGTAAACAGAGCGGTCCAGGCGCCGCTCCAAGACAAACTGGTTATGTGAATTAATGTGGCAGTTTAACCTTTCTTGTGCCTCCCTTCCTTTATGAAGGATACTGCACAGAGTTTTGACATCTCTTAGCTCCACTTTGTTATTCATGAGGAGAATCAGCTCTTACACAGGTCTGCCGTGAGGTCATTAGGGAAAGTCAACACATTGTCTTCCTACCAGACCGCACCACTCGGCCGTAGTCTGTGGCAGCTCCATTTCAATGCTCAAATGAATACACTTTTTAAATTAACTGTTTTTACTTGTTTCTTGTTTAGTGGTCAAAAAGCAGTCCGTTGATTCATAGACCTTTACGTGACCGTCTGTCAGCTATGCATTGTTAAAAGGGGGTACTTTACTTCTATGGGGTATTAACTGCTAACACATAACATATTTAGATCACCGTGTTACCTTTTATTATTTTTAAAATGCTCTATTCACTGAAAACAAAGTGTTTTATAAGTATCACTTCCATTTATGAGACTCAGTTCACCCTCCCATTGCTTCCCACATTAAGTCACTCCTCCTTCTGAGCACCATCACAACACAATCAGTGTGTATCCCGCTAATAAAACTACTGCACATCACATTATGTTTGTATAGTTGTTGTGTATAGTTTTTTTTTATCATGCTTTAGTATATTTATGGAGAATTGCTGTGGGAGCATGGATTACATGGACTTGTGGACTGAGCATTGCACAGAATCTAACATCTTTTCTGTTTTACGCGTGCACTATTGAGTTTTTTAGGACACAAAGTACAGCAACAGCCATAGGGATCCACAAAAATAGGGCTATGTTCACACTGCAGGATATGTGGCCCAATTCAGATTTTTGTGTTTGTATGCAATTTTTTTATGTAGTCATTTACATTACAACAAAAATGCGACTACTATTTATCCCCAACGTGAATAGAATGCGGCCGCAAAGTGACCCGGATATGCGCAGAACAGAACACAGCGTCACGCGCAGCACGTTGTGTTTGCGGAAGTAAACAATCCCCTGATCGTCTCAGTCCTGGCACATTTGTGGCTTTTGAAAGTTATTTGTGCAACAGACAGCTCCACTCCCAAGCTGACAATCAAAGCGCGGGTCTGACTTAGCGCTACTGCCCCCGACTCCCGCTCCCTCCCACTAAAGTAACTAATGTGGTGCAATAGGATTATTTTTGTCGTAAAATGAAATGGAGTTAATGATAGAAAAAGACGAGGATGTGAGGAAATCTGACTTCACAGCATTAGGACTGCAGAGAGGTTAAGAAAACATACTTTAGGACAGCGCTGACAGCCTCATGTAATGAGCAGCTTTTGTAAAGATCCAGATCAAACTAAACTGTAGCCAATACAGGGAGCGGGCTCTGCTGCGGGGAGTGAGCATATGGAATGACGTGTCGCAGGTCAGACTCACGTCAGATCAGTTACATACATACATATCGGATTTATGACCAGATACGAATGAGGCATGGGTCAGATTTGGAAAAAAAAAATCTGAATTGAGCTGTTCATACTGACATGAATAAAATCAGATACTGGTCACATATGGGTAAAAAAAAATCTGATTTGGCCTGCAGTGCGAACGTAGCTTAGAACCCAGAGGTTGTCCATGGTCAGTTAAGAGTAATATTTCTTTCTGCAGCAGTTTGCTCAGTCACTGCTCATGTCTGGGCTCTTTTTCATCATAAATCTGAGATGAACCTCATGTGTGAGAGCTCTTTGAGGTGAAGGAGAGCAGTCAGTTTGCCCATATTTACACTTTTAGTCATTTACTTTGTAAATGACACCATTACTTCAAATCTGCTCTGGTCCAGAAGTGTCTCACCTCGTCAATATTACGAAGCCATTTGCTGATGTTTTCAAAGCTCTTGGCATTGGTGATGTCATACACCAGCATGATGCCCATGGCGCCTCTGTAGTAGGAGGTGGTGATGGTGTGAAACCGCTCCTGTCCTGCTGTGTCCCTAAAATACATCAGAAAACAAAGAAAATATAGACTCTACAATCTCAAACAAACAACAGTCAGGCTAAATCTCAGCTCACCAGATCTGTACTACATGAGACAGAACAAGGTATCCGTTTGAAATGACTACACTAAAGCAGTACCCAACATTTTTCCGTTTTACCCATGAATAAACTGGTGACCGTAACATCCTTCTGCAGTAGAAGCAGTCTTTTAAAAGTAGTCTTTTAAAGAAAATGTTATTAATTTAGAAAATATTATTAATTTAGAAAATATTTACAATGTTTTAGAACAGTACTGATTTATAAAATATGAACTTCTAATCTAGTTTCACTGCATTTTCAAATCTGACCTATAAACCTGAATGTTTTAAACAAGAGGAGTGCAGGAGTGACCACACACACCAACTTTTAGTTCAACTTCAGCAGATCATGAATTATCAAGGTCACAAATCCTTTTCTCTCCCAGAGCACTGGGATGAGCAGAGTTGGACCTATGCCTGTCATGACAACATATTTTGATGTGAAGTATATTGCTGAAGAAATGATGCCACTGATACAATAAACCTAAAGCAACATCACCATCCTGAAAATATTACGTACAATATAATTAAACAATGTGAGCTGCAGTAAATAAATGGCAGAATGAAATGCATTAGTGATTAATTTGTATCAGTAATGACTTATTCAATTTCAATGCAAATCAGATCCCAAAATAAGGTTCCCCACTAATACAAAGAAAAAATACCCAGGAAAATAATATTAACCCCCCCTCCTAAAAATAATTGTTCCAGCTATTATTTATTGAATTTATTTATATAAGACAATATAGTGTTTATTGTGACAGGCCTGGTACAATCTACAGTTGTGCACATTAGGCTTGTGTTAGAATCATAAACGTCCAGCTGCAGAGCAGATCGATCCTAGTGGGACGCCGAGCATTTCCTTTTGCTGCCGAGTTTTGGACCTGGGGGAGTCGCCGTCGAACACATTTTTCACCATCACACCACTACAGTCACAAATGCGCTTCTGAGGACAAAACTATAGGCTTGCGCTGCTCTATTTTAGCCAAGTTAAGTGCATAACATTATCTTGCGACCTTGTGATATACTCATAAAATTTAAAAAAAATGATTTCACTTTTGCTATGGCCAAAGTTCACATTACCAGCCATTACAGAAAAGGGACACATAATTCTTTGGTTTATTTGGATAATTCATTTCCAGTCAGAAATTAAATAAAATGTCTCACCAAATCTGTAGTTTGATCTTTTTTCCTTGTAATTCAACCGTTTTGATCTTGAAGTCTATTCCTGAAAGAAAACAGAAAACATGCGGGTTAATAAGTGTTTGATAAAAGTGAAACCAAAAACAGCTATAGCATGAAAACCGATGAAACACAACCAGGAGCGTATCGTTATATATAAAGTATGGTGAATCAAACCAAGCAAACAACAAATCTTAGTGTACAAAAGTGGAGCTATATTTGCATTCATCACATGCATATTGTCACAGGGTCCCTGGTGACTACTGCACTAGTTGTTTTACTTTACACCTTTAAGCCTCAAGTTGGGGTATAGAACCATTACTGACACATAGATGTTTATTTTGAACTAATGCATACTAAAAGCTAATCAGACCACAGATCTATGAGAGGGCTGTTGTGACCGTAAAGTATTTAAAACTGTGAGCTGACATGAAACAGTTTAACATGGGTCGAACTGTTCAGGAGGATGTCCAACAAGCAGCTGTTCTCTGAGGTGGACCACAGAGAAGTGAAGAGTGACTCACAGAAAAGTGTGAACGCCCCGCAGCCCCAGAGAGAGGGAGGAGTCCCTCACAAGAGGTTTGGGTTATGGATAATATATGATACAGCACATTTAGCCTCAATAGCTCCAATACCCCAAGCTGAGCATTACATCTATGAGATCATATGAAGGGGGGAACTATACATTTTCATGAAACATGTTGAACTGGTCCATCTACAAAGATACATAGTATTTGAATCATTGTTCCCAGTGGTGAGAGGAAACATGCTTTTCTTGGAGAAGTGTCAAGAAAATATG
The DNA here is from genome assembly GCA_029959045.1 of Taenioides sp. WSHXM2023. Lineage (NCBI taxonomy): Eukaryota > Metazoa > Chordata > Actinopteri > Gobiiformes > Gobiidae > Taenioides > Taenioides sp. WSHXM2023. The sequence continues at coordinate 18,037,821 of CM057103.1, read as the reverse complement.
CACATTGTGCAATGGCCCAAGAGCTGGGAAAGAAATAACCTAAGAAGAAGAAACCTTGGAGGAGGATCCGAGGTGCACAATATATGGATAGACATTCTGCTGTTTATTATGATGAACATCCATAATGCAGCCTTTACTTGGCATTACTGAATATTTTTACAATTTTGACACAGTTGCTTTATCTGCACATTTATTTAGCCATTTTTGTCTACTCTATATATATATTGGAATTAGGGATGCACCGATACGTTACTGGTATGGGATAACAACACTGATATTGGGGGAAAAAAATTGGTGGATTGGATATCAGCTTTGGACATCAGCTTCCAAGAACAGAAAAAGCTGGATTGGTGTATCCCTAATTGGAATAGAATTGTATTCTTGCTATACATGAATTTTTATACAGCCAACAGTTTCATGTACAAATGATTCAATTATTACATCATAAAAAGTAATTGTGTAAAAGAGCAAGTTACAATAAAGAAAAGTGAATTTCCATTTGGAACACAAATAAAAATCTGTGAGCTTTATAGTTGAGTGGATATCACAGTCTGGTGCCTTTGTAAGGATGAAGGTGTGGGTCTCTCGCCTCGTGCATAGAGGAGGTACAGTCTGGTTCAATACTAGACAATGATGGACACACTCTGCCAAATTGTGCCATGGCTCTGACACTGACAGGACAGGGGCAGGAAGGACTGTGGAGGAGAGGACCATGAGGATGGGCAGGGGGGTTTCCAGGGGGTATTTTCAGAGTCAGCTGCGTGTCTCAGTCTGAACTTACAGTGTGTGTCTCTCCTGTTTCAAATGTCTCAAATTCACTATTCATTTTTGACAATTATCTTCGGATACAATAACCAATAACTTTTATAAAACCCCTATAAAACCCCTAGTATTAAGGAAAAGCAAAAGAAATGTCAATTCTGTCAACTGTGAAGACGGTCCACCACTCATTCAAGACTCAGAACAGAAGAAGCCTCTAGTCAGAGGCTCAGTGGAGTGGTGAAATATTTTCACTCTAAAACTCTTGTCCAGTTTACAGAACTGAACTTTCTTTTTCTATGGAACTTAACTGGATGACTGAGGGATTACACAGACATCAGAGCATATAGGGCTGTGTATGTATGACTTGAGGGTAAATCAGCACTGTCACTTTTAATACTGTACTGTACATTCAAGTGCTTACATCTTAAACACATAATTTGATTTACAACAATCACAGCCGGTTCCAAACTGTAAATCTACATTATGACAGGCTGACAGACTACATAGCTCTGTGCTAGAGGATTGGGTATATTTTGAAAACATATGCAGCAGCAGGACAACACAGTTCTGTGAGACATTTTCAGTTAAGGAGAGGTACAAGAATCAAAATCTGTAACTCTGTAACACTGTGAAATCAGATTTTTTTTGTTATATTGGTTAGTGGTTGTTATTTTGGTTATATTGGTTAATAAAGAGTGTTAAACGTGATACTAAACATTCACTTCTGGACACCAAAAACCTAAAAGATTGATATATATTGTACCCTCCATAACAAAGCAAGAGTCCCCATATTGAATGGGCCTTCTGGGGGTGAGGGCAAAGACATGACGCAGACTGTTTTCATGTTGGACACATGAACTTTGTCCTACATTCATTAAACTGTGATTTTGCTAAACATGGGTTCCAAGCTGATGTCCCAACACTGTATGACTCATCTTTTTACTCAATTAGCCCACCAGTGTTTTCACAAATGTACTCTTAAAGAGGTGTTTAGGCTTAATAAACTACATGTTTATTAAGACGATTCTTCTCAATATAACCTCAACATACAAACTAAAACATGGTCCAATTGAATTAACTTTTACATTAAGGCCACACACCATGTGTAAATATGTTATGTTTTGATTATTTTAGGCCCATGTTTTACCAATGAATCAGGGATATAAAAGGGGGAGATTTAGACCAATGCATTTGTCCTTTCTCAATGGTTCTCATCAAGTAAGTTTTGTTTATAACTGATGAATTATGGCAAATAAATGAATCACAATAACAAGATCTCTGACATTAAGTGGAGGCCAAGTTGCACTTCAACCCTCACGTTCTCTTCACTTTCTTGTTTCAGAATACAGCATGGGGAATTCCTAATTATTAAACTCCTATGGTTTTCTTTGGAGGCTGAGATTTTATAAATGAAGTCTGTTTCATTTCCTCTCATATGATACAAGTACTGAATGTTCTTGGAAGTGTTGGTGATAATTGAAATCTTAGACTGAAATACCAAGTCAGTCATCACTATAGCCTGAAAGTGATGTGCATTTGAGATAAGGCAGGACATATACAGAGCTGTTATGGATCTAAACAAATCCAAGTGAAAGTGACTAGGAACAAAGCAGTGCTTACAGTGAGCTCTTCCTTACACACGGAGGAGCGGTCACACTACAGATACAACACAACAGGACACAGTCACCAGCATAAATCTAGTCACAGTATTGAGTTACAGTTTCAGAAAGCACGACATGGCACCTAATGTCTAGTCTTTAATGAGCGTTAAGAGTTTACATATTTGACTCATGTGAGCCAATAAAGTGCTGCTTATGATCATATGGGGATCGTATCTGTACAGTTCAACATTACATCATGTTTGTTACAGTCCAAAACCTCTACTTATTTTTCTACTCAACAAGTAGGCCAGATTACATACTTGGTTAGCCTACCCATTTTCAGAGGACTTGTCTGAAGAAGATATAGTACTTGACCAAAATACTCACCTGCATATTTTTGTTAACATTTAGTTGGGGCCATTTGATAATGATTGCCATCATAGTTACCGCCAATAACATATCAAGGACCAAATGTAAAGTCTGAATAGTTGTACATTTTGTTTTTAAAAGTTGGTGATTGTGAATAAAAACATAGCACTGAAAAAGGTATGGCCTAGAAATATTGCTTGTCATTTATTTCAATCTGCTTCTAGTTTGAAAAGGACAGTGCCACCTAAAAGCTTTATTGGCTTAACAGTATGTAATTTGTAACAATGTAAAGAAAAGATGAACTGTGTTGGCACAACTGTTAGCTTACTTAGCACTAGCCACTACTAGGTCAATTGGCATGGCAGCGTGCAATTGTCCTGCAAAACCGGTTAAACTCATTTTAATGAAGTAAAAGTGATAGATCATCGTTGGTGAAGTTGCTATTGCGCATTTAAAACAAGACTAGAGTTAGTCAAGTGGCTGGAGTGTGGCTTTTCGCTTGCTAACCCCGTGGCCCAAATAGCGGTCCAACTTCGGCATTCCGGGCCCTGCAGGGTTAGCCGGAAAGTCCGCGAGTCCCCCAGCTGTCAGGGCTGATCAAAGCCGCCTTTGGGACCCCAGAGGCAGCTGTGCATGTGTGTGTGCCCTACCTATGGTGGAGATGAAGGTTGTGTTAAAGGCGTCGTCTGAGAAGCGGAACAGCACGCAGGTTTTCCCCACGCCCGAGTCTCCGATCAGCAGCAGCTTGAACAGCAAGTCGTAGGTCTTCTTCGCCATTTGACAAAGCTTGTGTTTCCCCACCCGGACAAATACAAAAAAGAAAAAAATAACCTAACACGCCTATGTGCGGTCTAAAGCCAGCTCCTTTGCCAACAAAGCCACTTCTCCCGGACTCTTTATACACTCAACAATCTGGGAATTGTTGATTAGCTTTGGCAAGCTAGTTGGCTAAATACCACCCAAATTACGTGTCCAAACTTGTATCCGAAAGGTTATATCTTCCAATCCGGACTGTTTCCCACAACAACACAAAAACACAACGCAAAACAAGTCACTGCTCCCGTGTGATTCTTCTTTTCCACTCTTTCTCTTCTCCCACACAGTCAGGACAAAATGGCTTCTCTCTCAGCCTGGCTCACTCTTTCTTCAAACTAGCGGCGAGCTAATTCAAATTCTCGGCACACCCCGTCATTCCACAGCCCCGTCGCTAACTCGTCCAAGAAGAATTTGAACAAAATGTCAACGCGAACGTCTGTCAGTTTTACTGCCAGCCTGTAGTTATTTCGTTTAATCTGGAAAGATAGCCACGAAAACACAGAGACGACCGCCGTCGCCTTCGAATGGGGGCCTCCACCACGGCGACACCCTAGTCTGTAAGCCACGCCCACATCCCGCCCCTCTGTCAAAACGCACTCTTTTGATTTGTCCATTTACCTGTCATGTCATTAGTAGCTCTCATCTGATTGGTTCTCCTTACAGGCATCCAGAGGTAAAAGGGCGTGCCTTAGATTGACAGAAAGGGCAAATGTTACTGCGTAAGTTATTCGGACATGCGGGCTCAAATCTCCTTTTGCTTTACTTATGACATTTATCCCAAGATCCAACATGGCGTCTGATCTCATGTGGATCACTAATAGCAGGAGTGTGTGTCAATTGTAATAGCAAAAGTTGGCATTTGATGCGGGGACTATCCCAGCTGTGAGTCAGGCAAAATGATGTCATAAATATAAGTACTTCTGCCCTTGTGACGGGCGTTTCCCATTTCTCTATCCTTTGCACTACTCAGAGCGTTTATCCCAGTTTATCCCTTTCTAATGACTGCACGCATTAAGACTCGTATAGCTGTCTTTTATTACTGTACAGTGCTGTGAAAACCCACAGCCAACCACACTACTCATAATTATATATGAATTGATAAATTGAATATTTATTTATTTATTTATTTATTTATTTATTTATTTATTTATTTATTTATTTATTTATTTAAATAAAATAAATATTTTATTTTTTATACTTTGGGTTATTAAAGCATTGATAATCTACACATACTTTTAACTGATAAAAATGTATGCATATAGGGTTAAATTTGTCGTTTGTCCGGCTCCTTCTTCCGCCTGTCAGTGCAGCTTGATTCTCAGACACTCCTCAGGAATGTGGAGTATGCCCTGTTAGCTTCTGCCAAGTACAGACATGATTTGACAAGAAAAATACAAGAAAGGGAAAAAAACGACAATAAATGTGTGAAACACATTTATTCTAAAATCAATAAGATATCAATATAAACATACATTGTGCTCTATTCTAAAATTCTAAACACCACAGCATCTGAGTCTGTGTGAGTCTTTGTCAACAGAATAATAGAAGGATTAAGAGAATAATATAAAAGACAACAAACAACAATAATACAATGAGATACAATGAAACAATGATATGATGAGTGATTAGATACAGTATTACTACCATTAAAAATAAAGACAGCTAAAACCTGCACATCAGTGTCCTCCCAAACTTAAGGGTATTTGCAAAGTAATATATCAAGGCTTTATACATTTCAGCACCAGGCCACAAAATTTGGCTCCCCCTTTCTTTCTTTCTTTCTTTCTTTTCAGAACATCAGGGCATCTCGAATAAGAATGCAATAAAACACACGTTAACAATAAAGTCGCCAAAATACCTAGTTTTCTGGCTGTAAAATTGAGCACATTCTCTCACCAATGTAACAAAAGGACAAGAAAAAAAGAAACGTACCAATCAATTATTACTATCAACTATTATCATCAATTAGACTGGTTGTTATAGCTTTGTTTCAGCCACAAGGTGGTGCTGCTGTAGCTCATTGAAGCCTGAAGCAGAAGAGATAATGACCACCAGCAGCCTGCTTATTTTTCAATTTAGACTTAATATGCCCTTATTTTGGCTACGCTACTTTGGACGAAGGCTCATCTTGGCCTATAAATTTGGCATTTTTATTTAACACACAAAATATAGATATGCATTTCTTCACTTCACTAGATCTAAACGTCGTGCACACTCTTTTTATTGAATGTATGTCAAACATCAATTAATTAAACTGAAGTGAAATAAATGGGAGAGAGATTTACTAGTGCAATATAGGCCAATATGCTCCAGCAATCCTAATTAGCCTATATTTGAGGAAACTCCATTTCCCATGATGCTTCGTGCGCCACCGCAGTGATGTGGGGTGTGGTGTTGAAATGACTGGAGTATCCCGCACCGGAGCCTGTAAAAGACGAGACAGACGGCAGAAAGATGCGGACAGGGCTGTGTGGCGGATCTTCTGGACGTGTTACATCTGGATGATACGTTTAATTCATTTTTACCGCTGTCATCCTAAGGAATGCTTGTTTTTACCGTATCACAGCGGGGACGTTTGGAGGGACTACAATGAAGCGTCGATCCTGTGCGTGAGATAATCTGGCTGTTTGTCTATAAAGCTAATATTACACATAATTAGCTATTGGCAGTTGGAACGTAGCCTATATTTTTGGCCTATGTTGGAGTATTTTATAGTGGATGTCGCATTTCCCTTGCGATATGACACAGAAAACATGAAGATCTTCTGAATCATTTTAAAACCATCCACTTTTAACAGGAAACGGGAATATTATTGACCCAAAATCGGAGGGTATAGCTCCTCATCCATTTTAATCATCAATAAGGAATTTTAGAGTCACAAACAATCATGTCTAAAAATAAGAGCAGTGAATGTGTGAAGGTGGTAGTACGATGCCGGCCTTTGAACCGAAAAGAAGAGTCCAATGGGCCTGCAGGTGGAATTGTTCAAATGGATTTGAAGTTGGGGCAGGTCATCCTCAGAAACCCCCGTGCGCCCCCCAGTGAACCCCTAAAGACATTCACATTTGACGCTGTATACGACGCCAACTCCAAACAACGAGATCTTTATGATGAGAGTGTTAGGCCTTTGATAGATTCTGTTCTTGATGGTTTTAATGGCACCATTTTTGCCTATGGCCAAACCGGGACTGGTAAGACTTATACCATGCAAGGGGCATGGATGGACCCTGAAAAAAGAGGTGTAATCCCAAATGCTTTTGACCATATCTTCACCCACATTTCACGCTCTCAATCAGACAAGCAGTATCTAGTGCGGGCATCCTACTTGGAGATCTACCTTGAGGAGATCCGGGACCTTCTAGATCCAAACCATGCAAATACAAGATTGGAGCTAAGGGAAAGTCCTGAGACTGGAGTGTATGTTCGAGATCTTACTTCTTGTGTTTGCAAAAGTATCAAGGAAATAGAAGAAGTTATGAATATGGGGAACCAAGCCAGGGCAGTTGGAGCAACAGACATGAATGAGCATTCTTCGAGATCCCATGCATTATTTTTGATCACAGTGGAGTGTAGCCAACCTGGGCCAGATGGAAGAAAGCATATCCGGGTAGGACGTTTGAATTTAGTGGATTTAGCTGGAAGTGAACGACAAGCCAAGACAGGAGTGCATGGAGAGCGCCTGAAAGAAGCAGCTAAAATCAACTTATCACTATCCGCCCTAGGTAATGTAATTTCAGCTTTGGCCGATGGTAGAAGTGGACATGTACCATACCGGGATTCAAAATTAACTAGACTTCTACAAGACTCTTTAGGTGGTAATGCCAAAACGGTCATGGTTGCTACCTTAGGTCCAGCTCCTCAACACTATGACGAAACACTGACCACTTTGAGGTACGCTAATCGGGCCAAGAACATCCATAACCAACCTCGAGTCAATGAAGATCCCAAAGATGCCCTTTTGAGAGAGTTTCAAAAGGAGATTGCAAGGCTGAGGGCGCAGCTCAACCACAGGAAGTGGAGAAACAAACAGAAGAAAGATGGAGATGTTTGGGACAGGGATGGGGAAGAGGATACAGCGGGCGAGGAAGACTATGAGGAGAAAGATGCAGAGGATTATGTGACACTGGAGGAACAGAGGCTGGAACTGGAGAAGGAAGCCATCAAAGGAGATCAATTTCTATTGGCTGAGGAGAAGCAGAGGCTCCTGGGAGAGAAGGAGAGGATGATGGGAGATCTGAGGAAGGAGCAGGAGGCCACGGAGCAGCTCACAGCGAAATACAAGGTGTGAACAAATGTTGAAGCAGACAGTATAACAGTCCCATTATGATAGTCTATACAATCACACACATTCCCCTCATCACTATTGGCAACCTTGACAATTATACACAAATTGGGTATAAAAATGTATCAACTCAAATTTTATCATTTTTATCACAACAAACGGTTATTTACTACCAGATATTTATCTAAGCAGCAATGGGCAGTAAGTCGATTGCTTTCACACCACTCCTCTATGACTATGTGAACACCCACAGGACAAGTTTGAAGCCTTTGAGTGATGCTACAAGTCAAAAATAGATGATACATTTTCTTTATAAATTCAGAAATACAAATGTGCTACTGAAAACTCTAAGTTATGAACATAAACTGTCTATTTCATACATTTTAGAGGATACATTTGGTTCGTCATCTTTAAGCGTGAATTAGGGGTGAAGAGTGGGAAGAAGGTGGCTAATCTATCTCACAATGCTTAGGGTTATATGTCATATCAGCAATAATACTCTAACCAAAATATTATTTATTAACCTTTATTTAAACAGGAAGACTAATTGTGAGTCTTGGTCTCTTTTACAACAGTGCCCTGTATACATACAAAACAATTATGACAATAATATTAAAACAATTAAATAAAATGTAATATAAACATGAGGCATTTGTTAATGAATAAAATACAATAAAATTGAGAAAATGAAACCAATTTAAACAGTCACACTGGTCATTTAAAACTGAATTTAAAAGAAATGTAACATTTTCTACAGATTCTACCGAGTAAGCTTTAGCAATGTTTGCAATTTGTTCCATCTGTATGGCCCATAGTAATTAAAAGCACTAGTAAAAATGCAGTTTCAATATAAGCTGGCCAGTGCCCACTCATAACCAAGACATTACTGTACTCTGTCCTTTTAATCAGTGCCAGGCATCTTGGAGCTGACACACTTTACTTTATTTCTAAAACGATGCAACAGTGCTCATTGTGTCATAATTAAAACCTCTCAAAAGGTTTCTTTATTAAACTAATTCCAGGTGGATTTTTAAGGCTCCCACAGATCAGATACATGAACTTAACTGGATGAAGAAACTAGTCTAGACCTAACAGGCCTACAGGGTTTTGCATTTTAAAAAGAATATGGCCATCAAAATGCATTAAAATGGCTAACAATTCAAGGTGCAATTTTAGTTTGCAATTATTTTGATAATAGGATGTCCTCTGCAAAGAACAAAATACCTTTTAGTCTTGCAATCTTATTGTTTAAACATCTTTATTTAAGTCTGCTTGTTTACAATGTGCAGTCTGTAGAATATTACTTTTTGAACACATGTTGCAAATCTAATTACAGTAAAAAAATGCAATCAGATTTTTTTCCAAAATCGTGCAGCCCTAGCAATCAAAGTTTATGTTTGATATTTTATAGAAAAAGTTAGAGGCCAGATGATTTGGATATACTTGCAGAGGTGTTGAATAAGGCAGATGGTGAATGCCCTCCTCCTCTCAGCAGCTGTATTTCAGATGTTCATCACCTGCAGAATTCTCTTTGTGATCTCATGCTGACGAGGAGCTGTGACCATTGGAGTCTAAAATGCCACTTCTTCGTTCCTGGCCCACACCATCACAAACCATCACACGTCAGCTCATAAAACCGTGAGTCAGGACTGGTTTAATCACTTGCTCTGATTCACTGTCCACTCAATAAGTCACTCGTGCAGAAAGACCGCAGCCTATAACTTCAGAGTCAGACAAGAAAGAAACTGGACTGGGATAGTGAGAAGCAAACAGCCTCAGGGTTTCATAACAGGAGAGAGATGATGAGAATACGTCACGTCTTTGGGAACAATAGTGGTCGCCTAAAGGAAATAAGTCATTGTGTGTAATTTTAGCAGCAGGGGCCACTTTTTGTTGTACAATGTAGATGTTTTGAAGTGAGACATTGGCCAGTTAAAGTATTTTGATAGTGCAGTAATATGTGAGTAATGCTTAAAAACAACAAGGCAGTTGGTATTGTACAACTCTGATTAAAACAACATATCAATATTGCCACTATTAGCACTGACACCTGGACCATGCTGCCACCCTACTTCTTCACTTAGATCAGGGCTGTCATCATTGTCTTTTCTGCTTAGGGATGGTCCAATATTTCTTTTTCTTTAATATTTTCTAGATATTTGCCTTGTTGCTGTGGCTGATGACTACCAATATTTGCCAATACTGATGTCAAGCTTTTAAAATCAATAGTGAGGACGGTAAATCTCACTAGTCTGTTTAAAAAGACACATATGGTGCACACCAACTCACAGAGAGACTAAAGGAAAATACTGGTGCCAAATATTGGCTAAAAGTTCAATATGGAACTATACCTGGGAGGAAAAACGATATCATCACCAGTGCATCAACCATCTGTAGTTCTGCTCTCAGCTTTGAGAACAATGGCCAGGCCTCAAAGATTAAGACATAAGCAGGAGCAAGATGGCGGTTTGTATTATATATTCTTCAGAGTTGCTGAATTGACTGTGTTTGTTATATTACTTCTAGTTGAAAATGGCCATCTAAGCATCTTTTCTCTCCTACAGTTCCTCTCTGGGAGCTGGTTTCAGGTCAAAGAAAAGTCCCATGAGGAGATGATAATGTGCATATGTCCTGCAGACTAAGGGCTTTCATGTCTGTGGTGATGGGGCATAGCTCAGGTTTCGTCTCCTCACTGTCTTCCAAAGCTTTGGGGGTCAAAACTGTGTGAAGTAATTTTTTTTTTTTTATGTTAAAGGACCATCGTAAAGGGACATTATGTTTGATTTGACATAATTAAAAAAAATAAAGCACTGTGAGAAACAAACTATGTTGTAATTGTTAACAAGTAGAGATATAATAAAATAAGAGATAATTACAGATTATGGACAAATGTAATAATATGATAAGAATTTAATGCTGAGTTTTAGTCTGTCAGCAACATTGGCTTCATTACACTGTACTTTAAAAAAAAAAAAACAATGAAATAAGCAGGGCAAATTGTCCTCAATATGAAGCAATATAAATCTTACTATTATATATATGAAAACATACAAACATGCTTTTATACCCTTTTCCACCTTCGCTCGGAGACCCCAGCCTCCATGGCATCCCTTTGTACTGTCTAATATAAACCAGCCAATCACAGCCAACGACCTACAGGCACCATTTTTCTCCGTTGCACTCTCAGCCAATGACAGCGAGGTTGCTAAGGATGAAGGCAGCCAGGCACATTGACAGAAAGATGGAGGGAGAGTAGACGGGTGCAGCGGTAAATGCCATTGGGGATGAATTTTAATGTCAGATAAAAGCTAATTCAAAAGCTGCTGTCTCTCTCTGTCTGTGAATTTTCACATCAGTATTAGTTCAGTGAGTTAGTCTATGTTTTTTGTTTAGTTCATTTTCACCAGCCACCTACGTCTGATTAATGTAAAACAACACTTCCTAAACACAAATAATATGAAATTAAAATTATACCTGATCATTTGACAAATTATTCCGATTTTCACATGTGGGAATGCCCCTTGTTAGGCTTGGATGTCAGTGACTTCACAGCATCACACCGTTGTTCGCTTGCAACCTTAGCTGCCATATTGCATTGTGGGTGCTAAACTGAAGTATCACATCAGGCCCCCAGGCCCCCTTACAGTGGCTCTGTAATTGGTGTGATGTTTGCTGGAAGCGGACACTCTTGTAAAGCAGTGCTAATGTAATCAATGGCTGTGACTGGAGCAGATAAAAGCAGTCTAAATTAGTTTATCTGGATAGGTGTAGTGTGGTTTCATTTAAGTGAATCTCAACTAGGCAGAGTGGACTCAAAATACTTCCATAAGCGATGTGTCACATTAAAATGTTTGATATAAATTTGATCATCAGAGCAATAGTGTACTAGGTCTGATCATTTGAGGAAAAATGTAGTAGTTGAATTTGCCATTTATCAAAAAAATACATAAATAAATATTAATTTTACAATACACATTTTAAATCTTTCCAAGATTACTATTTGAGAAGACAAAGAATCCTATGCATTTCAGAACATTTTTGAAGAGGTCTAACTTCTGGGTTAGCTGTTTCATTCATAATAATATTGCATTGAGACACAGTGACATTTATTACAAAAGATTTGGGGGGTTTCTATGGTTTTCGTTTTTGGTTTTTCTACTACATAGCTATCTTGTAGTTGTATATTGTGAACCATTTAACATGTTCCTTGTTGAGAGGATAACTTATCCTCTCAACAAGGATTTTTTTGAGTTCTATTTTTTCTGTTTACAAATACAAAATACAAGGACCATTTTTGTTGGTAAAGGCACCCTCACCCCATAAAATGAATGAATAAACATGCAATTTGCAGTACCAGACATCTATAATTTATGTTAAAATAAAATGCTATGTTATGTTGGAGATCACCAATAAGCCACACAGCCGACTTGAATTTAGCTTCTCATTTGGAGTCTCCTCACCTGACTGCACAAGCCGCTGCAGTAGCGGCTTGGGGGGAGGGGCACTTCATGGACTCCCATACAAACCAGAAGGACACCAAATCATAGTGCAGTCTGAAATCAGCACTGATTATTGCCTGAGGTGCTCCCTTTTTCCCATGGCTGTTTTTAGTGAGTTATTACACCCAAGAGTTCTCATATGCTGTTTAGTCATTTGAGGAAGCTTTTAAACCATATATTAGGGCTGAAAAATATATAATTGCTATTTTTCTGAAAAGCATAGCGACAAAACAAAATTGAGAGATTGACAGTTAATACAAAAATCACGTTTTCCATATTTGAAGAGGTACAAATATTATGTCACTTAAATTAAGTAACATAAAACCAATTTGTGAATTTAATTCAATTATGATATATCTTGAAGCTCAACAGTGTATTCAAACCAAATGAAAAACCATTAACATTGTTTAATAATAGGTTTAATAATTGTACCCAGTCCCATATTGTATCATTTCTTTTTCCTCAAGCTTATTTTATGCACAAAATGAATAAAAGCCATCAGTGCATCTATTATGGAGTGCTCACTGGCACTGCTTCCCCAGGTCCTCTGTGCTCTCACTGGACTATTCTTAGATCCACTTTTCTGGGTCAGAACTGAGCTGCAGCGCCTTCTCAACGTTCACACACAAATCTTTCATCATAACTACTGCTTGGATACATTTTTCCCTTTTTTGTCAGATTGCATTTTAAATAACCCTAAATTTGAGAAAACTGGCCCATGGGTTAGCATAATAGATGAACCCTAGAAGAGCAATTTTGTAAAAGATCAACATTATTTTAGCTCTAACTACATATTTTTTATATTGCTTGCCATAGCTTCAAGTTCAAATTGTACTTTTTGTTAGTTTGTCTCCAAGCTTTGTTGAACAAGACCAATGAAAGCATTTAAGGGGGTGAAGAGTGTGGAAAGACATTCAGAAATGATTCCTGCTGTGCACAATTGAGATAAATTTGGCGTTTACCTTTGCCCAGTTAAAGTATGTCACTTTCTGGAGATGGCACAACACCTGCATGATTTCATACAAATGCATAGTTAAAACCATACTTCGGAACATTCTTCATGGAGATTTTAATGCCATGGAAAATTATAGGAACAATAGAGGCCCACTTCCAGGCCAGGACTACTACTTTTTTGATTAAAAAGTTGCATATAATGGTTTTAAGGAAAAGTTTGATTTTAGTTTGCATAGTGGACCTTTTGCAAAACATATGAAAATAGATAAGCTAATCGTTCTGTTAATAAATGCTGGAATGGTCACAAGGGCCTCATACTTACAGTGGATGGTGCATGGACAGAGTGAATGTGCTTCCTGTTTATGGGATTGACTTCCTGCTTAATTAGAAAAGGAAAGGCCTGGGCCCATAGACGGAAGCCATTGTCTGTGTCGACATATTTTGGACTTGGGAATGCATAGCTGGCTGTGTTTATCAAGTGCCAGGACTAGTACCTACCCTATTTATTCTTGTAGAGTTTAAATCAGTTGCTAACCGTTACTTTTGTACCAGCATCTTTTGTCCTTATGTTTTTAGTTAATTGTATTGTCTCATATTCAAGTAATTTTGTCATCCTACTGGGAATAGAATCTCAGTTCTACGAAGAAAGATTTGTGGCTAGTCCTGGATGGATTAACATAACTGACTGAAAAAAAAACACCAGCAATCTGTTTCATCCATGCTTAAAGTTTGGTCATTATCAGACATAAGGTGTGTGCTCATCTATGCCCTCCATCTTTCAGCTCCAAGGATGCTGCTCTGAATTATTGATGAACATGCGTCTGTTTTTAGCTTGAGTTTGCTTATCTGATGTTATTTGTTAGAGATACCTCCTGAAAGAAATCCAGCGTTTAGTCTGGTGGTTTGCATTCTGTTGATTATTGCATAAATTGTCCAAGTAAAAGGGTTGTATAGTCTCATAAAATATAGACAGCAATTACCAATCATATGAATAATGTATTATAACATCTTATCAAGCAGTGCAGAAGCCTCAATGCACATGCACTTGAGAGCTCTGAGTAAATCCTTCCATTATAAAGTATTAGACATTGAAAGCCATTTTACACTTACATTACAAGATTGGGCTGACTGCAAAATCTGAAATCTGAAAAAAGAAAAACTAACATAAACGTGTATTTTCTATGGCTATTTCTTATTCACTCTTTCACTCATTGGCAACTATTCTAGCCTTACGTAGACCTTGTGAGTATCATTTGATCCAGTTAATTTGATGTGCATTTCCATAATTTTGAAATCACTGACTTTTTATTTGTTTTTGTTTAGCTTAACATCAGTATAAAAAAATTTTTTTAGCATTAGCTTAGCCCTTGCATTCACATTTATGCAGTGAAGTAACTAAATAGCCTACATATTGAAAGTATTGAAGGCTTCAGATTGCAGTTCTCTAATTGGACCATGCAACGGCACAAAATACACTTCCCATATGCGGGTGGTGATCTTTCAGTTCCATATAGGTCTTTTATCAGCATGAAATTTACAGATTATCCAACCAGAACCAGAACCAGGCATACGTTTTACTTTGAGGCAGCCTATGACAGACAGTTAGTGGGCCATAATGTGATTGTACCATTATGTCTGGCTTCTCATATCGACCAACTGCTTTTCAAAGTTGATTCCCGGAGACAGCGTGACCTTTATTCTTTGTTTCCTCTCTGTCTGTTTCTTTCTGTTTCTCTTGCATGCAGTCCTGTCCTAGCCACCACACAAGTGTTTTTAGGTTCGAAGTTCTATAGACGATGCTTCTATTGGAGTAAGGAAAGATTAGCTTGGTGACTTCCTCAAAGTTCAGATACCCAGTAGAAAAGGATTGGTCATAGTCAAAGAATGTGTGGATGGACCAGATTATAAACGGAGAAATTCAGCATCTATAGCATACATGGCTGTCAACCGTACAACCTTTCAGTCATTCAATTTATAGAAATAATTTACAAATATTAATGAATTGGGTTTTTATTTATTTATATATTATAAAGGCCATGTATTGGATTATCAAATATTATGTAAACAGTAGAATAGAATAGAAGTGCTTGGAGAGACCGAGTCCCATATTTCATCATGGGTCAGAATTTGTGGTAGGAGTGGGTATTTGACCATATCCTGCAATGCTAATGTAATTCATTTTCTCCTTGATTTGTCAGTTTAATGATACAAACCATGCTTTACTAAAAGGACATAAAGATTGATTTTGTTTATTAAAATAGCATCAAGCTTTATTTTGGTCCTTTAACTATTACGCTTGACTCATTGTTAGCGTATTATGGGCTACTGAAAAGAGATCTGACAGAAAATGTCCTTGTTATGAATGGGCCTTTTAATAACGATGCTGAGAGCAGAGGAGCGGACAGCAGCACACAAAGACCTGCTCAAACAAAGAGGTCTTCTGTATATTTCTGAAGGACTCCACTGTACTCTAATGCATGGAGAACAATTAGCAAAGCAGGACATATAGGCTCTATGTTATAGGAATGTGCCCTCTTCTTTTTCGCTTCTGTTGTCACTGGTTTTGCAGTCAACCCTGCGGACATAGTTACCCAATCGCTGCTGCATATGCGTGTTATGGATGTGAGGCTCCTTACGTCACATGACCTCAGGCTCTGTTGCCGTGGAAACCCCTAGACGCTAAAGCCAGGGAACATATTTATTAGCACATAAATCTTTAACTCTAGGTCTATAACTGGAATTAGAGTTTCTACAAATCATTGTAGAAGTGTAAAAATAAAGACTTATTTAATGAAAAAACAATATTTGTGAGCAGCATAACAACTAAACCAACATAAGCTCTGTTTATATTGTACAGCGCTCAGGATCGAATGCCAAAAAGGAATCGTTATTTACAAAGTCTGCCATGTTTTTGGCAGCAGTGCAAAACATCCATAGAGATACATTAGCTAAAACAGCGTTACAAAAAAAAAAAACATGATGGAACAATCCAATACTATTGGGTCAGTACAGCTAAATAAATTTATCATTCTATAGTGTCGAGATATTTTGCATTTAGCATCTTAAAATCTCCATTGGTTTAATGTTAGGCTGAGAATATGTGTGACAAGTTCTAGGAAGCTGAGTACATTTTTATCACCATAGTGTGCCCAAGGGTGAAATATTGTCTTTAACTATTCTGTCTGGGCTGAATAATTACTGTCATTATAATGCATTACATCAATTAACTAAGTCAATTTTTTCTTGGCATCTGACTGCAACACAGTTAAAGACGTTAACTATAGACAGTGCAAATTATAATTTTATACTATTCTTACACTGCAGTACAGTCACTAGCCTACTGTAGATGCTTGCAGTTTGTTTGAAGAGTTTGCAAATCTTGGTTGTTGCTTACAAGTGCACTGTGTAACATTTCTGTTGGAGGGTCCACCACCTGATGTCTCCATGGAAATGTTATTGCCTTGTCTAGAATGTTCCACAGTATAGATTAAACCAATCTATCATAAGGGAGACAAGCAGGTTACAGCAGTGTACTACATTACAATTCAGATCTGTGGAGAGCTGTTCGTATTCACAGAATTAATTATTGTATTTTTGAGCAACAGAAACACCTCTAATGAATAAATGCTGGATGTAAATGTTTAAAGTCAAACCATGGAACATTAAGGCAAAGCAATAACATCTCCATGGAAACAAGCAGGTGGCAGACCCTCCACTAGAAAAGTTGCGCAGTGCACCTTTAACTGTACACGTATGTCTACTTTCTTTGGTATAACATAATGTTACATGATTGCTCTAATACTTTTCTGCAGCTGTTTCTAAAGTCAGACAAATCTTATGGGAACACTTCCTCAGGCCTGTTCATTCTGAGCAGACTTGTTCCACTCACCCCTGTCTCCAACGCCTCATCAGCACAAAGAGACCCACACAGACGTATTAAATGTCCACATGAACTCGGCTCGACTCCAGGAGGCACTTTAGAACAGTCAATTTATCATCCAAATTCACCGACAGTAGAACATTAAAGTGCCTATGACAGGTTGGACTA
Source organism: Taenioides sp. WSHXM2023 (assembly GCA_029959045.1). Lineage (NCBI taxonomy): Eukaryota > Metazoa > Chordata > Actinopteri > Gobiiformes > Gobiidae > Taenioides > Taenioides sp. WSHXM2023. Next base: position 18,020,490 of record CM057103.1, on the reverse strand, counting down.
TAAACATTTTACAATTTTTCCCAACTTGACAATTTTTAGGTTTCAGATTTTACTTCCTGGTTGTAAATGGTGACATCACATCACTGTTACCTAGCAACCATGCAATACACTGGGCCAAAATTCACGAAAATGTACACGGAAATTATTATTTGACAAATAAAATTAGGATATGATTCATTTTGTTGAATTTATGTTTAACATGTGTTTCTTGTGTAAATTGTGCCGAACTTCTGAACAGAATTCTTACAACTTTTCTTGGCAAATTACTTCTTGTTTGGTGTAGAGCTATAATATATATTTACAGTGGATATTATCCTACCAAATTAAGTCAAATTTACAAAATCATCAAAACCTGTCACATGCACTTTAATAGAACATCAATTGAAGTAAATTATAAACATGTTTTACTTTTGTTTTTGTATTTTTAATCTTGACTAGGGAAAAAGTCTAAGCACAACACATGTAGTAAAAATATACTATGGAATTATTAATGTTTTCTAATTTTAGGCAATGGAGAGCAAGTTGCTGGTGGGAGGCAAAAACATCATCGACCACACCAACGAGCAGCAAAAGATGTTGGAGATAAGGAGACATGAGATTGCTGAGCAGGTGAGCAGAATGTTTACGGCAATAGTTCTTCAATAATAATTACATTGAGAAAATATATTACATTTTTATTTGTGTTTAGACTCGCAGTGAGAGAGAGATGCAGCAGCAGATGTTGATACAGGACGAGGAGACGCTGGAGCTCAGAGAAACATTCACTTCATTACAACAGGAAGTGGAGGCGAAGACCAAGAAACTCAAAAAGGTATGTATTTAAACCAGGGTTCTCTAACTTTTCACATCTAATAAAACCACTTACCACCTAATAAAATCTAATAAGTAATACATAGGAGAATAAAAACATGAATTAATTGGTTTCTAAATTAAACATATAATGGAACTGCAGAGGAACCATACCCCCTGTGACCACAGTTTGGGAAACACTTTAGATTGTAGATCATCTCCAAATGTGATATACAGGTATTTATTTATAACTACAGTATAATCTACTACTCCTGTGTAGCACTGAATGAAACGGTAAATCAAACAAAAATATTAATAAATACAATTACAGTTTTAACACTTGTTTTGTTCTAATCTGCCTGTGTACCTGTGTGTTGATCCTGACTCGGATTATGCCTTGGACCCTGTTTAGTATCTGAAGGTTTGTCCTGCCGTCTGCCTTCCTCTCCCACCCAAATGACTCCTGTCTTGGGCCTCTTACCACCCTCACTAACCATGATGATGTTTTTCCTGATTGAATGTCCAGAGATGCAAAATGCCTTTGACAAAGAGCTAACTCACCATTTCCCTGTTTCCCAGCAGAACCTCATAAGGTCCCATTTGAGGAGATGACTGGATAACAATTTAACTCTAATGATGAAATCTGATTCCTTTTCACTCTAACGCACAAGTTTGCCATCTCCACACCTCACTTTGCATGAACCAACCATTCAGATTATGTATTGTGTCTGTTATGGAGTTCTAAAAATCAATACCTAAAACTAAAACTAGTATCATCTTTTATTTAATTGTGTTATTAAAATTGGATGTCAGACCTCTTCCCTGACATTTTTTCTTACTTGAAATTTGAGTACTGTGACAACACAAGTCTATTTGAAACAACATTAACCAAATCTGTTCTCAATGTGTCTATAATGTTTTTAAAATTAAAAGAAAGATTAAAAAAAAATCTTGGTCTGATGTCTTTGGCTATAGCTCTTATCTGGGGTCAAATGAATATAAATCTTGAATGAGAAGTCAAGAATTAATAATTTGCTGCCCGTGAGTTAGCGATGAAGGAGCAGACCTCTGTATGCCGCACTGCTATTGGCTAGATTGTGCTGTTGCTACAGGCGACCAGCTCCAGCCAATCAGAGATTTCAGCCGCTGCTCTGCGCTGACTGTGTCTTTAACGCTTGTGGCTTTGTTGTTGTAGCTGTACGCCAAACTCCAATGCATCAAAACGGAGATAAAAGATGTGAACGACGAGCACGTGAGGAGCCGGCAGGAGCTGGAGCAAACCCAGAATGAACTCACAAGAGAGCTCAAGTTCAAGTGAGTCAGGACCAGTGTAGAGACACTGTAGATAAGTAGAGACTGATAAGGATACATGTGATTTGAAAAGACAATGTAGAACTTTACAGCTTTGTAAATACTGAGTCACAAGAAAAGCTAAAAATTACATGCTTTTAATGTATACTCTTATCCTGTATGAAAGTGTGAAACATAACAGTTAAATTTGCTCATGGATTAGGTTCCACAAGCAGAGAGGATAAGGCACAAAAATAAAAGCTTTGTTTATTGGTATGACTCTTTCATTTTTCACATATTATATTATTTTTAAGGCCCTCATGGACTACCATGGACTCTGGCCTTATGGTCCAAATGACAAAGCTTTGTAAACATTCTGATGATGTATGTATGTGCACAGTACTTCAAAAATACTTTTCATTGACTAGAAAATGCAGAATTAACACCTTGATTAAATTGGGTTGAATGGACAACCATTGAAAAAACCCATGATAGAATACACATAATGATTTGGATACCTGCAGTCTGGTACTCTTAACACAACTGATTGGACATTCCTTTGTTTTGTTTCTACAGATATTTGATCATAGAGAACTTCATCCCCCCTGAGGAAAAGAACAAAATTATGAACAGATTGACCTTTGACCCGGAGGAGGACCAGTGGAAGTTTCAGCCTCTCGTTCAGTCGGAGAGGTTTGTGTCCCATCATAAATATATCCTCATTTGGGTGTCTATTATTTGTGATCTTGTTTCTCTGGGCCTTATACATTATTGATTTGGTTGTATTGATCCGGCTCCCTTTGTTTGCACAGTAAGTCGTCCCAGATGAAGAAAAGGCCCTCCTCCGCAGTCGGATACAAACGTCCAATCACGCAGTTTGCCCGGGTTGCCATGACAATGGGTCTTCGTACTAGATACAGGGTTAGTTAAAAGTTTTTTCCCCATATGCAAACTAACATTTAAAATAGTAATGTGGGGTAAGATACTTGGTATACAAAATGAATATCAAGTATTTGAATCCTCCTGAGTATATGAAGTGGCCAGTCTATTTTTAGCTCATAACAGGCCCCTACATCTTCCTGTTTCTATAGGGAACAAATGACAAAGGTTGTATTATATTACTGAGAAACACCAAAACAAAGGAAGGCAGTTCAATCTTCGCTCTGACCAGGGCGTCCCTGAGCAAGACACTTCATCATGCCTCCAGTGACTTCAGCGTTTGTAAAAATTAGGACAAAAGAAGTTAGTTTACATTTATATGTCATGCACAGTTCAGTTCAGATCCAATTAAAAATGAGAGTTTGAGTATTGAAGACTGTATTATTTTATTCCACTTTTATTAGACAATACACTGTAGAATCAAGATCATATAATCATGTTTTTTTTTTTAATCATCCAAACTGTCACTGTTCTTGTCTGTGTTGATCTGAAGGCTGAGAACGTGATGCTTCTGGAGCTGGACATGAACCCTCTGAACATCAGCTCTCCAGACCGCTACTCCGAGTCCGACCCTTCCCAGAGCCCATCTCAGGACAGCTCCCCTTCCAAGGACAGGGGAGTCTGCAAGTCCAACTCCTGGTTAGTGTACAACTCCGCCATCTCTAAGCTACTATTGTATATTGTGTATAACAAAGCACAAAATTGTAAAACAACATTGAGTCTAGAAATGCACAATAAAAGACATTACATTATTTACTACACATTATTTTATTTAATATTAGGTAGCTAAATCAACATACTTTTAAATTGCATAACTAATGTTACACTTCATAAATCTTGTGACTTGAATTATTTTGCTAATTTTTCTAATCCAAGACATAAGACATTAAGGAGTGTAATCGGGTTAGTACTGGTGCATCCCTCAAATGGATTTATCAGTATAATCCTTACCTTCTATTCTTTTCTAATCTCATAGTTTATTTTCTCATTTCCTTATAATATCTGCCATAGGTTAATTGCAAAATGAGATGTATCCAGTAAGATTTTTATTAAATTTTTTCCCTTTTTACAGGTGCCAGTCCCAGAAATCTCTCAAGTCGTCCTCTTCTAATGGTTCACTTGTGGCTTGTCAAACACCTGCTGTGGCACAATGAAACTTTTTTTAAATTATTTATATCTATTTAATTTATTTTAAGGACAACCTCTTGGACGGCAAACCACATGTTGAACTTTGTACCATGCTGCAATGACGTGAAGATTGAGGAAAACACCTACATTTTCCCTCTTGATTGATTACAAAAACAGTTCCCCTCTTACCTGTGCATGAAATCACAGACTCTAGTACGAGCCTGTGTAAAGTAACGTTTGAGTTTTGAGCAGGATTTTGGACAGTTCATTGATAACTAAATGTCTGTATGTGCTGTAGGAAAAGTAGAAAATAATTTATTGTACAGTTCTTTGTGTGTTCATCTGTGGTCAGAGGCGGCGGTTGATTCAGCCAGAATGACGACCTTTATCAAATGTTTCCATGCACTGTCACTGTCTCTCCACTGAAACTAAAGCCTTATAAAAAAAAATATTAAAATGTGTGTGGCATTAGGGGCATTGCTGAAGGATTTTGAGTCACATCACCAAGAACAATTTTAAAGGTGCTTTAGTTAACTTTTTTGTGGCGGTGGGGGAGAATTGTTGCTTTGCCTGGAATGTTCCATATAGTATTGCGTTAATTGTCTTGTAAAAATCACCTTGAAAAACGTGTATTCTTACTGTGAGCAGGTCTGTCTGCTTATCTCACTTGCAACTTTGCTCGGAGGCGCCACTTGCTTGATTTACAAGTTTAATGACGTATGGAACAGTCCAGGCAATAACATGGAACTGCATGGAAGAAAGCAATTTGAAGCTCCACCAGAAAAGTTACACAGTGCACCTAATGTTTTACACAAACCAAACTGCACAACCATGATATACAATGCTGTTAATTCTGCCAAATAGGTAGGTTTTTACCAGCTGATCCACAAAGACATTTTATTTATCAGCTGCGTCCAACATTTGCATCTAAAATCATTCAGCAATCCCCTACTATTTGTACAAACGCTTCTGAAATGTTATAAAGTGAAAAAGTGTACGCGAAAAATGTATTGAGAACTGAATCTACCTGCTGTGTGTGGACCTCACTGTGTTTGTACAGCGCAGTGCCATAGGGTTTACTGAAGGTGCCTAGAGGTCAGATGAACCAGGCGGGGGGGCCAGGCTAATTCATCCCTTTATTATTGATGCTGTAGATCAGGTTACAACAAAAATCTACGCAGGACAATGGTGTAACTGAGAATCACACATCTAAAATTCACCAATGTTGAATATTATGTTTGGCATTGTAAGGAAAATTGAAGTTTATCAATGAGTGTTAAGTGTCGGTAACTGTTGTGGATATTGCTTATTTCAGTAGTTCAATATAATATGATGCTGTTTTCACATGCAGTAGATTTTGCGCCAAGTCAACTACTAAAATCATTCATTTTAATTTTTAAAAAATGGATCATTATGGATTTCAGTTAACTTGTATTTAAATGTTCACATGTTCATCTTCTAAGTATGCAGAAATGATAAGGTTACATTGTCCATTCTAACTCTATTAAGTTTTTATTGAACTGCTGAAATAACTTGAAATGTGTTTTCTGAAAAAAGTAATAAAATAAATACATAAGAACATGGAGATTCAAATGTAGCTCTGTTTTTTGGCAAGGATTTTTGCATCATTTACAATTTTATCATGTGAGCCAGTTTCTTCCAAGTTTAAATAAAAGACTTTATTCATGTAGTGGAGGTCGCACATACATTTACGTGTGCTCAATTAGAATATAACGATTTTGAGATTATTATGTATATTTAAAAGAAGGTGGTGATGGTGTCAGTAAATGCATTGTATCCTGTTCTGCACTTTGGCTTAGGAGCAAGTAAGTGAATAAAACAAGAAGCAAACAAGATGCTTTTTACAGTGTTCATTTATGTTTCATATTGGAATTCCTCAGTGCTGCTTCAAAGTCAGTTTTATTCCTGTATCTTTACGCTAGATGTCAATAGCAGTAAAATGCATATAACAAATAGTATATTGTGAAACTATTGGGGTGAGAGGTTGGGGGAGGGATATAAAGATGCAGGAATCCAGAAAGTGACCCCAAAATCAAAGGAAGCTGAGGATGGTGTTTCCATGACGACCTGGAGTAAAGGGGGCGGAGTGCTGGTGATGGTGGGATGGGTGGGGGTTTTCCTGTGTAGTAGTTTGTGATGTGACGAAACAGGCCAGTAAAGACAGCATCTCTGGCACCTGCTGACACGTGCAAATCAATGGGATCCATGACTCAAGATTTGTGGGGTTTGATTTTTTTTTTTTTTCCCCCCGAGGACACAACTCTCCCAGACAGACTCAGCAAAGGAAGCGACTAGTCCAATAATACTGACTGAACATGTAACATTCCAAAATAAGGTTAGGTCTATTGTCTGTGTGTATAGTTATGTTGCCTAAATGGCACACACGGATGCGTAGTAGCAATAACTTCTCTTTACAGGCATATAATTTGTCCCCTGGTGTTAAAAGAATAAAACATTTTTAAGGTGTTCCTGGCTTCACGGACCTACTCTCAAAAATCTAATTAATGAGAATTATTTCAATAGTCCTACACTACTGGAGCACCCCATGTCACTGGTTAGATGTTGTGAAATAGCGCGCTCTGCTGGTAGTATAGTATAATTACACATTAAATTGTTGAGATTCTCAGTCATCAAAGTCAACAGTTCAAAATTAATGAAAATAAGTAATACAGGATTGTTGTTGATTGTTTATTTTTTAGAATTACTTTATTTGCAATATCTTTTAAGTCTCAGTGCTTTAAGTTCAAGACAATCTTTCATGTAACATTTTAAAAACATAAAAAAACAGTTTTGTATATTACAGGTGGACATTTCAGGAGTAAAGACCCACACTATAAAACACTGTAGCTTCAGATGCAGTTAATGTACTCAATATGGAATAGATAAAATACAGTTGTAGTATCCTAAAAAGTAAAGCACATCTGACACTTTTTCACTGTGTTCCAGCCTTAGCAGCATAAGCGTTTATCAGAGAAACACCAGACAAACTTGATGGAAACTCACATCTTAACTCATCTATGCGGCCTTTCAGAGTCACCTTCGTCTCTTGGATCCAGGTCACAAAGTTCTTTAGGCCGGGGCCACAGTGAAACCGGTTCATCCTCAAATCAAGACCCTGGAGCGATTTGAATATTTGGGGTTGGGGCTCAGCTATGAAGTTATTAGCGAGATTTAGCATTTGTAGATTTGGGGGAATGACATTGTCCTGAATGTTTGTCAAAGCATTTGATGATAGGTCAATTTGCCTGATGGATTTAAGGCCCTTGAAAATACTGAAAGGTAATGTCCAGATCCCATTGTGAGTAAGGCTGAGAAATTGTAATTGTTCAAGATGGTCAAATAAATCCAAGCATTTTCCCTTTGACCAAACAGACTGTAGTGAGATATGATCAAGATATAACATTTTTAATTGAGTTGATGTTATACGTGAATCCACTATGCATGTTTCAACTGGATTATATTTAAAAATAAGAAACTGGAGGTTTTTAAATGTGCTTAAAAACATGTACACATCTCCCAAATTTGTAAGTTTGTTATTAGAAACATCTAAGTACTTTGTTGAACTGGCAAAATGTGCAATATTGTAGACGGATTTTAATTTATTGTCATCCAATTTCAGTATTTGCAACTTTGGTAAAGAAGCAGGGAACCCTAAATTTGCAATGGCATTCCCTGTTAGGAGTAGTGCCTGTAGATTTGTAAGGCCACTAAAGGAGTTATACCCAAGCACTCCAATGTGATTATGGGACAAGTCTAGCACTTTCAAATCGGTCAAAGAAGCAAAAGTATAAGAGTAGATCTCGCCAAGGAGATTGTGTGACAAGTTCAAACACTGTAAATTTGTCTGAAGACCATCAAATGCATTTATATTAATTTGATTTACATTATTTTGTGATATATCAAGCATTTGGATGTCTTTAAATGGGCTAAAGACACCATGTTTTAATGCAGAGATCCTATTTTTAGATATATCCAAATGTTGCAGGTGACTGTCCTTTAGGCCTTCAAATGTTGTGTTGTCTGGATCAGGTAAATTGTTGAATGAAAACCCTTTACCGTAATGCCCAGAAAGTTTAAGCTTGGTGATTTTTGTCCCTTGTATTGCTTTGAAAAACTTCTTTAGACTGGACAAACGCAAACTGTTGCTTGAAAAGTCAATGAACTCAAATGACATGTTTTTAAATGGGTTGCCACATTTTTCCCAGTCAAAATCTCCACTTGACATGGCCCCAAGCTGCACATGGTTCAGATCCACATGCCTGAAGTTTTTGCCCTTAAATCCAGCAATATCAGCTTCACAAATTCGATAAAGTGAATTCAATTTCAGATTCAAATCTTTCAAATTGGTCATGTTAGTAAAATGCATTGCAGGTTGTAGCCTCTTAATGTTGTTTCCAAATAGGTTGAGAGTCTCCAGAGATGAGAGTGGTTCCAAAATGGTGCTGTTTAGTATAGTTTCGTTCAAATTGCAGTAGTCTAAATATAAAAACTTCAAGTTGGACAGTCCCACGAACGCACTTGGCTCTAACTGCAGATTCCTATTCGAACCCAGCACAAGTCTGGTCAGGTTTTTCTGTTTGCTGAAAGCGTTGTTGCGAATCACGAGTGGAACATTTTGATGACCCAAGTCCAGCTGTTGTAGCATGGGGAGATGGGACAGAGAAGTGGCCGTGATTTCGTGGATTTGGTTCATCTCCAGAAACAAGTGTGTGATGTGTGAAGGGAGCACAGGGACAGATCTGAGGTTTTTGAAGGCACAGAAAGCCACAGGGCCAGTGATGATGCATGAGGAACAACTTCGGAGCTGTACAAAGCAATGGAAAAGCATAAATATTATACAGAGGTACTCTCAAAGACAAAAATATAGTGTCAAAATTATCCCAACATTTTGGCCTAGTTAATCATTTAAACCTGTGATGTCACTAGGTGGTCATCCAGAATGTGCTTTGCCTTTTCCTATTAACTCTCAACAACTAAGGTGTTAAAATTAGGTTAAAGTAAAAAAAAAAAAAAAATCAATACATATTAAGGAAAATTGTGAAAAATGTTGCTAAAAGTTTAAATACAGATTTTTGAGTAGTCATAATTAAAAAAACATTTACAAAACTCACTGTATCTTGGCCCCATAAGATTAAATGTGATACAAGAACTAGTCAAAAAGTTGTATTTTGAACATACCTGGAGGACAATGCAGATCATGGCCATTTGAAGGGACAGTCTCCACATCTTCATTGTCTCGTTGGATTCCCGCTACAGTGTAATTCTCAGTCTTCACAGCTTTGTGCTTTACACCTCTTCTGCGCTTATGTTTCTGATCCACAGTTATATTAGCGTGTATTGCGCCACAATTTGACCCAGTAAACGTAAACATTGACGTGATGGGCTTTTCCTGTTCACTTCAGAGTTGCAAGAAGCTGGGAAACTCCTAGTTTTGCATGTCCACTCTTGTCATTTTGGTACACTGGGGAAACAACAGTATTATACATGTGTACATTTTACTCACACTTTACACAATGCAATCAATACATTTGTTTACAAGAGTCTTGATGGGTTTTGTTGCTATGTATGCATCTTCTAACAAATTAGAACTACAACTACATATCCCCGCTACTACTACTGTGATTTTTTTTACTGCAGCAACCAGTAAAAAGCTTCTAATACTGGCAATACGACTGTGTTTTTAGTAATAACCGTAACAACTACTATTACTGTTACAACATATTAATGCTATTACTAACACAGCAACAGGTCTATTACATTGTTTTATTTTATAGTCTTTTATATAACAGCCAGAGACTGTATAAAGAAGAATAACTACTATAACTACTATAACTAACTAACTATCACAGTTTACGTATAAGTGTATTATGTTTATATGTAAACTGTGATAATTGTGCATTTGAAGTTGGGGAAAGGAACAAACGTAAAAGAGAAAAGGCTCAAGTCCACCAAGTCTTATTTGTACAGTCACTGACAAACAGAAGAGCAGTGAAGGTCGTCCATAGAAAATAACACTTCAGTCTATAATCCAGTGTCTCTAATGGACATTAATAACGCCACAATTAGATAAAGAGGGCAACCTTTTTACATGAAAGAGAATTCACAGAAAAAGGAGAAATCTAAAGCCAGAGGATTGTTGGTTTGTAGTTCACTTACACTGTTGTGGTGAATTTCACAAATGGAGGAGAATGAAGCAACCCAAACAGTGAATAAAGGTAGTTGGCTGGCACAGAGACAAACACAGTGTAAAGCTTATACCAGACATGTCTAAACCCCAGTTTGGTTTGGTTGTGGTCCATTGGAGAGATCAGCCACAAGAAGACCTAATAAACTAATACACAGGATGTCTGACTGGTGTGAATATGATGTGCAATATATGTAGATTCTCTTTCTCTCACTTTTTAATGTTGTCAGACTATGAGGATCCAACCTACAACCAAGGAATTTGACAATGAAACAGCATCAAATATCATATTACACATATATACACATAGATTGAGCATATTTCGCATAAATACAGCCTACATCTAAACTAAATTTAAATGATGGATATAGATAGAGAAATTTTGATTTACATTTAGGCCTAAACTTTCTTCTTCTTTCTTCTTTCTTCTTTCTTTGCAATATGCTCTGGGTTGGTGCACTCTGAACACAAACTAAACTTAATTTACATGGCAAAGACCATGCTTTCCCTAGTCACTGTACAGCCGCTGCCCCGTTACATGTATAGAGAGGGCTAATAAGTGGGTTTTGCAGCTTTTGTGTTGCTGTCAAAGGGGACGAGCGGTGGGCGGACGCACGGGCGCACAGAGGAGTGACTTTCTTTCAAAAATAGTAGCCTACACTCCGTCGAGGCTGCACCCGGTAACTACACGCGAGGGGCAGCTATGGAGGCTGGGAAATATGATTTTTTACGAATATAAACTTCATAACTGGATGTTTAAACAAAACAGGAAGACGCAGAGGACTTAAGAAAGAGGAAGCGGAGATTTGCGTAAAAGTGCATACCCGTGTGTTCATGTTATTTGGCGACGAATACCTGCCGAAAATAGCCCCCCCGGTGAGTAAAACCCGAGTCGTGTTGCCTATTATGGCGTATACTAAAGTAACAAAACGACATGGCTATAGTTAGGTATATGTCTATGAAATTATAAGTGTAAATGTTGTGGTGGTTGACTTATTCATTCGATGGAACAAGGTGAACATGGAGTTAAAGTTTTTTGCAACATGGCCGCTCAGATTTCTGTTTCTCCAAAAGTTTGTTTTATAAAGGATTTGCCCTTTAATACATAGTTCACTGTTTTTTTTTACTCAGTGATCTTGGTGTTTTTCCAAACAGAGGGAAAATGTCCGATCTAGTGGCGCTTGTGCGTTGTAGATGCCGTGGGTTGTAGCTCCATTTAAACCAATGACGCGCTCTGAAGGCATGCCCACTTTTCAAATCATAACCACTGCAGGAATGAAGTGGTCCGTTCATTTGTATGGGGGGCTCATGGGCAAACAGTCATTCCATAGTAAAGTAACAACATGACTCATTATGGACAGTAGAAAAGATGGAATGAGAAAAGAAAGTGCTGTACAACTATCTCCTCATTCACTGTATGGTAGATTTGTATAAGGAGAAAAGGGAAAATGAACCATAGACAACCCTTGCATCAAAACTTTTACTTCTTTTCTATTTTCTCTAAAATGATGTGGGTTTATAAAAATAAAATAAACTTGGGACTTCATTATAGTACACGAAATAGTAACGTTTAACAATCTCAACTGAATGCATGGTTTTACTATGAGCATCTGTTGCTTGAATAACATTAAAGACTGCAAATTTAAGAAATGCCCTTTGTAATAAAGATGGAGAATAAAAGCAATATTGAGTTGGGTGTGTGGTGTGTGGCATGTTTTAGGCTTTGAGGGAGAATAAAGTAGGCCATATATTAATTCTGATCATTTTAAATACACTTACACATGTTTCCAAAAGTCGACTTCAAAAATACATTTTACTAAATGTGAAGTCAGAAATCAGAAATACATTTCATCTGGAAGCACTAAATGAAGCTTTATAATTTGTTTTGCTTAATGGCTGTGACTAAATCTCAGAATACATAAATAAATAGAGTTTATTAAATACTTAAGTAAAAATCTGTTATCTCTTTTGTAAACATAATGCTTAAAGGTCTTGAATCTTTCGCTCACATGCAGGTACTAATGTCTACTTAATGTTTGCTGGTCTTGAACCCACATGTCTTCAATGGAAACTTCTTTTGGCTGTAGATTTGCACTGTGCCGGTATCTCAGTGGCTGTGGGTGGGATCATTGCTGTGGTGGTGAGTGAGTAACCTATGATTAGGAAAAGACTCATTCCTCATGCAGCTTTATATAATTTCACAGCCGCTGGTTTTTTATTAAAATCTTACTGTTACTCATTTGTGACCTCTGTTGACCTCAACTCTGAAGCTTTTGGTTTTGTTTTTTGTTGTTTGATGCAGTGAAGTGGTGCACATAATTGGCTTTCTAACCCTGTGTAACTGTTTGTCGTATTCATCAATCTTCACCACCATGGTATGAAGTACATTTCCTCTTTTACACAGCTTGTTGACTTCCGGAGCTGTGGCTTCTGCTTTGCATGTTACTCTTTCATCACAGTATTTCCGTTGTCTGTTGACCTATGGTTTATTCTCAAAAATATCAATCCAGTAACGCAAACTTGTGTTGTAATGGTGTTTTTCCTCATCTTATACTAGGCTCTAGTTATTAAAACCTGATGCATATTTTTAACTGATATACTTCTTATAATGAGACTTGTATAGCGCAGGATGCACTACTGGAGCTATATAAGACTAATGCATTAGTAATATTAATTTGCCATATAGTAGTATTGTTGTCACGATACTAAAATTTCAAACTTGATATCGATACAAAGGAATAGACTCAGTCCTCCATACCGATTCCAATACCACGATGATAATTAAAACCACTCTTTCTTTAGACAATAGAAAGTGATTTTCAACATTAGAGCATAGTACTTTCTTTTATATTACCATGTGGTCTGTATGTGGTACCATGTGGGTGTATACTAGTCTATGTGGTCTTACTTATTTACTTACTTGTTTTGATACAGCTCAAGATCTTTCTAAAGCTATTCAGGAAAGGTTCATTTCTGACCTGTGAATGTGACTTTTTTAGTATTGCTACATGCTCAAATGAGTATCTAGTTTCAGTATTAGTTTTAGTATCAATTAGTATCTGATTTTCAACACTTCTGACAACCCTACCCTATAGTTCAGTCTTTCTACTCTTCTTCTGTCAGGTTCTCGGCTGGTAATAATATGTTGCCTCCCCTCACTTGAAGCCTAAATATTGCTGTGTTTACATAAAATAGTCAAGCAAGGTTGGGACAACACACCATAGTATAGTAGTTGGGTGTGTATACAAATAAAACCCAAAGTTTTATATATTTTTGAACCATATTACTACTACTGCTACTTCTCATAATGTACTAGGCAAACAGCTGTGAATATTAAGTAGTATAGTAAGTATACTGTGGCCCCTTTTCTGTTCTATGACCACATCCAACTGAATATTGTTGGAAAAATGACAGTGTATGGTATCTTATTGGTTGAAAGTCTAGATCTTATTATCAGAATCAAAATCTCAGGACACTAGTTTAAAGTCTATTTAAACTTTGGTGACACTTCGGGACTCAACTTATGTTAGAGGGTTATGTCATTATGGGACGCGCCAGCCATCCTAAAGGCATCTCTTAAAAGCATGTAACTAGAGATTTGTGACTTCTGTTTTTACCTGCCCGGCGACAACACTGAGGTCAAACGTGGCAGGCTGGGGTCATCATCATGAATATGGAGGTCAAAGGTCAAGACACAAGAACAGCGGAGATTCAAGAAGTTTAACTTTCAGTCTAACCTGCTAGAAGTAAAAGAGGACTGCATATTTTTTCTCTGCCTATTTAATTGTACTGTAAATGTTTTAGCAAGTGTTATTGTAATGAGTTCCAGCATCCTGTTACATCCAAAATTTTGAGGATGTTTCACAATTGAAAGGATGTAATGTTTTATTAGGTAATCGCTGTGGCTACGCTCATAATTTCTCATCATTCTGAAACCCATAGGTGGAACTACCTAGCGTTCTTGGATAACTGGGGTGTTACTTTTTTTAAAACATTTCAGGTTTTTTAAGGACATAACCTCTGCAGTACAACTTCTTATTATTACTCACTTCTCTTTTAATTTCCTGAATAGTTCCTAAATCCCTGTGTGTGCGTTACTGTAGTGGTTTGTTCGTAGGATACACAGCGCTCAGGTATTTGGGGTCTAAAGTTACAGTACTGTATAAGTGTATATCAGTGATGGACATAGACTGGTGCTGTCAAAGTCTGTGTGAGAATGGGGAGCAGCTGCAGCATGCCTCAACTGTCTGTGGACTAAACAGCACAGTAAACAGCCTGTTGAGTCATCTTTAGTATTTGTTCCCCATAATACACATGCTAGGGTGGGTCAGATATAAAAGCGATAAATAGAACCAGGAGAAATGGGCTGGTACTTTAAAGGGACACTATGTAACTTTTCTAGTGGTGAGTTTTCCACTTGTTTGCTCTGTGGAGATGCTTTGCTTTGGTTGGAATGTACCACAGTGGCATTATCAATCTCCATGGAGGCAAGCAGGTGAAACCACTAGGCTAAGTTACAGGTCAGATAAGTTGAGAGGCTGTTCCCTGTAAGAACACATGTCTTCCAAGGTATTATATATATCCTCTGTAATACACTGATTTCTGAAATTACAACTGCCAGGAGCCTGAGAGGAAGATCAGAGTGGAGGATGAAATATACATGAAATTTTGCAAAGCAGGTCCACATTTTGAGGGTAAATGACTGGAAGCATTTCCAAACTACAGCTCTTTAGAAGATGTTTACACTGTTTGCTGTCGCCAGTATCATTACAAAATGGCAGAAGATGGGACATTTTGGCCCCAGGCAGCACACAAAATTGTGAGATTACAGGCTTTGACAGTTTGCTGAATGTCTCTCTCCACTCTGCGCTGTTCTTTATTCTTCTCTGCCTACTAAACCCTATGGGCCAAAAATGCTCAAGAAGAAGGACTAATGAAGGAGTGATGAGTGATGCACACAGGGACTGAAGACTGGTTGTGTGGAGCAATTTAAACGTGCACTGTGTATCTATTTAGCATGAATTCAGTTATTTATCATTGCTGTTATGCCTTTAAAAACATGCACCTGCTTTACTCCATGGAGACAGAGTTGACTGTGTTGACAGTATGGCATTCTCCATGGAGAGAAGCAGGTGGTGGACCCTCAAGCAGAAAAGTGTACCTCTAATAGCTCCTGCATTTAGTACAATGTAATTCTCTGTAATACGCTGGTTTCTGAAATGATAACTACTAGGAAAACCAGAGTGGAAGACAAAATATCCATGAAATTTTGTGAGAAAGAGGACAATCATGGTAATAGCTATAGAACAAAATGGTTCTGCTCATTGTGGTATAGATTTGTTTATGTTTTTTGCTTGATTTAGGTGAAACACTGTAACTACAGGATCTGCTGGTGTGTGTGGTGTAATTCACTGTTTGGGTGGTCTCTGCTAATGGGACCCCCTACGGACTTGCCACACCCACTACCTTTGAGTGACAGGGAAACTAGAGAAAAGACCTGGACATTCTGAGATGCCGCCATGCCAACATGTTATAAGCTTCTGTTGATGCTTGTATTCATTTATAATAAATTGCCTGGAGAGATTACTATTATATTAGATGTCGAGTGTCATAAAAATCAATATACTGTATGTGAGAAGAAATTCCCATGGTATTTGCACCAATATGCCCCCATGAAATGAAAGAATCACGTTGAGAAATGATGATAGACTAATCAATGGCAGTTTGTTTCTTAGATTGGATTGACTCGAAGCCCTAGTTCTCTTGCATGTCCTTCCTGTCCGATCCTGTGGGTGTATGAGAGCAACATTAATTCAATTATGCTGCTTATCTCATTAAGACTCTGGAGGGCGCGCCATGCAGCTACTTTTGGTCCATATTAGTGCTGTCACGATTCTTAAATTTCTCTACATTTCAATACTAAAGAAAAGGGTAACAGGGTTGATACTTGATACCAATTTCAGTACTACAGTGTTAATAAAACTGTTTTTATTTAATAATAAAATAATTTTCAACACTCAATTAAAATGTGATCTTACTGTTCTTTTTGGTTGATAGTCTTGATAATAGCATTAGGACATTATTAGTAATGTCTGAGTATTGATACTTCTGAAATCCCCAGCATATTACCTTTTTATTTGTTCACTTATAGTAATTTCATAGTTTAATAAAATAATTATTACAAAAAAGCTAACACTTTCATAGCACACATTTACTTTCCATTTTACTTATTCATTCATTTTTACAATACCCTGAGAGAAGTGCGCTTTGCTAATTAGAAACCCCTAGGATCAGGCACAAAGGCACACGTCAGGGAAGTGTCCAGAGATGTAAAATACAGCCCTCTTTTAGTGCTGTTTAGTGTTCTTATTAACGCAGTCCCCATAGCCCTTTTCTCTCGTTTGTCTTTGAATTGAAAAGGACTTGTCTAATTACCTCTTTTCTTTGCTCCTGTTTTTAGCCATCCATTGAGGCCCCTCCTGCTCCGCGTGACCCCCTGACACAGAGAGGTACGACCACACACTGTACAGGCTTTGTAAATGGAACAACTTGCTTTGCTACAAATCAGGTTTAGACACGGGATAAACCACCTGTGTGCCTTTGTATTCAGAGAGTATTAAAACCAGAGCTCATTGTTTGCATGTTTGTTTCTGTAAAGCTCAGCAAATGTTGGCGATAATAAAACCTTGAGATACAGCAGGGGAGTTTGTCAGATACACAAACACACGCAGCCAGCTGAAAAAAGATACCACCCGCCTATACTGTAACATTAAAAGTAGTGAGTTTATAGTAATTTCATATGGTAATTTTTGATTAGTCATTTAGTCAAGCGATATCATACATCGTAAGTGTATTATTGACGAAAATAAGACTCTTGATGAGATTCTT
Organism: Taenioides sp. WSHXM2023; assembly: GCA_029959045.1. Lineage (NCBI taxonomy): Eukaryota > Metazoa > Chordata > Actinopteri > Gobiiformes > Gobiidae > Taenioides > Taenioides sp. WSHXM2023. The sequence goes on along the minus strand of CM057103.1, from coordinate 18,003,251 downwards.
TTTTGAGATTTAGACAGTATAAGTATGATTATTTTAATAGCTGACCAGTCACAATAATTCAGATTAATCGTTGCAGCTTTACTCTATATCTGCTTAAAAATATCAGCAGAGTTTGTCAGCTATCCACTGTAGTTTTGAGTTCTACAACCTTGATCTGAAATGCACGGGATTCTCGTGTTAGTTTAGTGGTTCAGATTTGAGTCTTTAAATGCTCCAGTTAGGAAATGCACATAGAAAGAAATTAATCACACATATAATCCTAGTTTGAAACTTGCAGTTGGAGTGGAATGAGGGTCACTTTTACAGTATATGCTCTGTTGTGTTGTGTAATGAAAGTCCAGAATCATTGTGCATACAGTCCTCTGTGGATAAGATAAGACATGTGGGAGCTCAAGTACAATAGAAAGTATTGTGACTGAGTTGCCACTTCGACTATGACTAATTATTTAACACAGAGCAAGTGAATTTACTGTTTGAGCCTCACTGTGTCGTCTGTAGTTTTAATGTGTGAAAATTCCTGTGTGAATTCTTTTAATTATTCCAATGAAAGCTACTGTTTATAGAAAGTTAGATGGGATAAAGTCAAGGGATTGATTGTGTCACTTTCTTTGACTTTACTTTGTGTACCAGAAGTCAGGTTCCTATCTATATATTGATCGATGTTTCTGCATACATAAAGTAACCCGTATAAAAATGTATTCAGGAGCGTTACAGCAGTTTAAGTATACTTTGCAGAAATCCAAAGAATGGTTTTGTTTTTTTAGAAGAATAAAAATATGTCTCTTAGTAGGAACTTGCCAGTTTATTTCCACCATCACTGTAGATACTCCATAGCTTCCAAAAAGTCACATTTGATAAGTCAAAGTTGAATCAGAGGCCTAGTGTCTTCTCAATTAATGAATAATTTGTTGACAGGAAAAATGTCAATGGAGACCAGACCCAGTATTTGGAAAGCCCTTCTCAAGAAAAAGCCATGGCCCATTGCAGTGGTGAAATCAGTGTGTTAATTCATTACATCTCTAATGCTTTGCAGATAAAAATACTCAAAGCAAATGCTCATCCGTATCAGTTATACACAGACAGACTGACAGATAGAGACAGGATGCAGTTATCTCCAAGGCCGGGCTGGAAATATCAGTTTAGTCATTGCTAGCGGTCGGTGCTAAATGCAGTGAACTGTGTGACTTTGGGAAGCGCTGGTAACACGTATAGGCCTCAGTTATTTATACCATGAGTGTGATCAGCTGTTTTAAAAAGAACATGAGCCTAACAAACACTTTCAGCACAGGCCTCCTTCCTGTTTATTTTAACCCATGGAAGTTATATTTCATTCTCATGCTATTGGCTGTTTTATGAGCCTTCTAATTCTTCAATGTCATATAAGAGTCAATGAAATTAAAGGTGAACTGTCTATAACGTGCTTGTCTCCTTGGAAATGATATTGCTTTGTCTGGAATTTTCCACAGCATAGCATTAAACTAACCTATCTCCATGGAGACAATTAGGCGAAGGCTTTAGGCCAAGTTACAGGAAAGATCTGTGGAGAGATGATCCCGCTGTAAGAATGCTTGTACTTTTAAGCAATAAAAACACCTGGAACTGATTAAATGCAAAACAGATGAGCAGCTCTGTGGAAGCTTCTAGCCAATGCAGTACATTTCCATGGAGACAAGCAGGTAGCAGACCATCCACCAGAAATGTTACACAGTGCATCTTTAAGGGTGCGAAATAGCAACTGTATTTTCATAAGTTCAGGCAACACAATGGAATTAAACCCTTTCATTCAAAGTTACACAGCAGAAAAGTTTTAAAGCTTTAAAATGACAGCGGGCTTAGAAACCGTGCTATTTACTCATAAGTCTGCGGTTTCTTAACATCAGTATAATAAAAGAGTCTATGCTTCCACTTTCATGTCATCATCATCATCATCATCATCATCATGCAGGCGGGTGGTTTTATAGCTCAAAAATACCTAAATACCTAAAAAAAAGTGGAGTGGGGTTGCCTCTTCACAGATCTGACCTGTAGCTTGGTCTGACTTGGTCTCCATGAAGATAGAAAGGTTTAATACCGTACTGTGAAACATTACAGACAAAGCAATAACATTTCCATTGAGAAAAGCTTTCAACGGACCCTCCACCAGGAAAGTTAGACAATGCACCTGTAACTGATTATTGTATGAGGAGTATGCCTACAATGGTGGAAAACTGTGATCCTGCTGATACAGCTGTCAGCGTCTTTTGATTCAGTGCACTTGAATTTGAGAGTTAAAGAGTGAAACAGCTGCAACGAGACAAGAGGGAGCAACACTGCAACCAGCCAACAGTGTGAGCCAGAGATGGAGCGAGAGAGTAGTGAGATAAACGAGAGGGAGGAAGAGAGAGGGAGGAAGAGAGGGGGAGGAAGAGAGGGAGGAAGAGAGGAGGAGGAAGAGAGGGGAGGAAGAGAGGGGAGGAAGAGAGGGGAGGACTCTTGAGGTCTTTTGTCTAAATGAAGCCCAAGTCTCCTGGGAAGGTTTGGAAATCCGCTCAGGAATGTGCACAAACCGTGTCGTAGTGTAAAGTGTGTGCTGGGGGTTGGCCTGTCACCACATTTAGTCGAGGAACGCAAATATTTGAGAGTCACTTAGGCCACTCTGACTGTTGCCATGGAGACGCAAATTGACTTTACATTATTGATTTCACAGTTCTTTTAGTTGATATGATGCATTTAACAAAGTTTGCAGTTATGTAGGCATTGTAAAATATTTGGCAAACAACAAAATCTGCATGGAGTCTCTCTGGGCTGATTTTAATATACAGTAACTGTAATCATAATATATATTTTCTTTTAGCCCTAAATGCAATAAGCCACTCTATATGGGTTTCAGAATAATACAAAATTAGACTATTGCCATAGCGATTAACTATATAAAAACACTAGTCTATAAAAAACCCCTCTGTTGAATGGCAAAAGACCTCGAGATTTGACATTTAAGACACTGAAACCTGAAAGCTGAAATGGATTTGCCAATGCAAAATACAGCATTATTATTATTATTATTATTATTATTATTATTATTATTATTATTATTATTATTACTACATAAAATGCAATTTTGTTATATAACAAACAAAATCTGAACCAGAACTTCACACTGATGCCTCCCTTGAGCTCAGATGACTTCAGCTGTTTATTTACAAGCCCATCCTTGAATGGCCTTGAACTCAATATAGTCTTATGTGTCCAAAAGGGCGTGTCTTCATTTGAAGCTAGAGTTACAAGGTGCAGAATTCGCCCAGAGGTTTTGTGTCGAGTCAATAGAGTGATACTACCCCACTCTCAGACACTCTCAGTCGAGATCTAAGGATAAGAATATTAGCAACATGAATAAAGGCAGTGTTAGTCTTAGATATGGGAGAAGCTAAGGGAAAGACACATTTTGGTTTCAGCTCATGAATAACTATGAAAATGGATTGGATGCTTTATTTTTCATTGCAAATTCTAAACATGAATTTTAATATTTCTTTTTACTGGCCACAATTGTTCAACCACATGGAATCTGTCTGACTATCCAAGGAGGATTTTGGCTACTGTTGCTGGGAAATTTTAACAGACCCAGATTATCTTATTATTTGAGTAAGTACTATGTGACTTGGAAATAAGGGTCAAGAAATTATACTTATGTTGAATTTACCATTTACATTTTAGTTATTATATTATAATATTTTATATAATGTGAGTTACTGTGTCCAAGTCATTTCCCTTGTAGAACAATAGAGTTTGTCAGGAATGACAGTATTAGTCATGTAACGGCTTCTTGTGGTAGAGCGAAACTTATTTCAATAATATTTGGCCACTACAACCTATTACTGTATAACTGCATAATTATATATATATATATATATATTTATCTATATTTAAGAGTATATTTTAAATTCATATTAATTCCAACATATTACCATTTGAACCCGATGTTATTTGTTCTTTGTGGATAACACAAAGAACACATTGTTTCTTTTTCATCTTATAGCACACATTTTCTTACCAAAAAACAATAATCAGTGATGGGAAGAATATTTTGAATGTATTTAGTTACAGAATACTGAATACAGCATTGAAGATGGAAGAATTACACAAGCACAAACCACAAGAGCAGGGATTTCTATTTTTCTCAACAATTCTGTGCTTAAGCGTAAATTTTGTAATAAGTACCACCGTGTATTTCTTAGATTTTAGGAAAGTAACTGTATTCTGAATACCACCAGAATACAGTTACTCAAAATTAGTATTCACAATGCATATTCTTGGTACATGTATTCAGTTACTTCTCAACACTGATAATAGTAATAATAATATTCCTGCGATTGCTTTGTTAAATAGTAATTTGTGTTTTGTCTGTGTTCAGGATGGTGAGGATGGAGGAGGGGGGGCCGAGAGACCAGGGCCGAGGTCCCGGAGTCGAGAACCAGCAGATCCTGGTGGAGCTCGGTGAGTCACAGAAATGAACCGAAGAGATAAATTACACTGTATTTGAATGGCACGTGAGGAAACGTGTCCTGTGGTGTTCAGGCGTCAAGTGCAAAGTGGTTAATTTAAGTGTCCATAACCCATTTACTGATGTAACAGTCTTTTTGTTTTATCTTGTCCCAGGGGAGCAAAACTTTGATGCCATTGTACTGTCTACATATCGAACAGCATGCAAACTGAGGTTTCTGCAGAAGAGATGCAATTGTAAGTCAAAAACAACGCTGTTATCACTGTAACTATCTGACAAATCCTGCAATTAAAAAGTAGCATCATTCTGTATAAAATCTAAACCATCTGTAATGTTGCAATGTGAAACTGATGATTAAAATAGGTTTAAAGTTCATTTAGAAGGTTTTGAAACTTGGATTGCAGCATAATTATTTCCTGTCTAATCCAGCTTTTTTGTAAAGCACATTTTATAAACAAGACAGTTTCAAAGATGTTGCACATATACAATAGAACTATAAGAAAATTAAATGATTACAAAATTAAATACAATAACAAACGAAAACAGTATAAGAGTAAAAAAGGAAACCCAATAAAAATGGTAAAAACAAAAATTAAACCGTCATTACAATATTTGTGATAGTAATACCTGTAGTTGAAGTAAAGCACCTGAAAAGTGTTGAGAAATTAAGTATATTACAAAAGGGTTTCATTGATTAATTCTACTAAAAACCTCTGTAGCTGCATTTTACTTTTAAGTGTTTTATTCACCTCTACTGCCCACAAGTCCATACTGTCATTTTCACTTTGATTCTTTTCATCCCAGTGCACCTGATCGACATATACCATGTGATTGAGGCTGTACGAGACGCTGGCCTGAATACTGTGGAGCTGCACGCTGGTATCTCAGTCACCCGCCTGGAGAACCTGGTCTCTTCTCTTTTTAACCAGCTCAGTAAAAGACTGCCCACCACTTACACCATCAACCCCAGAGAGAGCACCGTGCTGCTGGTCCAGCTCATATTGGCCACTGTTGACAGGTGCAAATGACAGGGACAGTTGTCATCGCTTTGCAATGTTGCTCAGCTTAGTCACAAGGGCAGAGAAACGCATTTCTAAAGCAAATTAGCTCTTTGATTAAGGTTGTATTATTTGCTACTGTTAGAGGTTGAATATGAATATTTCGGTGCAATAAACTGACATAATCGTATAGCAGTTAAACTAGTAGTCAAGTAGTAATAGAATATGTGGACTACTTCCATTATAATTGAGTATTTTATGACATTGTTTATGTGTTTGCAGTGATCCTGAAGGTCGTCTCACTGTGCTCTCTGTGAAGGCTCTGTTGTCTGTGCTCTGTGGAGGGAAACTGGTCGATAAACTCCGTTGTGAGTGTTTACCACAATGAAAATAAAAGTTTTATTGTCTTTTTACAGATGACAGATGTCTCTGTCATCATGGTCAGCAGTTATTACTTACTTGTGTTACTAAAGTGCCATCTAGTGGATACTTTTATAAATTGCAGCTTTCTTTGTGAAACTAATGATAATGAAGAAAATCAAAAAACATAGTATGTACTAATTGCTCTCTACCTTTAGCAATAATCACTTTATCTGTCTGTGCAGATGTCTTTTCTCAGGTCTCTGACTCCCATGGAGTCCTGGTGCTGCCAAAGTTTGATGTTTTTCTGAGGGAGGTTCTGAAGCTGCCCACTGCGGTCCACGAGGGGCCATCCTTTGGATACAACCACAGTTTAGCTCGCTCATGCTTCCCACAACAGGTACACTGTCAGACTAATCAATGCTTTTTTAAAAATAATTTAACTGGTTTAATGTGATATTCCACTGTCTTTTGCAGAAGAGGGTTATGCTGAACATGTTTCTGGACATTGTCTCAGACCCTCCCCAGTGTCTGGTGTGGCTCCCACTGATGCACCGCATGGCCAACGTGGAGCATGGTACAGTGACTAGTGTTGTGTTAGTGTGATTACTCAAAAATTATTTAAGATTTATGGTCACTATCATGTGAAGTATTAGTAGTTGAATTCTTCGAATTTTGGACCAAGACAGCATTGATTGAGTTTTATTTTTCATGTTCTGTATTAAACATGATCAACATATCACCTGATGAAGACATATTTTGATCTTCATGTGGTTCATGTAGTATGACTGACGGCTCACTCTGCGATGTGTACTTTGATTGATATCTCTTTCCCCCTCCTCAGTGTACCACCCAGTGTCATGCTCCTATTGTCGTAGTAACGGGATGACAGGGTTTCGATACCGCTGCCTCCGTTGTCGCGGTTACCAGCTATGTCAGAACTGTTTCTGGAGAGGCAACACCAGCGGCTCTCACAGCAGACAACACCAGATGAAGGAGCACTCGTCCTGGGTGAGTGTTGCCAGCATGTGGTGCTGGGAACAGACCAGCAGGGGGCGTTCAGGGCAATAAGGAAGATGTACAGATGTGCCTTTACTACATTATTATTGTGTTAATGAGACTGCAATATTTTTTTACATATTCTATGCATGTAGGTGATGAGTTGAATCCTCATAGCCACCATAAAAGGCATCGTATTGAAACTGCCATTAATATAGTTACAATTTTTCTTTTACCCATTAAGATGTAGTTACTGAATATGCAGTTAATAAAATGTACCACCAAAGCTTCAAAATTCTGTAGTAGATATTTTGTATGTTTAACTTGAAATATTGGCGGTGATTTTGTATGTATTTTAGTTGATTTGTGTTAACTTACATGCGATACCAAAGCTAATGTATGAAAAGTCTAATTAATGCATAACGTAGCAGGACATAACACCGTCTTGTTTCTAACAACATAGTAGGACCTTTTCAGTATGTCTAAGAGGTTTACAGTGTTATACTTTGTTACTGCAGAAATCTTCAGCCTCGAAGTTTGGCCGAGCCCTTGGCAAGACTCTGGGCTGTGTGTCATCACGAGAACCTCCTCACCCCGTGTACCCCGAGGAACCAGAGAGAACCCTCAACCTCTCCAACATTGTGTAAGCCCAATTCACAGACTGTATAATGCTGTATTTGTAGTTCTGAGGTGGTCTGTTAAATTCACATTTTATGCTGACAATATACTTTATAATCATGCACATGTATTTCATTTTTCAACTCAAATTGCTGCTCAGTAGTTTATATTGTGTGCATTGTGTGGTTGAACTAGGTTGAAGTCCCTCATTTAGTAGTATACAAGTGTGAATTTATTGTGTAATCAAAGCATTAAAATGTCCATTACTTTCTGTATTCCAGTAAGTTATAGTAGCAGTTAAGTGTCTGTTATTCACACATAATTGTAAAGTTCAACTTCAAGTTTTATACAGCTTTTAAAATGATAAGCTGTTTTGTGTGACACAACAGCCTCGTGTTTACTTCTATTGCCACCCACTTATGTAGCTCCACCTCTAGTCTTTGATTTTCTGAATGACCTCAGCATAGATCATTACAGACCTCCAGCAGAACTAAATTAGGCCAAAATACAGACACTGCACTTTCCACAAGTGAGTGAGAGAGCTAGCATTAGATAATCTGGTTACATTTTAAATGAAATATGCAGTGTTGAAAGGAGTTTATTTCGTACCTCATGTGACCTTATGTGTTTTGCTAAATTTTGTATTTGTTCCATGTTGTTAATGCATTTGTTTGCATTGCTGATAATGTACTTGTTACTTTAGACCCACTCGACCCATTGGAAATGACGGTGAAGACATGATGCTGTCGCCTGTGGTGCCAGACTCATCTAAAAGGTATTTATAATACACTGTGGTACTTAAATTATTGATAATCCAAAAGCATTTTTGTTGTATAAAACAGTGCTGTATAGACTGAATTTCGAGGTAGTTTAGAGGCAAAGTGGAAATATGTTTTAAAATGATCGGCAGTCATACTAATATGTAAACTTATGTGTACAATGTGCTTTTGTCCCTCTCAGTTTGTCAGCTGCTCAGAGAATGAATGAGGAGCATGCACTTATCGCAGCTTATGTGAACCGGCTCCAGGGCAGCCCAAGGTGAGAGAAATGTATTTGATTCCTTTATTTTAATTATTTTCAAAAAAAATTTATAATTTACAAAAATGCTAAATTATTTCCAAAAAGACAGGAAAAATATGTATTGATCCAGTGGGGTAATTGGTCACAGTAGCCCAGCATAATAAACTGAAGAATAAAGATTCATAGACAATTAATTATAATATGAAAGAAAGAACTAGCAGTATTTTTGCTGGTTTAGTGTGGACAGCCCAAGTCGACAAGATGAGGAGCATAAACTGATCGCCCGCTACACATCCCGCCTGGCAGAAACTGAAGGATCAGGCGTAAGTGAATTTAAGAACAACTGTTTACAAAGTCCACACTGGCTCTCACCTTGAACAGCTTTTTTCTGCCTTTTTAGATGATACCAAATCGAAGCATTAACTTTGACGCCAATAAGCAGAAGAGGGAGTTGATCGCCCAGTTGGAAAACAAGAACAGGTTTGTTTGGTATCGTCACTTACAAATAAACTCTCTCCAAAATGGGCTGATTATGACATTATTTCATATTTAAGGATAGGTCCTATAAAACTCTATGGGAGACTTTTTGTCTTTGTAATTCTGTAATTCAACCCCATTTTCCACAATGTCTGAAGAAGATTTCACTTTTGTTTATTCATCGTTAGTTATCTGTTTATTTATTTGTCCTGTATCTCAGTTTTAAACTAAAGGATTTCTAGAATGTTGTCATATACTTTGATGCCCCTTGTATGTATTGCTTTGTTAAGATCTGAGCCTGTTTTAATGATATCTACTGTACGTTGTTGCTTTGTTGTATCCTAGAGAGATTTTGGCTGAGATAAAGCGTCTCCGTGTAGAGCATGACGCAGCGTGCCATCCCAGTCCAGAGAAGGGCACCACAAACCCCACTCTACTGGCAGAACTGCGCCAACTCAGGTGAACAGTGCCACCCTGAGGATCTAAACTGTACTCCCCTTTTACAAACTTGATATTCTGTGGGACTTCATATATAGAGTTTAGTCATCACTCTCTGCCTTCGATGCAACAGTGTTTTTCTGCAGTGCCACATTTCAGTTTTGGCGGGAAACACTGGTGGCTCAGAGGAGAGCACTCGAGAGCAGATGGACACAGCAGATGGCAGATTGTGTGAAGCGCCAATGTAAAAATCACACCCAACATGTTTATGCTTTTCTGCAAAAATAAAAACATTATGGAGCTGTAGTGCAAAAGAGTGCAGTATATAGAAAGAACTACTTTTTGTTGCTTTGTTACTTTTTGTAGGAGTTAATTTGTTAACTGCCACTAAGTTGAAAATTAACAGGCATTTTCCCGGACACTAATTTTTATTCTGGCACACCCTTTGTCAAATTTTGAATTACAATACACTCTCAAAGTTACTCTCACAGTTACTGTCTTGTGGTGCTGATTTGCTCCCGTCTTTAATCCATGGATTTTAGAATAATCTTTTGAATGGTGTCTTTAACATGTTTTTAACAGATGGCTGAAAATCAATGAATGTACCAGCTTGATGACTAGGTGCACATGTTAGCTATTGCACTTATAGACTAGATCACAAGTTAATTTTAATTTGATCAGGATTCATGTACAGTAAGATTTTTTTAGTAGCCTTAAGATGAATAAAATAAATAGCTGCTTCTGAAACATCCATGTTATTGGTGAAACTCGCCTGGCACAGCACAATAGAGGCAAAAAGAAGAGGCAAAAAGAAATGTCTGTGTTTGGACTGATTATCATATCAGATCACATCTGTCTCTTTGTAACCTTTAAGTGTGGTGTCTGAACTGGAATACTGTGTTTGTGTTTCAGACAGAGGAAGGACGAGCTGGAGCAGAGGATGTCGACGCTGCAGGAGAGCCGCAGGGAGCTCATGGTGCAGCTCGAGGGACTCATGAAACTGCTCAAGGTGAATGTGCGCTAATCTTTATATAAGATTTGCCCTTTACCTTTCTATTCCTATGTATTCCCTATGTCTGCTATCCTCATTGTGGTTAATTCAGTATGATCTCTGATGCTACATTTCCAACTTTGAACTGAACTTTCCCTTGACTGTCTCTGACCCTTTTTTCCACACGTTTCTCTCCTTTTCCCCCAAACTGCTCCTTTTGTGATCGTTTAGGATGAGGAACAACGGCAAGCAGTGAGTTTTTATGATTTGAGTGTGTGTTGCTGATATTAGTGGTTGTAAAAATTATTTAGATGCACAGTTTTTGCTACCAATAAAAGATAAAGAAGATGTATTATGCTTTTGTCTGCTAATTATAATCTGTAACACCCAAATAGGCTATGTGGTGAATTCCATGTGTATTATTCTTAAAAAAAAACAAAAAAACAAAAAACTGAAACAGAGTAAGTACAGAGTAGTGGCTGAGAATTGACCAACTCAAATAAAGTAAATGAGAAGGAGAAACACTTGGTTAATATTTATTTATTTTTAATATGTCTCTTTTAACAAACTGGCACATGAAGAATGAGGAATTAATTTTTTTTTAAAAGTTATCAGTGTTTATAATCTAGGACATAAACTAATAAGCAGACCCTATATATAGATTATTTTACCATAATAGTGTTGTACGAACGGTAGTAAAACTATTGTGCTAGACATCATTTTGAATTATTTTCTTTACATTTCTAGGCTCAGGCAGCTGGCTCGTCCCACGCCTCCCCAGCCCGCCCCAGTCCAGTGGCTGCAGTGCGCTCTGTCAGATCGGCCTCTCCTCACACCCACATGCACCACCACCACGACTCTCTGGCCGGGGTCGGGGGAGATGTTCAGGAGGCTTTTGCCCAAGGTAAGTGACGTCAACCCATAACTGTTCTCTGTTCTTTATTCAAGATAGCTCCTACCTGGCCGATTATACTGCAGGGCAGCAATAGTGATAGTATCAAATCAAAATCAAGACAAAAATGTATAAAGCGCTTTTTACAAAAATGCAACACAAAGTTCTCTACAGCCATTAAAAACAATGCCTCATGCCCTTCCATCGAGCCACCCTACCCCCACGACTGCCTGATCCCACATTATCATACAACCCACACATGCACCCACACATGCTACAGTACATTTTGTTACTGTGTTAACACCATAAAGTTACCACACTTCTTGTTTTTGGATGTGTCATTTTTGCCCATAAAGTGAAAATGCTCCATTAAAATGTCCCTAGGTCAAACATCCAGTGTAGACAATTGATAGAATGGTGAACTTGTATATTATGTATGTATAGCATGTTGTGTGTATAAAAAAAACAAAAACATGAAAGTTTATGGTTACATTCTGCTAGTTATAATGATATACACATTCACTAATCCTAAAAACCCAAAATGTGATCAAATGTTGCTGTGAGACTCACTATTTGCTTAGAGTATCATCCATTTCTTGTTATCTGTTCTGCACAGGCCCAAGGAGGAACTTGAGGAATGACCTTTTAGTAGCAGCTGACTCCATCACCAACACTGTGTCCTCCCTGGTCAAAGAGCTGCACTCTGGTATTGTACTTCTTTACACTATGACAGCATAGTTCAGTGTTCCAAACAATGTACTATAACGTCACTGTTTATCCCCCCCCTCAAGACGAAGGTAAGGAGGAAGAGGAAAGACTCATTAATGGAAAGGACAGAGGTAATTATTTTCTATTTAGCTTGCATTCTGGTTAATTATTTTAACTTTTTTTCCTAGTATTTAATTGCTGGTTACAGAAGGGTTTCAGTTGCCTGGTATTAAAAATTCCCTCTTGTTATTTACTTTTGGCCTTCATCGGATCAATTGTAAGACCCCTTATTCTTTATTAAATCTCTCTCACGTGTTGTTCCATGCTTTTTTTTTAAATTGTTCCATGCTTGAACTCTTAGCATGAAATATTTATATTGAAAACATTATTGCTGTTTACACTCCTGTAGCTTTCCGTGCTTGCCCCCTGCCCCTGTACCTGCTCCTCTGTTTGTAGTGAGCTTCATTAACATGCCATCTCATTATTATCCCTGCTTTATGAGGCAAGTGGATTTAACCAGAAGGGACTCTTGGAAAGAAACGGCACTGAAGCTAGTCGGGGGTACTTGGCCATAAAATATATGAATCCAGGTGTATTTAAGTGAAAAGTTTTTAGTACTTGCTTTGGCAACTTTTAACAAAATATCTTCCCATTTTACAGCAGGTTAAACGGATCCTGGACAAAGAAAATGTAAGTAGTAGCATTACCTGCAAAATGTAACTATGACTTTGTAAATAAAGTTAAGTAAGTCATTTCTCTTTCTCTTGTAGACAGAGTTCAAACATCATCCAGAGACTTCTCCTCTGGGGCCTGAAGTGCAGCTTGCCAGTGTCATCCGCTGGATATTTCGAGCTGCATAATCTCTCACCCAATCACAATGCTGGACACCAAACGACCCTGGGGTCTCTACTGATGTATAGCTGTGATTCAGTCCTTGTCTTGTCACTGTGGTCGTCTTTTTGTTTAGTTTGAAGAATCATAAAGAGCCTACTGATTTTTACTGTAAGTGTGGTCAAAGTTTCAAGGGTCAAGTAAGTCAGAGGGCCTGTGAGGACATGGAGAGGATTGAGGACGTGTTGTAAAGAAGTTTGAGGATGTTTTAAACAAAGAGAAAAGTAAGAAGATGAGAGCTTAATGAGTTGTAATGTTCTAATTTTTGGCACTGTGTGCTTAGTATTTATTGGTGTTTGATTTTTCCTTGATTTGAGTGTGTTTTTGCATGTGGTCTGGCCCTGCTGAGACTATAAGCTTTTAAGGGACTAATCCCATTTTATTAAAGGGGTGGTTTGGCTTTTTAATTTTGTTCAATGAGACACTCTACCAAAGTTAGTTGTCAGTACTTATCAGTGGAAAATGAAGTTAGTATATCATAATAATAATAATAATAATAATAATAATAATATTAATACATTTCAACAGATTTTTCTAGAAAATTTCAAATATAAACCACATTTGGAATGGTTTATATTTAATAAACACTAAATGTAAATGTAAATTAATTAACATTTTTCAAACATTGGACCTTCAAAAAATGACTGACATGAGATAGCGCTCTCGGAACAATGACAAAATTGTTGAGTCACCACTTTAAGTCGTGCTTTAGTGGCTGAGGTGTAAAGGGAGACACAGTAGTCCCATTGTGGCTCTGAGGCCTGTAGTGGAGCTATAGGTGCTATAGTGTGAAGTAGCTCAGTTTTGTCCAGGCCTCTTTGTGTCGTGGTACTGCAGTGGTAGAACAAGAATTGTAACTTACTATTGTGTGGTTGTGTGTGTGGTAGAAACTATCCAAAAATATACAGTAAATATTTTTCAAAAGGTCAAGGGAAGATTTAAAAAAAATGTTTTTCTATTTTGACTGCAACATTGTAAAGGGATGCACATTAAGATGTCTCAGCTGGTTTTATTTGGGGATTATATGATAGTTCCAAAATCATGTTATTTATTACTTACCAGAGTGGCACATGTACTGTATTTAGAATCTGTTCAACCCATTCATAAGCCTACCAAAATTGAATTTAAAATTGAAATTCACCATTGGAGCATCTCTTTTTTTATGTCAGGAATTTTTCAACATTTTCAACCAGTTTCAATATAGACTTTAATTTTATAGGTTTGCTGCATGAAGAATAAAAGCCTGTAAGAATTGATTTGCTGTTGAAGCTATGACTGAATTGAATTTCTTTAACATGATCAAATGCCAACTGCATGACATGACTATAGTTTGTACAATAGCATGTTTCTGTTTTTTGCCTTCTTATGCTCGGCTTGTACATTTTGGAATAAGCTTTTGAGTTTGACTGAAGTTTTCTTAAGTGAATGTGTAAATGTTTTTGTGATATACGTGTGACTGGTGAGTGAGACAAATGACAAATTGTAAACAAGATGAGCTCAGAACTTTGCCTAAGAGACTAAGTGTGACTCAAGAGTGTGCATCTGTGTTATTTCAATAAATATTTAACTACATCAAGTACATGATTTATGACTTTTTATTTTCAATGTACACTAGATTATCACACACTGCATTAAACCCATATTATACTATTCTCTTATCTATGTTATACTGTTGTTTCCTCATCAAAAAATACCTTCTCTCAAACAAAATACACTGTTCTACCTTGTGATGTCATGTGGTAATACAGGAAGCGCTCCACTGTGTTTTTAAACTCCATGCACCTTCACTAATCATTTGGATAATTTCAGCCCTGGACTTGCCAATCTATACTAGACAAAAGGTAAAAGGTAGCTGTTAACGTGAAAACTACTTGTTCATTACATCACAAGGTGGAGTATTTTGAGCTTTGGAGATGTAGGGTTACTTAAACATGTGAATGAAACAAAACAGCATGTTTTTGATGATGATATAACAACAGTAAAGTTTGAGATTATTATAATTACATGGTAGTTGGAGGTTGTAAGCTGCTTCTGCCCTGGACTGACAGAGACATGGCTTCCATTTTGTGCAAACTCACTGACAACACATTCACACAGACAAGATCAAGTGTTGCCCCCCTAATTCAGCATAAAGTGGTAGGCTATACATTTTCCTTGGTTACCAACTGGAGCCATGGCATTGTTAAGAATCTATAGAAAATATCACACAGCAATTGTTCAATTGTCTTCCTTTTGTCATGAGAACAACCTATTTTCTGTGATCAATACCACCAATGGATTTGAAGAGCCTCCATAGTCTACTACCTTTGAAGCTGCTCCTGATTTAGTGTCCTCATTAGTATGGATGAGCAGTTTCCTCTGTTCTCATGAAGCTGAGAGGAGGTCATGACCTTGTGAGATGGGTGTGTGACTGTGATAGACCCAGCACCGATATGGTGGGAAGGGGAGGATTGGGGGGATTTAGACCTGGTTGACTGAATGAAAGCCATTGATGATGTCGGTGGCCTTAATGACTGCTATAAATAACCCACCCTCATATTCAAACAGAGACGACCCTGGTTTACTTTCTCCTCCACTGGGTCAAATGCGGTTTAACCATGTCACGTGAAACGGCTGGATAAAACGACTACTTTAATATCTTTGTGTGAGCTAATATATTTTTATGCATTTTATTTTATTTGTATATTTATTATTATTATTTTACAAAATTTCAACACACACAAACACACACATAAAACAATGTTACACCTATAGTATACCTGTATGATTAATACGTATGGAAAGGCTGTAATGCATAAAGACAAAACAAACTGACTGGCCCCCACTGGACTTCGGACATGACATAATCTTGTATGTTGCATCATATACATTCATGTTCAAATACACAGAGATACTAGAGGTATTCACTCCAACACAGAAAGATGGCTGCAGTGTTTAAAATGTGTCCAAACCTGCTCTGAACTAATCCAACTCAACACATCACTCATTCATACATTAAATCTGTTGGTGATTTGTGGAAAGTTTACTTCATTTAATACTAGACTATGTTATTATGGCCATGAATTAAGGTATGCTGGAGTAATTGTTCAATTTAATATTTTATTGACAGGAATGACAGGAAGTTAAACAACTTATGTATTTAAATATTGCATACAGAACTGCTGAAATATGAGTTTCATCAGTGAAGAACTCATTGAACTCTTCTGCTATAGACCTTAGTAATAACCTATAGTAATAATTGGCCTAATACGGGATACCAAATAGGCAATTTTTTTTTTTGTAAATGTGACCTTATACTCATAAAGAATAATCAAACAGAACATACAGTAGGTCCACGTGTTAGATATTGACATAGACTCCCTTAACTGTCTGAGGGCAAAGACTGGATTAACCTTGAAAAGTACTTGAAGTAGCCTAGGCCTGTGCAAATCTAAATGATCGACCCTATAGAATCACCAGGCTGCCTGATGAATAGGCAATGTGAAAAAGAAAGAGTCGCAAATTAACCAAATCTGGTCAGTGAATGTGACGTATGGCTTGTCTTGTGTGTTACAAGGCAGTGACCAATTTTTCCTACAATGTCTTCCTCACCAAGATCTGACAGTAGAAGTACTAGGCCATAACTAGCCTATAGGCTACGCCACATCCTTTAAAATGACAAGAGTGCAAAGAACGAAGAAAAAGTTGCAAAGGAACTTGACATTGTGCACAGACAGCCTGCCTGGCGCCTTTAGGACCCTGCGGAGCTGCGTTGGCGCTGCTGCCTCTGCGGCTCGTGAAGCAGCACAGGCCGCTCGGAGAGAGAGAGAGCGCGCGAGCAGCGGAGGACGCACGGAGCTGCCGGAGGAGCGCGAGGAGGTGGAGGAGAGCGAGCACGAGGGCCGGACACACGGTAAGACCACTGCCACTATTCATCGCTTTGGACTCACGTCCTCCGGTGTCGTTACCGTGATCCCCGCTGCGCTCCAGCTGCAGACAGACATCAGCGAGCGCGAGGGGCGGGAGCGCGCCTCCCGGGGTTAACGGGTGCACTTGGTGTGAAGCGCGCCACAGACACTGTTTTTACCGGAGTCCGTGGGGCTTATGGCGGATACATGCCCACACACGTGTCTCACAGCGGCGGCCTGAGCCTCGAAGAGATTATAGCCCGTTTACAGTGTGTCCAGTAAAGGCCGCGTCAGGTCGCTCTCGATAGTAACTGTCACAGAACTGTCCGTGAAGGCAGCACCACCACCTCCACGGTACCGGGAGGGCTACACAATAAAACTTTGATTCCAAATTAGACCAAAGCTCAATGATTTCCTTGAGGAACTTTTACACGGACACTTAACTATAGCCTACCCCTTTCGGTCTATGTATTTGTCATTGGATGTTAAAAGGACTAGATTGCTGTAATGATTTCTACACTCAGCATCTACTACAGCCAGGCAGGAGTCACCTCAGGACTCCTCAATGTTATGAACAGAGCTGCTGAAGGAGAACAGGAGCTCTCTGCATTATTCTCTCTGGCGGTCAATGGTCCAGTTTGTTTTCACTGTGGTGAAAGTTGTAACTGTTTGAATTGATAGACTAATATTGGTAATCATGTGGGAAATGAAATGATCAATAAAAATCTTAAATTGCCACTTCCTACTAATTAGCCTATTTTTATAACACTGTAATTTATTATTTCCCACATAGTTAAATAGCTTCTTGTGTGCAGATTCTCATAACCTTGAAGCTGGATGATCTCATGAAATATACTGAATAACCAGTACATTCTTTGTGTCGATCCCAGAGTCCAGGAAGAGCATCTGATGTAAAACCTTTATAATTACCAATAGTTATGCCTTTTCCTAGTGCTTAAACAATATCAGATTTGACCACATCACTTATTCTTGCATAATAAACCAAATTTACATATTTTGGATTATGCTTTTATTCTGAAATTCTCTGATCCACTTCCTGTGCCTGTCTTTAACTCACTGCACTTAGACGCACCTCTAAAGGGTTCTGCTCTGAGGGTGATCTGCCTTGTCCCTCCCACCAACAACAAGCTCCTGTCCTCAGGCCGGGATCCTGCTCTAATTTAAACTACTCCAGGACCTGAGAAGTATATGCCAAGACTAGTAGTAGATCCACTATAGGGAAGGGAGGGGCCAGATTGATCCCACTACGTTACACATTTTGGGGAGGCGAAAAGAGCTTGTTTTGTGTAGGAAGAGTGTGCAGGGATTTTGGGCTAAATTTCCTCTCTTGCTGCTAACCTTGGCCAGCTGCCTGTTACAGTAGGTGAGGTAAGGGCACAGCATCGAAGAATGACATAGAACTGTACAGAGAGACTCAAGAGAAACCACATGCTCAGGCTATTAGGGGAGTGGGGACATGTTGTGCTTTCAGACCAGAAAACGGCAAGGTACAATATAATGCAAAGAAAAAGAGATAAAAAGAAAGGAAGTGCATATATTTACCATAGACCTCTTCCAAGGCACTGTTCCCAACTTGCAATTAGTGGTGGGCGATGTGCCAAAAAAATCTTGTCACGACTTGTTAGAACCGAGGTCACTATTTAAATTTTATCATGATTCATGCAGATCTTCTTTTTTATCTACCATTAAGAGACATCTGCTGCTTCTGAGAGTTGGCACTTCACTGTGATTGGTTAAATCTACCTGTCAATCATGAAGGAGGCTGACCAGTAGGAGGGGTGGGTGGTTAAAAATGTATATTATCCACAGGATCAGATCACATTTGATTTTTCTTATTTTAATATGAAATACACCTAATCATGAAAACAGTGAATATATCAAATGTATCGCAGTTTCCTTCCTCTAACAAAATGCGCTGTCACAAAAAGATTGGGTAATAATGGTGACATATCGATATCAGCCCACAATATTGATTCTGTATCATCAAATTAAACAATACAATATATTGGTATTTTAATATTTTTTTTACACCACTAAGGATCAGATCACATTGGATTTTTGTAATCTCAATATCCCCCAGCCCTACTTAATAATAAACACATAATGCACAAAAAATAAAAAAAGAATAAGCTAGTTTAGGTGAAGTCTTATATGTAATTACTACCATATTGTTCTTTTAGTGAGTTACATTTAAATGCCAATTAAAATCTATATGATCTTTCTGGAAAAGTATCACAGATATTCAAAGTTTTTAGTAATAATGAACTAGATTTGGATCTTCCATGTTATGTTATTTTGGTCACCTGTTGGTTTCCTGTTACTGAGCGTCTGAAAATCATAGATATGACTATATGGAAACAATACCTCACCGCAGACCTATGCTATGGGAAAATATTACAACTTTTGACCAAGAGCTTGAGAGTCTAGAAACACTATTTAAACGCCCTTTATGCCTGTCTAGTATTTTACAATGTGATCTGGATTAAGACTATGAAAGAATAAATGATCTAGGATACTAATTTTATCTTCAGTCAGTAAATGAAGTTTTGCCAATAATTTACCATTGTCAATTCAGTGGATAAAGCATTTACCTTTGAACCAGGATTGAACACTATATAGAGCATGAATGGTGTAAAATAGCCAGTTTTACCAGATGCAATAAGAGTTATTTTGGGCAAAATTTACCATACTATGTTTTGATTCATTTTTATTTTCTCATTTAATTATGGCTTTAAATATGTATTTTCTAAACATAAACAACACAGACTTTTGATGATTGTTAATAAATTCTTCCTCCACAGCCAGCACTCCAAACCACAGAGAATTGTCTGTAGCCCTTTCAGTTAAAAAGACCCAAGCCCTTCACTGACAGCAACAGAGATCTAGATCATTATGAAAATGTGATTAATTGCACTGCTCTACCCTACCATTATTCTAAAGTATACCAAAGTTTTCTAATATATTTCACCTTTTTCACACCTTTTTTTTGACAGTTTATGGTTTCCGCACAACTTGATGTTTTTGACACATCTAGGTCATTGAGCTACTAGCCACCTACAGAATGAGCATGCGCCCCTTGTCTAATCAAATAGGATGATTTAATCTGGACTCATCAATCACTGACAACTGTTGTACCTGCCGTGTACCTGAATCCAACACCTGCAAGTCTATCTGTGTGTGTACATGTGTGTGCGTGTGTGTGCGCATGTTGTTCTTAGTTTTTCGTCTGTTCCCGTCCCATCAATCACCTGTACAGTCAGTTGAAGTCACGCACCTGTCGTAGTGGTCGACCCCAGGGGCAGGAGGTAGGTTTCAGTGAGAGGAGAAATGAAAGAGGAGCATGTAGAAAATGTCAGCCAGACACTGACTTTTCACCAGGAAGAGGAAAAAGGACCTGGAGACTGGAAGTTGACATGCTATGATATGCTTGGGTCTTTTTAATACAGAGGTTTACATCCAAAAAGCATAAAGTTTGGAGCTCAAACTTTGGAGGATGAAATTTGACAATTTTTTCATTTTTTGTTATATCTATTATTAGAAGTCTGTCTGAAGAAGAGGCATGAGGCTGGAGTTCTTATGCAGGAGAAGTTTATTTACCATCAATATAGGACCTGGAGCCAATGAACCCTCAAGACATTGTGTAGTACTGTCCATTCCAGGCTAGTGCAGTCTTGCTATGCTTGTGTTGTAGGGAGTATTATACCTCTGATGACATAGGCCAAGGTAAAAAAGGACTGAGCTGGCAGTGTGGGGCTAGCACAGCACAGTCTTGCCTATTTTCACGAATATTTGTTTTGACAAAATACAACTGAATAGAAAGTCATGAACGATGATTTGTCATATTGCCCAGCTTTGGGTTATAAGAGGATTGACTTCTCACCTTTTTAATTAATTGAATTTAATTTCATTGAATTAGCTTTTTACTGTGACTATCCTGTTTTGCTTGTCTGTCTTGATTACTTCATTAGCATTGTTCTCATTCAAACTTGACAAATTGACTTGCATGTAATGATTCCAATTAAATAAAGAAATTCAATTACATGCACCAAGTGATTACCTTGATCCCAGAAGATTTCACAATTAAAACAAATGACATTGATGTGAATTCCATCTTTTACAATAGTTGGTGTGTTGGCGCTGACTTTGATATGTTTACCCTTTGTGTTTAATATAAAGAGAGAATGACAAGCTTTACATCTGTGTTTCCAGGAGAGAGGGGGAGGACTGAGTGACTGACCGCTGAATGAGGCTGCACCTGTTGTCTCCGGGGGCTTTTCCCATGTTTTGATTTTTTAATTATTTATTCTTTCTAAACTGTTTTTGGGGACCTGCTTTTTGCCATGCCGTCCAATAGCCCCACTGCCACCGACTCGCCCCAAACGCCAGAGAATGACACCTCCAATCAAGCGGTAAGACAAAGTATTCACTAAAGGGCTGAAAAATACTGAAATGTTTGTGCACTGTATTTTTCTCAACCAAGGACATAAGAAAATTAGTTCTATAATTTGTCCTTGATTACTATGAAAAATCAGTTCCGATCACTCACAACTTCTAGTAACAGCAGCAAAACAGAGAGACAATAATGTTTTAGTGATAAACCAAGGTGTCAGATATTTCTACTGATTGATCTGATATGAAAGTACAACTTAAAATGAGGTGTGAATATGAACGGGTCCTTGAATCAATTGAATTTCAATAAATGCACTTTAAAATCATTGCACATTCAGCTGGATGCAGCAAGAGCTGTACTTAATAGTAGAAACAAGTCACTGTTAGAAAAATGCCATGCCCACTGGGAGCTGACGTTGCCGTAAACGTCATCACAAGCTGCAGACTTGTTGTCACCTCCGATGGATAGCTGCAGATCATGCTAGTGAGTAGCCGAATCCTACGTGTATCACTGATTAAGAATTGGAGAACAAAGTAAGTACAGTACAATGGGGGTTGATCGGAGTAATGTCTTGAATACAGGGGAATAAAGATTATTCAAACTTGCATGAATCACTCTAAATACTACTTTGAGTGGGTAAATGAGAAGGGGAAACAACTATTACATGACTAAAAGCTCTAAAAAGTAGATTTTGTAGAAAAAGTCCACTTTAAGACACAGATTGATCTACGAGTGTTAATGTTATACCGTTATAGTTATTCATTTACATTGACGCAGAGACTCACTGAATTCCTCCAAGCTGCCGACCCAGGTGAGTCTAGGAAGTTCCATTTTTCTTCCGATATAAAACCTGCCCGACATACATATGCCAAAAAACAATTCCTTTCATTGGCACCCCCTGAGCCCAGCGTTTGGCTCGTAAATCTATGAAGGTTGAAGTTCTTTTCTATGGGGCTGCTGCTATATAAAGACACGTCTTACTCACCTACTTCCACATTCACAATCTGGCAATGCGCCAACACATACAAAGTTTTCCTTCTAGGCTTTCTTCCCTTTAAACTTCCTCAGACAGGAGCTCAAAGACTGGAGATAAGCTGGGAGAAAAGTTGTGGTTGGAGGACAAAGGAAATTCACAGACAATGTAAACTTTTTTTGGGTTAAAACTGAGTTACTATAATGCTGAAAGTCAAGAGTTTATTTTACATCTTAAATTTCATCTAACCTCAAGGGGTCGCAACCTAAATAGGTTGGCAGCCCTAAGCCTCGAATAATGGTTTATGCCAAGAAGGACATCTGTAATCTTCTTACTCTGTGCGCCTGTAATATGCCTGCACGCTGAAAGAATTTGCATTAGACTTTTTGTCTTTTAGTTCGGCCATTTTGTTTCTGATTTGGCACAGGCCCATCACCATCACATGAGCTGCTGTGGTCCCTCTACTGCCTCTAGCTGACCTTGCTTTTGTTTTTATCGAGTACATCATCTGAATTGGACAAAGCCATTTTTAGCTGGCTGCAATACTTTCACTGGGCTCCTTTAAGGTGCACTGGTATACAGTAGATGTCGTCCTGCTGTTTATTATGAAAAGATGTCATCAAGATCCATCTGACGTCATACATTTGACTCACTCTATTTTACTAAATCTATACTACAGGTTTTAATTTTCGGGTGCAAACCTTGTAAATGATGTTAAGAAGTCAAGAGTAAAACTTTCTATTTAGAAACTTAATCTCAATATTCATGGCTTTCACCTTCCTGTTAGTAGTTTGCAGCCCTTTGACCATTCAGAAGACAGAACCTTGTGCTCTGAATTGTCTGAAAAGACAAAAGTTAAAAAAATCTTGCACACTAAAAGGCAGATAATTCATTTGGACCAATCAGAAAATAAGTAGTATATTTTCTAGTTATAGGCTTTATTTTCCTTGTATGAACTCTGCTAGTAGTTTTAGCAGGTAATGGTGAGACAAAGCAGAGGGCGAAAAGGAGTAGTAGCAGTGGCACAGAGCAGGAGGATGTAGCACAAATAAAGAGGACACGGTGTCTGCGGCTCCAGGGAGGCTGCTGCTGCTGCTGCTCAACGCCCGGTCTGCAGTCTGGTCTCTTAGCAACTGCCGTGTCCTAAAATAACCCTCAGACCGAAATAGATCAGAGACGTATGGACACACAATAACAGGATACATACTAAAGTGTCACTGTCAAGTCAGGACATCCCAGTCCAGAAAACCAACTTATTAACAGACAATCTACATATTATCATACATGGACAAAATAATAATACTAAAACATAAAGGTGCACTATAACTTTTGTGGTAGGGGGTTGCCTATTTACAGATCTGACCTGTAATTTGGCCTTGTGGTGTCACCTGGTTGTCTCCATGAAAATAGATGTTTTTTAATGCCATATTGTAGAACATTCTAGACATACTCCATCAGAAAACTCATCTTTATTTTATTTAGATAGAATATTTCTCCTGTACTACTTAATGTACAACTGATGTACTACTTAAACCGCTCTATACTTGATGTCACTCAGTTAAATCTCACTTATTGACATGCTTACATGATTATAGGCATTTTACATACATTGGTATTTTGGCTTTTCCATAAGACTGACGTACCAGTAACATGTATGATCTGATGATACATATGTTGTTGTATCCTCATTGCATGCCAACGTGAACATCTGTCTGACAATTGCATCATGATGGTTTACCTCTGCGACTTGTACACGTGTACAAGTTGGTCTTCAGGGATTTGTCATCTTCCATGTTTTTCGGCAGCAGCACCAGTCGGGCAGCGGAGGCAGTTGCTAAGCAGTTTTTGCACCTTAGCAACCACTTGTGTGTCACGGCAGCACCGGGTCCAGCAGGAGAACATTAGACTGGCATTAGAAAGAGATGACGACCGAGTGAAATAAGAATACATCCTTTAGACCAGAGTCACGGAGGCTGTAATCTACATAAGCCACAGGACATTGATGGCATACATTTAAACTGGTGACCCTGTGGTTAGTGGGTGACTACGTACCCCACTGTGGCATTGTTCCCCATATGTTTTTAGTATTTATAATGTATTCTTGGGAAAATCTATAGTCTGGCGGAGAGAACTAACCACTATACCACAGTGTCTCAAATATTTTAAATATTTTTC
The DNA here is from genome assembly GCA_029959045.1 of Taenioides sp. WSHXM2023. Classification (NCBI taxonomy): domain Eukaryota; kingdom Metazoa; phylum Chordata; class Actinopteri; order Gobiiformes; family Gobiidae; genus Taenioides; species Taenioides sp. WSHXM2023. The sequence goes on along the minus strand of CM057103.1, from coordinate 17,978,936 downwards.
CCATATAACTGAAACAGATATCTGAACTTTCTGTGTTTCTTGCCAGTTCAGTTGAAAAAAGCTTCTATGATATAGACTATTTTGACTGCACTGACAGTTGGAAATGTATAAACAGAAAATGGTTCTGTTAAAGAGTTCGGTACTTTCTGTTCAGCTCATGTTACAAAAAAACTTACCACAAGATTCTGATGTTGCTTTAGGTCCTTTTCTCGTGTTTTAAATTACATTGAAACTGATTGCTCTGTGCCTAATTTTCAATCAAAACACCATTTAAATTGTGTCATAAATATCTTGGCTTCTCCTGCATTTTCCCAGAGTGAGGACGGGGTAGACCAGGACAGCCCGGAGGAGGGGACCCCAGCCAGCCCTCCTAATAAACGCCGCGTGGGACGTCCCGGCAGGAAACGCAAACAGCTGCTTCCTGTGAGTACTGCAATTAGAGTCTGCGTTTTCTCTAAGCCTTTAAGGATTTATACAACAAAAGAAATGATTTATTTAGTCTTCACCTACATAACCAGTGATAGTATTTTAAATTTCCTGAAGCGCTTTGTGAAACATGAGGCCACACATGAAATGAAACAATCAATCTTCACATATCAGCAACTGACAGGCGGACTAGGATTTATATCTGTACTTTCCTCACGCGTCAAAACTCCTGTTCAATGGAAAGCAAGGAATTCCCATAGAAAAATTATTAACAGTTAAGAATTATGCCATTACAGTACAGCACAAGTACATCATATGTAGTTAAGTGTAATTACAGGGTGAGTACAATCTAAGTACAGTTTAAGAAGATGGAAATATGTTCTAAAACGTTGACTGAGGTTTTGACTGACCAGTGTCCATTCACTATAGACCTAATAGTAAGATACATGTTTTGACAGAGCTGTTATTACTGTATCCAATATACTGTACAGGATATGAACTGCTGCCGTTAGTCAATATGGCAGAGCTATAAGCAGTTACAGCTTCTGAAGGCAAAGAGGGCATGCCATGTGTCTGCCTCCTGTTTGCCTTGGTGAATGCCCCTCTGTGCGCGGGACGGCAGGTCTGGACTCGTTCTGTCAAAAATGAGACAAGGTTCTGTTAGGGGAACACCACCTGTGCCTCTACTGTGTCGCGCCTCAACTACAGTATAAAGCACTTGCACCATAATATTTAAGGTAGTCAAAATATATTAGTAGCAGTCGCCATTGATGGATTGTGATTTTAGATTTGGTCTAATTATTATAATCATATTATTATATTACATTATTATAATGGTTATGGCATAGGTGTGACATATAATTTATTATGTAATTAGCTGAACATTGAAACAGTATTACCCACAACTTCCTTACAGAAATGTCAAAACAAAATATTAATTGGTGCAACATTTTAAACATATCCTTTCTTATTAGTTTGTGGTTGCAGTTGTAGCTGTGGTTCTCTATATTTTAACCAAAAATAAAACATAGGCATCAACTGTAATTGTGCAGTAACTGAGGTGAAGCAAACTTTAGAAATTACAGCTGTAAGTAGTAGCAGACAATGATAGAAAGAGTAGCTGTACTGGAGTGGTAGAAAGAAATACACAAAGTTGCAGTAGCTGTCGTAATTTTGGCGTGGAAAAGACTGATTTATATTGTAGTGTAACTGGAACTGCAAGTATACTATACTGTAGTCTTTATGGTAGAAGCCCCTGGGCCAAGAGCACTGTCTGGTCCCCATTAGACCCTGCACAGACGAGGGTGTCCAGGAATAGAGTCTTTGTGTGGGGCTCAGGGTGGAGCTGCTCTGACACTAACTATAGAGAGGAGCCAGAGGGGAGGGCTGGGCTGCATTCTCTCAGCACAGATCTGTTACTACTGTACACCACTGTGCCCAAGTGGAGGGCAGGTTTTAACCACAAAGGAAAGTGTATCTAAATGACCCAGACCACTGACAAGGCACTGGTCCAGTGTCGCAGTGGTGAAGAAGTTATGGAGTAAATGCTCTTGACTGTTCTCTCTTCTCAGTCCTGAAAATATCAAGCAATTATATACAAATATTGGTAAGTATTACTCCTGTCACTGTATTTACTCATTTATAAAAGGGATAGCACATATTAATGAACATATGGCCCATTTGTAAACCTTTTAGCTAGGTCAATTTCCATCTGTTGTCCTTGCACAGGTGGATGATATAAGCAAATAATGTAACTAATTAGTCAATGCCCACTACTTCCCCTACTGGAGATTGGGGAGACTGGAGTCTTTTCACGTTTGCTTGGTGTTGTCCATTGCTTGTGTTGGCTGCATATGTGGAACAGCTGGCGGGGTTTCATTTCTTTGTGTGAGTGGCGGTGAGTGTGTGTAGAATCTGTGGATTGTGGCTGTTTGAAGTGCACAGTACGACTGAGGAGATAGAGAACCACATGCCCAAACATTTATGTCATGGCTTAAGGCATCACCACACAGCCGTGTATGTAATACTAGAGGCTATAGGGTTTAGCATGAAATAAGTTAACTGTGGAATGTAGATTATAGTAGCGTAAGGAGCGTCAATGAAAGGGACAGCAGTGGAAGTATTTCACTAGCATTCAGTAGTCTTAATTCTAGTATTTTGTTGTTGTTACTTCATCAGTGGTAAAACAAAACCAAAAAAATAGGAACTATAGGATATATGAATTTCCAATTACAAAATATTGGACAAATGTCCAATATTTGACAAAAGTCCAATATTTTAGGACTACTCTAATAGGAGCTGTAAGCTTTAACTATAGTGCATTATAGGAATGACATTTTATTTTTGATAAGAAGATTAGGAAAAACAAAACTGTTGACACATTTCATTATTTTTCCAATAATCTGCATGTTTGTTTTTCCAATAATCTGTATGTTTGACGTATGTCAAATATCTGTATGTTTGATGACATCAAAGCATGGGCACATGCTTTGTGTGTTTCTCATTGGACGTTTTTTTAAGTGCGCTATTGTTTATTGTTGGCCATTTCCTGTTGTGCTTCTGTACGCTGACAAGGCCTCTTGATGCCTTTAACAAAACGTGCCAGGTACTTCCCTTATATCACTGAATCTGATTTAGTGTTGTTTTATGTGACATATAAGCACATCACATGCTCATGTTATCATCAAATAAGCAATAGCATTATCACACAGAAATGTGTCACTTAGAGAACTAAAAGATACTTACAGTAGAAGGTAGAACAAAGTTAAATACATTTTGAATATGTTTTGATTACATTGTTAAAAATATTAATTGACCCTGGTGAGAAAGTTTCTCCAGAATTAGTAGGAGAAGCAGCACTACCACTAGCAGTAATGGAAATCTAAAGTCTTAATAATGAGAACTAATCATTATTTAAAACAAATGATTTTTTGAAGCTGTATTAAGCAGAATACAATAGTTGAATATTGTCTTGTACAGTTCACATCAGGAACAGTTCAAATCAAGGGCAGTGCTTTCTTAAAGCGGAAGTACTCAGCAGCTCACACATGCTCACCGTTCACTTCCTGTTCGATGTCTCAGAGTTTGAATAACGCCTGCACACTTAGCAAAACCCTGACTATTTCAGACATTTTAACAGAAGTCGGACCAAATCAAGCTGACATTGGTATGGCATTTACATTTGGCCCATAAGATGACCGCAAATCCAGGTTCTCCTGAATGTGTAAGTAGATCCCTAAAACTAAAAATATCTAGATCACATGTTTTAACTTCATAAATCGCTTAATGCAGCTTCCAATTTTGAGCTAATCAATGTTGCTAATAAATACCAAGAAAGGATGCGAACATGTACAAGCTAATAAGAGTCCAAGACACCTCATTTCTAATATTTTGCTTTACTGTTAAAATATTAGTTACATATTATTTTGTTACTGCTTTATTTTGTAGCAAGTTTTGTCTCTAAGTGTAAATAAATAGTTTATATGATTTTATTAATAATCATGTGTCTTGGCTTTTTCTACATTGTCATATCACTGTTTCAACTGAATGCTGACTTGTATTGTATGTACAGTATGGTTTTAATAAATCTTTGCCTTTAACCTTTCCTCACATCAACAATTCTGCTAACTTTCAACTTATCCTCTTTAAAAACCTTTTGCTTTTCTTTTCCTGGGCTGACACAGAAAATCTCACAATTTATTTCATACAAAAACTTGGTCCAAATGCCTTAATGCAACCTTCTTTTTCTGTAGACAGAGCAGCTGCTTTGCACATAAATACTAATCATAATAGTAGGCCTAGTTTAGAGCAAAAATCAGATGATATTAAATGTAGAATATCATGTTTGTTATAATGCTGCTGAATTGGTGTTGTCCAAGGGCATTTTGAGCCACTGTTGTGTTCCTGCTCTTTTACTGCCATGCTCACCTGCTCATTACTTCTTTGTGAGCTTGTTAGCACTCGCCACTGTTAGCGTAGCCTTTGAGCTTGATGTTCACCCCTGCTTCCCTCCATTTTAACTCACCATCAATAAAGCTTGCTAGCCTTTTAGTGGCATGTACACATAAAACCCCCAAGACCTTTCCTAACTTTATCATCATGTGATGGAGGATGATTATTTAGTTTAAATTTACAGACACAAACTGGAAGTAATGGGCTAAACTATGTATTGAATTCTGGCACCCAAGTCTTTTTTGTGTCCAAGGTGTACTCCACCTAAGGCCCCAAGAGGTTCTAGCCAGCAATAAATGCATAACAAGTAAATAATCAACAGTAAATATAGTTTAACTATATTAATATTCAAATTATGCTATTCATATTTAAAATATGATATGAGATGGCATAAAATCTATGCTGTTAAGATCAATGATTATCATTTAAAACAGTGCTACTTTTTTCAACAGAAACTTGGCTTCCATTAATCATTAGCTATGCTGCCGTGTGTTAGCGGTTTGTGTTAATGTGGTCGGGGGTGTTTACTGCCATGATCATCTGCAGACCCAGCCGGACTCATACCTGCTCTGTGTCCCACTAACAAGCCCAGACTAATACCTGTATGCTTGTAGCTCTTTGATACTTGTGTGTATGTGTGTACCCATTATGTATTTTGCACATGTGTGGAGAGCCTGGTTTAGACCACATGAAGCCAGACAGAGAGCTAGATGCTGTTTTTTCTGTTTCCTAGGAGATGGCGACCTCTGACCCCTGTGCTAACGCCCCGCCAACTCCACCTGAGGAACCAGAGCCCTCACCCTCCCCACGGAAGAAACGAGGGCGACGGAGAGTGGAGCAGACTGAAAAGAGCAAAGGTGGGGGCTCAACCCAAGGCATGTGAACGCGCATGCCATTAGTAGGGGCTCATTGTGCCACTTTCAGAATTAAAATTGAGCATTTCATATATTTTGTGGCTCTCAGAATATTAGACATAAAATGTGGACAAAACCTCCAAGACGTAGATTTACTTTTACATTGACAATATCCAGACTGATGGAGACATGACGGTCTCACCATGGAGCCTCTCCATGTCACAGGTCTCTCTGACCATCACTTGCCTGTAGACACGCAGGCATTGTAAAGTGGAGATGTCAACAGTGTTTCACTAATCTTAAAATTGTATGGGTGACTTTCACTTCACGAGCCCCTGGGGCCCCATGTATGCTCTTGTTGTTTTTACACATCAGTAACGCGTTCTTTTTTCAGATGAACCAGAAGACAGAAACTGCGACTCTCCGAGAGAGGTGAGTAGACCCCATCTCCAGCACTTATAGCTGTATTCAGTGTTCATCATGACATGAACTTTCTGTGGTCAAAGGGAGAGACAGGGAGGCTGCGGAGGAGGCCAGTGCCCAGAGTCACGTATCAGGCTGGAGACCCATTCTACATCAGTCGCAGACAGAGGGAGGAGTGGCTCAGCCGCTGGAAGATGGAGGTGGGACCAAAACTGCTGCTCAGATCACAAACTTCAGAAGCTACTTTTAAAAGATACAGTCATCACAGAGCATTTTGACCACAGATTACTGATAGATTAGTTCACCGAGGTGAATTTTCTATAGTCTATTTCAACTATTACATAAATGTGTAAGTGGAAAGCAGTTAACTAACTAACTCTAAAATGCATATAATATATTATTTTGACTATTAAATATATTTTAAAACTTCTTAAAATTAAGTGATTTTTTTGTCTATTTACCCATGCTTTGGTGTGATGGGCCACAGCAGAGGTAAAGTATAATTACTGTTGTAAACAGAATGATACTTAGTACAGACCACAGTGGATATGTTGAGTGAGATTGAAGCCTGTGTAAAGTCCTTCTCTTAGTTGCAGCTCAAAGTGATCTGCAAGCTCCACCTCCATCTGAAAACTTGACTTTAATGTGAAAGTACCACTATCAACTAATACTTTTGAATACAAAAAATTCTTAGGCAGTAGAGACCAAAGTACAAATGTATTTTATAATGTCTGTGGACCATTGTAACATTTTACTACAAGTGGTTAATACAACCAGCCCAGTTCAAATAAAATCTTTGGCATCACTAGATCTTAAAACCTGTGGTACCCATTTGTAGTCAAAATTTTGCCAAATCCTAAAAGCGCACATACATCTCGCTTATGTTTGCAGATGTTTTCAACCCACATCAGCTGTAAGTAAAGCATTGCACTGTAGGGAGTAAAGAAAAAATGGGGAAATTATTGGATGTGAAAAGGGAGGATGGTGAAGTGGGTAATGGGTTGAGGGGTTAAATGTTTCCAGGTTTCTCCAGCAGAACGTGTGTGTGTGTTTAGTCTGTCATTCAGCGGACTGTAGTCGGCTGTTCACAACCCCAAGTCTGTCTTAAACCACATCTTCCCTTTTAGAGACCATCAAAACCTGGCACCTCTTCATTCATCACAGACATTACAGCCAAGAGAACCAACTCTTATTGGGGGTAAAGTGATTTGTAATTCTCTTAGGTTTTTGCCAAGCATTTTAAAGGAAAGAAATAATTTATAATGTGTATAATTAAACCAGGTCACACATTGATTCTAGGAATTTATTGCTGCCAGTTCTCCCATATTTTGGTTTCAGTTTGAGATTGAAAAGCTATTTAGTACTGATATTTTTACTAAACTGCCTCAGTCTCTGTGTGAGTCCCAGTTTGTCCTCGGTGCATGCAGGAACTTTGCTACAACTAAACTTCAGTCTCTGAACTTTGCTATAGATTTTAAAATCTTGCTATCAATGTCAACAAATATTAGTTGTTGGGTATCGTTAAAGGCTTAAAAAGAAAACAAAACAATTACCAGATAGATCGAAAGATGCTTTATTGATCCCAAAGGAAATTCAAAGTTCATCCCTATTTCACTCATAAACTTTATACTCACTTTACCCAGAAAATTCTTATTCTCTGTGTAAAGCAATACACAATTATAAAAAAAACATACAATAAGAAAATATGTTGGTTGTCTTGATTTTTGACACCTATTCATTTCTAATAAGAATCCAACCTGTCATGTAGTTTGCAGGGCATGTTTTTTTTTAATCATAAAAATGGCTTTGTCTTGAGTAGTGATTTTTCATTCTATTTGATCTCTTCAGTTTTTCCTGACTTCACAACTGAGTCATATTTACTTTTCTCAAACCACCATTCTGACAAATATTGCTTATAAATAAACAATATCTCTGTGAGCTATCTATCTTGATAAAAACCCAAACAATTGCATCCAGCCTGGATGTACCCAGCTTCTGACACATGTGTTTTGACCCTAACACGTCCCTTCGTCTTGTTGAGTCTGGTGCTTACATACCCTTTGACCTCTCGTACACACACAATGCGGTTCTATCCAGTCATCATTGCTTTTTAAACCCCTGCGGCTACCAGGCATAACTCTACACCCAAACATCTGTTCACTGCAGGAACCACTAAATCACTGCTTTTGGTTTGGCCAATCAGAGCGGGGCGTCAGGGTTGAGCAGAAGGCTATAGGGCGACGTTTTGCTTGGAAACCTCAGAAAAGGGAAAGTGTTCACTTGGCAGATCACCATTGCATCAAGAGGGATGTAACTGTGATACCAGTATATTTTCATGTTCTTGTGGGCACTAGGAAATACATGTAATGCACTGTCTTTACCTGGCAAAGTTATTCTTACATTTAGTTTTGTGAATACAAATTTAGGATCTACTGATTTATTTCACATTTTGTTTTGCCAACTATATGATTAATTATTGTTGTTGTTTTCTGGCATCAAAATCATGAGCATGTTGAAATGTTTATTATTTGTTTGCATATTGTTTGTTACATGCAATTAATTATTAAGTATTTTTTGTTTTGTTTTTTTGCCCTGGTGGAAAGAGTTGTATAGAAAAAATAGAATACTAGTCAAATTGAGTGACTAAGTAATTCTGTATTTCAGTTGGCTGTTAATCCTTTTTCCGTTTTAAGGGTGTGTTCAAACTTGCACAAACTCCACATTACAATTGTGACTAATTATGACTAAACTAAACTAAACTAAAACGCTGAATAAATAGGAGCAGGACCAAATCAAGTCCACATCAGAATTAAACTAGGCTCAAACCAGGAACAAACCAATACAAGTGTGAATGCACCTTAAGACTTAGTATATTGCCCTTTGACCTTTTTTGTTTCTATTCTGAACAGGAAAATTGACTTCTAAAGCAATGTAAAGTCCAATGTTTATTGGACAATTTATTTATTATTATATTGTATTTGTTATATATAATAAGACGAGTGGTGTGTTATTTTAGTAGTAGCAGTAGTAATAACAGTAACAGGGATGTACTTCTGTGTATGACCAGGAAGAGTTCATCCAGAGGTCAGGGTCAGCAGCAGTTTAAAAGGGGCGTAGCTTCAGAGATGGCTCATTGGTGGGTTATGGGGTCAAAGTTCAGAGGTGATAGAGGAGAGACCTGAGACTGAAAACACTGACCAGGACACAGGGTCTGATAAAGTTCAAAGTCATAACTCACAACATTACTACCTCCGCTGAGTCCACTTGCTCTGTGTTATGGTCCCCTGAAGCATTTGTTTGGACCCTTGAATGAAACACACAAGTAATTTATTGTTGTTAACAATAAACTAATTCTTTTGGAGACTGAATGAATACATAGACAATAATTTGTTGGTTGTATATATTATCTTTTCAATAGCTGTAATATGACTGGTATTCCACTCCTCTGACAATCACCAATGATTAATCATGCAGTCAAATAGAGTATGAATTATATAGTGTGAATGGTGCAGGATTTAAACTGCAGACTCCCTGGTAATAGGAAAACCGCTTTACCCCCTGAGCCACTGTTTGGCAAATGGGACTTAACTCATATGGTCTGTGCTGTGTAATTGTCTTGGTTGTTGGTGTCCTCAGTCGGAGGTTGAGCGTGTTTATGTGACTGCAGATGAAGGCGTCAGAGTGAGTCAGTGCCTCTTCATGTGGGAAGGTCACATGACTCCTGTTACCAGGCAACAGACACAGCTTCATCCACTGACGGGTTTGGGGATTAGACCAGAGTCCAGCCCTGATCAACATGCATGGATCAGGCTTTAAATCAGGGATGGCTAAAGCACAGGTAACATGCAGAGGATCAGTGCCACTTAAAGTACCTAGTATAAAGTACCTAATTGTTATATGTTGATGAATATTTTTCATTACAGTTACAATCTTAATCTTACTGAGATTCTGTGATTTAGCCAAAAGCTGTAAAAATATACATTTGTTTTACAAACTCATCTGTGCAGATTTGTCCTGCTCTTTAGAATGTGTGGTCTGTCTATGGCCCGTGTAACAGGACCATTAGGGCTTTTATGGGGCCAGGGGTCAACAGCAGTGGGATGGGGTGACCCCGCAACCTCAGGGTCAAACTGAGGAGATACTGTCATGACCTGACACTCACTTTTACTGTCTCTTCCTCCTGAATTTACACCTTCGACCTCCATTGTCCCTGTAGGCTGCTGCCTGTCTCTGCACTCTGTGAGTGTTGGGCATGTGCAGAGAAACTGAGGTGGATGTCATTCCTAGATTTGGAACTTTACCAGATTTGGGACTTTTTGAAAGTGCACATGTGAGATACTTTCACCTGCTGAAATTGCAATGCACAAAAAACTGGATGCAACATAATTGATCACAAAAGTACTTAATTTAATTTGAGGAGGTTAATTTACAAGCGTGAGTTTTCTTTCCTTGTAAGAGTTTTCTGTTGCCAAAGTACGCTGTTTCTGTCTATTTTTGCCTACTAAACTCCACAACACAAAGCAACACTTTGTGCTCTATACTTACTGTGTCAATTATAAGTCTATTTCAGCGACTTTTACTTTTTAAACCAGTTGAACTACTTAACTTGTCTACTTCTCTAGAAGTCTGTCACTGTTGCAGTATTATGACGTATTTTAAAGATGCCATGTATTATTCTTAATAGCCTATGAATACATATCTTGTTATTTTCCATTTCATAATGCAGTAATAATAAGCTTCACCCATCTACTGTACTTGGATGAACCCGCTGAACTCTCTTAGCCCTGGTACCACACCCTTTCTCTCCTTTCGCTCTCTCACTTCCTGTTTAGATACAATTAGTGGATTATTCCTGAAGCCTGGAGCACTGTGGCCTTGATCTAACGCAGTCGCCACACAGACAAATGTCTCCTATCAACTGTCTCCTAAATGGACCTGTAACACAATTCAATATAATACAGCAATCCTATGAAGAAAGAAGATTGTTCATGATTAATAGAGAAATCACACACTTTCAGTTTTTGCATGCATTTAAAAATATCTGTTTTGATTATTAAAGAGCCTGTGCCAGATTTTTTTTATGTAATAAAGTAAAATGTATCTTGCCCGAGTACAGATATATTTGTAAAAGTAGCTAGTTTTTGTTAGCATTATCGGAGGGCTCTGGCCACTGGACGCTATGAAAAGTGCTTATAAACTTATCACAGTTACTGTTACTATTTTTCAGTCAAATAGTAAAAATCACTTGCAGCGCTTTTAAGTTGTTTATTGATGTACTTTCCAGGCCGAGCGTCGAGCCTACAGAGAGGCCGAGATCAGCATGATGGACGACTTATCAGAAGGAGATTTTCAGAAAGAGGAGGAGCCCCCCAGCCCGGCTCCGCCCCCCTCCCAGCAGCACACAGACCCCGCCTCTCCCACCGTCGCCATGACGCCGGAGCCTGCTGCCCGCGGAGACCAGGCCACGCCCAGAGAGATAGAGTACCAGGTAAATCAGTTTTATCTCTGTAAAGTTGTTTTAAAACTATAAAATAATATTATATTTTCTATGTCATTGGTATGTTTAGAAATGTATGCAAAGATTAGATGTCCTCCGCCCCCTGCTGGCAATAGTTGGAAAGGGAGCATCTTGAATTATCTTATTTGCAGCAAGATAACGCTGATTGGTACATAACACTACACTTATATTGTGACTACTTACAGGATGGCCGAGGCTTTGGCATTGGCACCCTGGTGTTTGGGAAGCTGCGGGGGTTCTCGTGGTGGCCCGGCCGGATTGTGTCCTGGTGGGTGAGCGGCAGGAGTCGGGCGGCAGATGGCACGCGCTGGGTCATGTGGTTCGGTGATGGCAAGTTCTCAGTGGTGGGTTTCATACTAATGCTGTAATTTATTTTGAATAAATACTCAATTTCTTCTAAAGGTCTTTCCCATTCCCGTTGTTCATTTGTAGCTTTTAACTCTTAACATGTTTCAGCTGCTAACAACAAGCCTTACTCAGAAATCTCCAAAAGTCTCAGTCAAAGAGGATGAAAGACATTCAAGGATGGTGCCTGCCAATAAAAACATGCATAAAATAAACCAAGCATGCATTTTATCTTCTGCTTAAACGTTTAACTGGTTACAATTAAGAGGAGACACACCTCAGTAATAATATTGTTATCCTGTTCATAGGTCTGTGTGGAGAAGCTTATGCTGTTCAGCTCCTTCTCCGGTGCCTTCCACCAACCGACCTACAATAAACAGTCCATGTACCGCAAAGCCATCTTTGAAGCACTACAGGTAACTGACTCTCTAAATGAAAACTTTATTTTGGCAATAACCATTTTGCTAAACTGAGGTTTTAACCATTAATTTTGTTCAATTAATTCTTGTATATATGTAATACTGCATTTTAACATGGCAAGACTTAAAACCATTTCAGAACCTCTTGTGCATGTCTTAAACTAGCCTAAAATCAGTAACGGACTATGGTTATGTTGTATACAAACACTAAAGAACAGGACGGCCACACATAATTGGTGTTTGTTTTTACATCAAGGGTATTTTTTTCCATCCAGACTGCCATGAGTTACAAAGCTCACATCAAATGGCAGAGATTGAGTGTGTGTTTTTGTGTAGGTGGCCAGTACCCGAGCAGGCAGGCCTCTACCACAGTGTGACTCCAATGACGAGGGAGAGGCTGTGGACCTGCAGACTCGACAGATGATCGAATGGGCTATGACTGGCTTCTTACCCGGTGGACCACAATCACTGGATCCTCCTGAGGGTACAGCACAGTCTCTGGAGATAGTATTCTTATTCACGTATTAGTGTTAAACTATTATTCTTCTGTCCTTGGCTTCACAGAGGAACAAAATCCATATAAGGAGGTGTACCATGAAATGTGGGCAGAGCCTGAGGCAGCGTACACACCTCCACCTGCAAAGAAGCCACGCAAAAACGCAGCTGAGAAGGGGAAGATCAGAGAGGTCATCGATGAGGGGACCAGAGGTAAACAGACCCTTATGATGAGGAATTTCAATGTTTAAATTCTAATATTAACTGATCTTTTTTAATTAGAGCGACTAATATTTGAAATTAAAAAGAAGACGAGAAACATAGAAGGTAAAAGTACTGAAACTGTTCCTTTATTATGATGTCAGACTTAAAAGTGGTGCTAATGCTGATAATTGTTTCTTTTCACAGATATCTGCATCTCATGTGGAAGCCTCAACGTTTCTTTGGAGCATCCTCTCTTTATGGGAGCCATGTGCCAGGGTTGCAAAGTATGGCATTTACACACTATTCACTTGTTATTTACTTCTGTTTTGTGATGTTGTAACACACATTCTGATCATAAAAAGTTTACAATAATAAATGATTTTGTCTCTCCTCATTTATCTTGCCTGATGCAGAACTCATTCCTGGAGTGTGCCTATCAATATGACGATGACGGATACCAGTCTTACTGCACCATCTGCTGTGGAGGCAGAGAAGTGCTCATGTGCGGCAACAACAACTGCTGCAGGTCAGTGGAACAAAACCCCTTTTATGACTCAAATACAAATGGTTTTGATTTAACATCTACTGAAACTGTTTACCCACAAAAGTCCAAATATGATGTAGTGGTCCCCAGAGTGAATCAGCAGTTTATTTACTGCTCATTTTTGGTCACTGTTACAGAGATAGAATCTACCCAGGAACAGACAACACAGTGGTGATTGGTGACCCCCTATGCCATTAGGTTTGACTCCACAGCAAGCAGTCAGACCTTTGCTCTTCTATATCAGAGTCAGGCCCACTAACCAGTTATCCAACAATGGTGTTTTACTTATATTCACTCATTAAAGATTGATTAAAATGTTTGAGAAAAGTATCCATGGGTTTCAGAATGATCATTCCCGTACTGACGTAACCTTGCACAGCAAGATTCTCGCGGTATTTGTGAGTTCACAAACTCATGGGAATCCAACTTGACATACTTCAAATTCGTCCAGTAGCGGGTGGACCAAAGACAGAGCAACACTGATGTTTGTGTGGAAGCCAAAGGCAAAGCACCAAAGCAAAAGAACATAATTCAGACTATTATGGCGAAAATTTTTGCATTTGTTTAAAGGGAAGATGTCTGCTGTCGTGACACCAATCAAACTCAAATATCTGTCATGACGTTCCACCTTTTCCTGACTGCTTTCAGCGAGAGCCATGCCAGATTGATAAATGTGTAGAATTCAATTCAAAGTGCTACACATATCATTCTGGCATGTGTCTGGTTAATATTAGCGATACTATGACAAAAAATTAGTGCTAAAATATGAACACAACAATAGCAGCAGCATCTAGGGTGTTTTAAAATATTTTAAAAAGTCTTGAGATTCTGTTTTCATTGTAGGTTTCAAACAAAATAAATCTTGACATCATGACTCTCTTCCTGTAGGTGTTTCTGTGTGGAGTGTGTGGACTTGCTGGTTGGGGCAGGCTCTGCGGCTGCAGCCATCCAGGAGGACCCATGGAACTGCTACATGTGTGGACCACGGAACACCTATGGCCTGCTGCGGCGACGGGACGACTGGCCCTGCAGGCTCCAGCACTTTTTTGCCAACAACCACGAGCAGGACTTTGTATGTGCTCATTTGTGATTGCACTGTTGGAACTGCATGTGTTATTTCGGAATCATTTTATGATGTTATTTTTTACAATTTATGGATTTTATCTTTTTTATTTTTATCTTACAGCAACTCTAGTGCTATTTTTGGACAAATGTAGAGCAATAATAGACCCTGTCACTAATTAGTAGTTAGTTATAATATTAGTAAATAATGAACTATAAATATTTGTTTTTGTTAATACTTGAGAAAAAGACAAACAAACAAAAACATATTAATCTTCCATTATTAATGTTTGCCTTGAGGCAAAGCAGTAGGCAGAGGGAGCAGATCCAATTCATAAATAAACTAAACTTTCTTTTGGTGTTTTTGAATTACAATTGTTGTCCTTGATGTAATTGTTCTTGATTTTTAGGAACCAGCCAAATTGTATCCTCCAGTTGCAGCAGAAAAAAGGCAGCCCATCCGAGTACTGTCATTATTTGATGGCATTGCCACAGGTAACCTTAACATTTATAGTATTCACCATTTTATGCTATTATGCTATGTTATTTTTTAATCAGTTTTCCATCAGTAACAGTAGTAATCTTTGTCTGCAGGTCTGTTGGTGCTGAAGGACTTGGGGCTCCAGGTGGACAAGTACGTGGCGTCAGAGGTGTGTGAGGACTCCATCACCGTGGGGATGGTTCGGCACCAGGGACGCATCATGTATGTCGGGGATGTCCGCAATGTAACACGCAAACATGTGAGTACGACACGTACTGTTAAGTGTACTTTTTAGCATTAGAAAAACTCAGTTAAATAGCACTTATTTATTAGATATACCATGTTGTGTTGTGCGTTGGGCTTGTTATTAGAATACTGAGCTTAATGTTTGCTAGAACTGTAGATATTGTATGATTTTGTACTTTGTCATTTCAGATTGAAGAATGGGGACCATTTGACCTGGTAATAGGAGGAAGTCCCTGTAACGACCTGTCAATAGTCAATCCTGCACGAAAAGGCCTTTTTGGTAAGACACTTTAAATGTTTAAGTACTCATTTCATCATCATTTTAGCAGCCACAGTGAACTTTGACAAATAAGAAACAATGTAATTGAAAAATTGCCTTTTTTTTGCAGAGGGAACTGGGCGGTTGTTTTTTGAGTTTTACCGACTTCTTCATGAAGCTCGGCCCAAACCTGGTGACGAGAGGCCTTTCTTCTGGCTGTTTGAAAATGTGGTTGCCATGGGAGTCAGTGACAAACGGGACATCTCCCGCTTTTTAGAGGTAGGTGCCTCATTCAGATAAGTATTTGATCCCTTGTTGATTTTGTAGGTTTGCCCACTGACAAAGAAATGAACAGTCTGTAATTTTAATGGTAGGTTTATTTTAACATTGAGACATAGAATATAAAAAAGAAAATTGAGAATATCACATTATAGAAAATATATTAATTGATTGCATTTCATTCTGTGAAATAAGTATTTGATCCCCTACCAACCATTAAGAGTTCTGGCTCTCACAGACCAGTTAGACACTCCTAATCAACTTGCCACTTGAATTAGACGCCTGTTTTAACCAGTCACCTGTATAAAAGACACCTGACCACAGAATCAGTCAATCAGACTCCAAACTCCAACATGGGAAAGACCAAAGAGCTGTCAAAGGATGTCAGGGACAAGACTGTAGACCTGCACAAGGCTGGAATGGGCTCCAAAACAATAAACAAGAATCTGGGTGTTAAGGAGACAACTGTTGGTGCAATTGTTTGAAAATTTAAGAAATACAAAATGACCATCAGTCGACCTCGGTCTGGGGGTCCACACAAGATTTCACCTCATGGGGTTTCAATGATCATGAGAACAGTGAGAAATCACCCTAGAACTACATGGGAGGAGCTAGTCAGTGATCTCAAGGCAGCTGGGACCACAGTCACTAAAAAAAACATTGGTAACACTTTACACCACAATGGATTAAAATCCTGCAGTGCTCTCAAAGTCTCAAAGAAGGCACATGTGCAGAGCGGGCGTACCTGAAGTTTGCCAATGAACACCTGAATGATTTAGAGAGTGATTGGGAGAAGATGCTGTGGTCAGATGAGACCAAAATCGAGTTCTTTGGCATTAACTCAACTCGCTGTGTTTGGAGGAAGAGAAATGCTGCCTGTGACCCCAAGAACACCATCCCCACCGTCAAGCATAGAGGTGGAAACATTTTGCTTTGAGGGTGTTTTTCTGCCAAGGGCACAGGACAACTTCACCGCGTCAATGGGAGGATGGACGGAAGCATGTACCGTTAAAATCCTGAGTGACAACCTCCTTCCCTCCACCAGGAAACTGAAAATGGGTCATGGATGGCTCAAGAAGAAGCACATTAAGATCATGGAGTGGCCCAGCCAGTCTCCGGACCTTAACCCTATAGAAAACCTATGGAGGAAGCTCGAGCTCCGAGTTGCCAAGCGACAGCCACAAAACCTTGATGATTTGTACCAACCTGGTCATCAAGTACAAGAAACGTCTGACCTCTGTGCTTGCAAACAAATGTTTTGCCACCAAGTACTGTCTTTTTGGCTAGAGGGTTCAAATACTTATTTCACTCATAGAAATGCAAATCAGTTTATATATTTTCTTTAAAGTTATTTTCTGGATTTTCTTTTTGATATTCTATCGCTCAATGTTAAAATAAACCTACCATTAAAATTAGACTGTTCATTTCTTTGTCAATGGGCAAACCTCCAAAATCAGCAAGGGATCAAATATTTATTTCTTTCACTGTATGTTTCAGTGTAATCCAGTCATGATTGATGCTAAAGAGGTCTCCGCTGCTCACCGCGCTCGATATTTCTGGGGGAACCTGCCCGGCATGTCTAGGTACAACAAAACCAACTGTAATTATGTGTGATTAGGTTCAAAATTGTCCTATTCTTTTTAAGGCCTCTTACGCCAATGGTGAATGACAAGCTGGACCTACAAGAGTGCCTTGAACACGGCCGCACTGCTAAGGTATGTTTTATCTGTGTCTGTAAATTAGTAAATTCATTAGACTCTCAACTGGTGAGTCAGGACCCAAGAAAGACTTCACTAAATCAATATTATTTTTTTATTATACTATTTCCGAATTGGGATGAGAACCACTTGTATTGATTGTTTTCATTTTAATTCTGTCGCACTTAACTCTTTTCTATCCAGAGGTGTTAGCTTTAGCATTAATAGGATTGCTGTGTGTCTGTGCTTGTGTGTCTCTGTGTGGGCTTGGTGTGCCGGTGTGACTTTCAGTTTGAGAAGTTGCGTACGATAACGACACGCTCCAACTCTGTGAAGCAGGGGAAAGACGAGCATTTCCCTGTCTACATGGACAACAAGGAAGACATCCTGTGGTGCACCGAGATGGAGAGGTACTGCACTTCAGACTCATGATTAATGCCCAATATAAGGATTGGTACTGTATGACAAAGTTGATCATAATGGAATTAACTGGTGTCTATGCAGAAGACATAAAATAGTGTTGAGAAATTAATCTAATTCTTTTTACTTTATGCACAATAGAGAACCATCCAGCTAGATAACTATCCAAGATCCTGGCTCTAAACAAGATTTGCTTCTCTGGTTTTGCCCAATGCTCATGACAGGTTGTCCAGAGGCTTGGGCAGAAGGATTTGTCAAAGAGTAGAAATTTCCTTATGAAGATAAAGATTTCATACATTTGCAAAAAGATATACTATGAAAATGTGTATTAATGCCATATTTCTTTAGTATCTAAAACAAAAACATAGCAAAAACTGTATATTTATGCCTTATGAGAAGTTTAGTATGACTTTTTGACTGAATACCTTTTATGTTGGCAGAGTATTTGGCTTCCCCGTGCACTACACTGACGTGTCCAACATGAGTCGTTTGGCGCGGCAGCGGTTGTTGGGGCGCTCCTGGAGTGTCCCCGTCATCAGGCACCTTTTCGCTCCCCTCAAGGAGTACTTTGCCTGCAACTAGTCCTGACAAGTCTCTCACACACAGACAAGTATAAGACAACAATACGACAAGATGGCAGACACACGCAGCTAGTACATGAAGGTTGGCTGACACACAAATATACACAAAGGACATCTACGCAAAATACTAGACCTTTTAGTCCCCTGGTGCTACTCCTCAGAGCAAAGGCGATTTATACACTTACAACTGGTGCAGGACTCCGGTCTACTCACTCAGCCTGGTGTCTTTTAGAGCTGTGTCCTCCAGGGGGCACCAACCGTACAACTTCCTGTTTTTAATACCTACATTAACACAGTTATTCCATCTGAAGCACTTCCTTGAGTTCTGGTGTATAGTGACATGCTAAAATCACTGGTTTTTACTCTGATGCTGGTCACACACTGTCGATACTCATACAAATGGTGCAACTTTTAACTACTTTTATCAGTTTATGGTGCTTAAGAGACAAACAGAATCATGTTGTTTTAGCCGCTGCAGTTTTAAATAGATGACACAAGAAAGAATTAAAATCATGAAAAGTTCTGAAGAAAATATAAACTTGAAATTAATTTAAAGGACCATTACTATTTAAAATGTTAGGCTTTTAAAGTGACATGAAAACACAGCAGTTTTTGTTGTGAGCTTTTTAATGTGGAATTTTATATTTTTGGTTCTTTCTTCTTTTTTTGCAATATGCAATTCAAATTTATTATAGTAGCTGCAGGTCTAAACACATCAGAAGTGTAGACAAAAGGTGTGTAGACTGCCCTCTGGTGGCTTCCATGTCTCCTTTTAGATTAAAATTCTTTCTTCCTAAGTAGCAAAATATGACTATAAAATAAGACTAACTGGGCGTGCTTATCTTAGTTACTTCTCAGTCTACCACTTGATGTAAGAGAAATATCCTACAGTTAATGCAGCTATAATGTCACATGCTCTGCTGGTTTTCAGCTTCCTATGAATGAAGCAGGCAGCCATGTTTAAACCATATATACCTTTACACAACTGGGCTGTCCATTATCAGAGAACCTGCAGACTTGGTTCTGTTATCTATGTGAGTGTAAACTAAAGCACTGGGTCTGGGTGTGCTGTATGTAATAATATATTTCAACACAAGTAAACATAATTCTACTAATGGCATATTGACATAATCTTTTCCATTCAGCCACTACACAGATTTAGTAAAACCACAAATACACTAAAGGTAAATACTTTCTACCTGCCACAGTGTAAATGTAGTTATTTTCTGAAATAAACCACAGTGTAATTCAAAGGTATTACTCATTTAAACAGGGCTGTCTTTGAGAAACATCTCCTTAGTCTGGTGCTCTGAGTAACTCGACCCATTTCCCAGGAAGCTTTCCACAAACCAGCGTCAGAACTGGACACGTACTATATTAACCACAGTACAACCAGCAGCTTTACTTTAAGATCTTATCTTACTGTTTCTACAACCAACCTTCAGGTGCTTTTTTCAGCTCTTTTCTACAGTGCTCTTACAGGTTACAATCACAGGAATCAAACATGGTGCAGACTTATTCAAAAGTCACCTATTATACTAGTCATGGCTCACTGTCTTTCCCTTTAGGTTATTGTTACAGCTAATCATCTGCCAGTTTCAGTTGTGTAATTTTGCATTTACTTGGCTAAAGTTTTACATTGGATGCCCTTCCTGAAATGATAAACTAGTACAATGGCTTGTAACCCATGCCTCTTACCATTTTTACATTTTAAAGAATACTGCATTTTATGTCAGCTTTAGTCTTACAAAAAATTCAATACATTTTGTGTTAGATTTCCTTTTATCGTACAGTGGTCCATTTTGTTACATTCAGAAAGTCACTTTTTGGTGCAGTATTTATGTATGTACAAGTACACACGTAATAAAGCCATAAAGTATAATAGGTGCCTTTTAACGTTTTAACCCTAACACACATTTGCATACACACTGTGCTTTCCACCGGCCGCCTGTTGCCACCAGGCCTCTATTCAGTCCACTAGGGGGCGCCACACCTCCTAGGGGCTTTTGGTGCTCCCAGACCCTTCTCCTCACCCCCAACCCTTCTCCTAACCCACCCACCCCGTCCCAGGTGCTGCATGTCAGTCAGTCAGTGTAATCTCCAGCTTCATGATGTTAGATTAGGGAGTAATGATAATAATAATGGTAATAATAACTACAATAATAACCTGTTATTGTGTGTAAGTGTGTGTGCTGTTACAGGTGGGTGCTCCGTTCAGTCTCGGCCTATAGACGAGAGAGGCTAGAGAGCGCATATTTACAGTTAGTTACCGTATAGTGACTTGTCTATTGTGCACAAGGACAAAAGATGAAAATGAACAGATTCTGAATGCACTCAAATTAGGACAAGTGGAAATGATACTTGCTACATCATTACCAGTCTTTCTAAATTAAATTAATTGGAAAGAAGATCAGACATATGATGAATAGATTGAATGTGAATCCATTCTGTTATGAGTTACATTACAGTATTTCTAAGACATACAAGTCTTAAAAAGTCATTGTAGATGAATTTGAAGGTAACATCCGCTGTTCATCACCTCACACCTCTGTTTACAATATAAGCTCTATGTACAGTGGTCCTGCAGGGACATACTATTGTCTGCTTATACAAGGATCATCTGTGGACATTTTCATTACTTTGTATGGAGTTCTTATATGGAGGTCAATTTCTAGGCCTATAATATATGTCAATGTAAAACAATACAAAAAAACTATTTAACAGTTACAATTACATCCTTATGTAAAATGTAGCTGTACCGTCACTATTAGTAGCAGGTATAATTTCAGCTCGAACCCATTTGAGTGCACACATGGACTCAGACATTAGAACTGGTGTGATTATTTGTATACAGAAGAATGAATAGGGGATGATGTCTGTTTTAGCCTATGGACAGCTCTTAGGCTGAAAATGCGCTGTTTTTTAACTGATACATACTCAAACACATTTAAAACACTGTCCATTACAAGTCAACACACACACACACGCCCTACACAATACAACAATGGCGCTCACATCTCAAAGACTTAAAGGAAGACGACCTTTTAAGGAAGGGAGGAAATGGTGGATGTTTTCAAAAAGGTGCTAAAATTTTATCTGAAAATAAGAAAAATATATTGTTAGGAGTTTTAAATCAAGTTTGTCTTTACATGACTGTATTTAAGTTTGTCGTAGTAATGAAAAAGGCACTATTATTATTTTACTCTTGTATGAATATGAACTAATTAAAAGGCATTTTAACTTTGTACTTGAAACTATGTAAGAAATGAAACGTGAATAAAAAGGACTGTTTCTTGTGATACATTGTGTTTTTTTTTATTCATTTTGCTTAGGTTTATTCATAATAATTGTTTGCATTAACAAGTGTGTGGCTAGATTCTAAGCTAATTAACTCCCTCTATTTTAAGCCAAAAGTGAGTGGTAGGAAGTCACTGTAACATCCAAAGGCTCAACCCCAAAACCCTGTTGTTGTGAGGCATGACACCTGTGCCACAGCTTGTCCTCAAATTTAAAACATTGTTATAGTTATGGTGTTGAGATATGGATTTTTCCAGGCAAGAACATTCTAGGTGGAGCAATGGCATCTCCATAGAAAACAGGTGACAGACCCCCAGTCGAAAGGTTACATAGTGCACCTTTATGGTACTTCAAAAATAAGATAAGATATGCCTTTATTAGTCCCACAGTGGGGGAAATTCCAGTGTTGCAACGCACAGTTCAAGAACAGCAGGAAAATGGAACATGCAATAAAACAAAATAATAGATATTGGTTTAAAAATAATTTAAAAATAGACATAAAAATAGACTCTAACGCAACACACTGTTCCGGTGGAGCAAAAATATAAAATACCAAAAAACTATTATGTACAATAAAAGTAACAGTGCAGCATATGAACGGAATAAATCTCAGTAAAGTGACTTCAGTTTAATTGATCAAACCTGTTCTTTTCCTAAAAGACTCAAGAGGATGATGTCAGTGCTGTGGCTAATCTGCATATGATGCTTTCACTTGTAACAAGGAAAATGTAGCGTCAGCTGATTCTGGGGATATTTTGAGGCAGACTCAATGATATTTTTGAAGTTTAGAAATCTCCATAACAGCCGATTTTAGTATTAATAGATTTAGCACTACAACCCTAACAAATACAAGCTCGTGGTGCATTGTGTTATTAGGCCTATTGAAATATAGTACTTAATTCATATTACATTTTAACTGAAAAAAAAATAAAAAAATAAAAAATGCAGTACTGATGCAGCTTAACTATTTTTTTTTTTAAACTTAAAAAAAAAAAAAAAAAAAAAAAACTTTTTTAAACCACAAATCACCCCCCTATTAAAACTGAGACACCACCCACAAATTGCCAAATGATTCAAAGGAACAGAAACAACAGACAATAAACGTGGCACTAGCTTTTATACTTGACACAAAAGCCCATTTGACATGCTCTGCTGATGATTAGAATATCGATCACCAGCATCAAAAGGTAACTCCTACCCAAGCAGCCCGTTTTTCCTACATCTAGTGAAAGCGCCATCTGTCTCCGGAGGCAGGAGGAAGCACGCCCCTGTCTCCCCCAAACGAGGAGGCCAAATCTCGCCTCCCATTGGCTGCCCTCTCAGTTTCTCAGTTTTCCTCGTTCTGTGATTGGCTGTCGGGCAAAAGCATCTGCGGCTCTTGGTGGCAGCTGTCCTCGAGTCTGTGTTGAGGCTTTTGCAGCGGAGGGATCTGGATATCTGGATAAAAAGGGTAAGAAATTTGACAACAAACCGAAGATTAACGATTTTTTTTTGTCTTATGAACTGCTGAGAGTTGAAATTGTGCTGATGTTAGATGACTTAGAGGTGCACTTCATTATATTTCTTGCTTATTATTTAATCTTAGACGTTTTGTTCCATTCATTCTCTGCTTGTGTCAAGATGTCACCAATTTGAATACAATGGAAAAAAGATAAAATGGCCATAGTCTCATAATCCTGTTGTCATTTTCGCCATATTCGACATCTAAGTGTAATTTATGAGGGACAACTACACATGTTTATATGATTTTAGAATAGAATATCGACTGGCAGCATTAAAGGAACAGGTGAAAACTGGCATCTTTTTACACTCGACGTCGAAATGCTTTGAAAGATTTTACTCCTTTTTTGTGCACCATCTTTGCCATACACAGCAAGTGCAATTGTTGGGCATTGGGTAATTCTATTGTGGTGCTATTACTTACTCTTAGACCAGGTTTAGGGTAGTGATGCGATAAGTAATAGATGCAGTCGGGTTTTCTGTCCAGAACACGGTGCACCCACGTTGTAAATAACTGTCCATCATATTTCGCGATGCGGACTTTACGCACAGCTCCTATTTGGTCATTTAGAAATATGAACTATTTTTTCTTCAATGATTCGGCGGCTGTTTAGTGATTAATGTTGGGGGTCAAGGTGTCTCTAATGCAGCACATCGATTTGAATACATTACATTCAGTTTGCCATGATTACGCGTCAAAATTAAAGAGACTAGTTGTAAAAGATAACATAACATTAACCTCCTTCAGTTGCCACCGGTTGCATCACTTATATAATGAGATACTTTTATCTGGTTGGCCCTACGCTGTCTGCCTGGCTACATGTGCACTGATGCTGCCACACCCCTCTCAGCATCCCTGCATGTAATGTCCTATCTATCACACTGTGTACTTTTCCTGCAAAATGATCGAAGTCTCCAAGCCAGTTTCTGCTTGGTCATGTACATGTTAACAGGCATACTCAACAAGTCTATAATTGTCAGTCAAACAGTGATTTTGGCGCAGGTGTGGTCATTTCTTCTGTAACATCTCATGAGATGAAATGTACAAAAGAAAAACACACATAGACAGACTCAATAGACACAATAACTCATTTTGAAGTGCTATATATTGTTAAAGTTAATATAGACTATAAACGATAATACTGAAACCAAACCATAAAGCAGAAATTTCCCTCAAAAAGTATTCTAAATGTACAATATTGTTAAAACACATAAACTGCAATAAATATATAACAGAATGTAACACTTAAGTAATTAGATAGTATCTTTCATGAGTCGAAGAAGTTCATAATTCAACCTTCTACAGCTCAAATCTCATTGCAGTACAGAAAAATAATCAAAACATTCCCAGTAGTGCAAATACAATAAATATTGACCCCCAAAATTATAATACTATCCATCATATATTGAACAATCATATAGTAATTATCGTGACAGACCTACTTGTAGCTAGCTTGTTACAGAGCCACTGACAGAGTCCATATTGTAGTTGGTCTTCCCTATAATCTCCACAGTTCTATTACTGCTTAGCTCTGTTGTCCTCTCTACATCTTGCATCAGTGAACATCAGCATGCCATTAATAATTGAATTTATTCAACAGGCTTCTTCAATCTTTTTTATGTGGTAAATTAAGTTGGACGATAAGATAAGTTGTAAATAAGTCTCTCTAAATAAATAATCACGTTACCTACTTGGCAAACCATTCTTGCACACTCTACTTAAGACCTTACTTTCATTATTACTCCTGCTACTGCTACTACTACTTCTACTACTTCTGCTACTACTAAAGTTGTTAATACTGCTATTGGCCTACTACATCCATCAAAGACATCACTGCTTATTACTACTCCTGGAATACTAACTACAGTTCTTCTGCTTTTCCCCTTTTGTACCCAGGCCCGTCAGCAGAAAGTTGGGGGCCTGGGGCAAGAAGTCTCTAATCTTATTCTGGGTCTAATTCTGGGTCCCTAAAATCCTGGGGCCTGGGACAACAGACCCCTTTGTCCCCCTCATCTACTGCCCTAATTGTACCACATGTAATATTTCTTCTACCATCACTATTTCTAACTACTGTGGTCTGTGGTCATTCTAGTCATTACTGACAGCCCAAATTAGTAAGGCTTGTAGGATTTCCATTGTGTCAGTTAGAAAATATTGAAAGGAAAACACTTAAGATTTAACTTAGTGTCAAAAAATATACATCTAACATCTTTTATGCTGTCAGTTGAGTTAGTCTATTGAGTCAAACAATTAGGGTTGTCAAACAAAACAGATACCAATTGTAAAGCTACTAAAACTAGTTTTGTAACTCATTTGAACTATACTGAAAAACTGACCTTTTCTGAGTAGTTTTAGGTTTTAGGTTGACCTGTATCAGAACTGGTATAAGACCACACTAGGAGCTGCAATTATTCTGTGCTGTATTGTGCCATTATACCAGAATTGGTGATTATATTCTTGTATCAAAATCAAGTTAAACTATATGAAATTCAACCATGCCATTATCCAAAGTGTCTCCTGATTGTAATCATCGATACACTAATGGCCCATTCATCCATGCTCCTCCAGTCTATCCCTCTCATCTCTGTTTGTCTTTACACGACTCTCCATCACAGTTGAATGGTCAGAGTGTGTTGCTTTTGACATTTTAAACCCTCCCTTGTGAGCATGACGGTACCTCTGTGTGACAGTGTGTGTGTGTGTGTGTGTGTGCGTGTGGAGCAGGGCAGGAGTCAGCAGCTGTCCGCCTAGCTCTGGATCAGCTCTCACATTTGACAGCGCACATGTTGGGCCCAAACACATCCCAGGATTTTCAGATTGTTTCTAAATATGTCTCCTTGATCCAAAAATACATCACACTTTTGTTCATATCTGACTGCAGGGTTTATTGTTTTGTTTGTCCCCAACATATGCTCCTATCTGTTTTTATTTAGAGCTAGGGACATTAAAACAATATAGCAACATCAACTCAACAATAACAATATACAATCATATTTTAGCATTTAGCATTCCTGAAATGTGCTAAAATATGCTTGTCTTGATTGGGGGTCAAGGGTCACAAAATAAGTGAATGAATAAGGAGACTACACAGAAATTCCACCGTATACCCTTGTTTGAAAGATTATACTAAAGTCTATGTCCTTTTTTATAACCCTTTTTGACATAGAGTTAGACTATATACTCAATATTCTAAACAAATGCCTTTATTCAAAAACAACATCTGGCAAAAAACTATGTGTGTACTGTGTAACTTTTCAGTTGGAGAGTCCACATCCAGCTTGACTCCATGAATACACGATTGCTCTGCCTCTTCAACAGTGCATGATCAAATCAGACATTATTTCAGTTTGCTGTTATAATGTTATTGTCTTACTTTCTTCTTATTTATTTCCTTGAGAATCAGTAACTACAGCTTAAAGGTGCATTGTGTAACTTTTCTGGTGTAGGATCTGTCAAATGCTTTTCTCTGTGGAGATGTTATTCTTTTGCCTGGAATGTTTCACTGTATGGTATTAAAACTTTCTATCTTCATGGAGACCAAACTAGACCAAATTACAGGTCAAATCTGTGGAGAGGCAACCCCCTCACAGTCAGAATGTCTGTTTTTCTAGGTGTTTTTGAGCTATAAAGCCACCTGTAATTTAATAAATATAGAGCTGTTTAATGGCATACTGTGGAATATTCCAGGCAGAGCAATGACATAACAAGGAGGTGATGGATCCCCAACCAAAAAGTTACATAGGCTAATGCATTTAAATGCATTTAAATGCATTTAAATGCATTACCCTTACAGTGACAGTGACTCTGTATGTGACACTTCACTGAGAGGAACACACTGACTGTGCACTGGTAGATCTGTGGTCCTAAAAGTGCTGATGTAGAGAACCGCAGTAACAGACACTATTCTTACTATAGCTAAGGGCATTGCACTGTGACCCCCTGCTGCTGCTGCTGATTCTCATTCATTATTCATAGACCTGACTAAACACTGTGGACTTGGTGTGTCCATTGCACATGTTCTAATGAGATCATTTCAAATAACACTGGACTGATGTATATCAACTGTTCAGAGGCAGCTGGTCTGTGTCTGTCGGTGACACAGCAGAATCAGGATGTGCTTTATTGAAGTGTCAAGAATAGATTTAAGTTTTTAACTTTGTGTCTTTGGAGTTTTTCGTTTTTTTTTTAATCTTCAGGGAATATTTTAAGCAGTCAAGATCTAGTTTTAGTTGTTGGGCAAAATCAGACATCTGGGCTGTGTTGAGAGTAAACCATGAGCATCAAGACCCATATGATCAGTGGCTCAGTTGGTTGATTTTTTTTTTTTTTTTCCCCACGGAACCACAGGATGGCGGTTCAGTCCCAGCTTCCACAGGTGCATATTGCTGTTGTGTCGTTGAGCAAGACACTTAACCAATTACTACCCCACTGGTGTGTGACTATTGTTCCAGCTTTCATATATTGAAGTCAATATAGTAATTATTATGACAGGCCTAAATGTGTCCATGTAGTCATTTATTTTACAATTTTCCTGAAATGGTCTGGGAATAGAGACCTTCTTGCTTTGAGGTGATAGTGGTGGTGATAAATGAACTATTGCTGGTAACTACTGGTAAGGTAACAGTAAGACTAATTGATTTATAATAATGAAATCACAAATTGGACGCTTTTCAAGTTTATTATTTGACAATACACATTGCATTCAGTCGAGCTAATCTCTAAAGACAGTCTTCACTCTTGTCTTGTCTCTCACATCCCATCAACACATCTGACACATGTTCACAGGCTGCTCCTCATCCTCTCAGACAGAAACAAGCTTCAGTTTTGTCACTTCAAACTGCTGTCTGTCTGAAACCACATCCATTCTGCTGTTAATATTTTCACCACATTCTCACTGATTATATACTTTTATCACCACCACCACTTTTGCCCCAAAGAAATATGTCAGTCATACAAGTCCATGGGTGGAAAGTAACTAATTACAAATACTCATTCACTCAGTAATTGAGTAGATTGTTTGGGTAAATTTGCTTTTTAGAGTAGAGTTGTACTTGTACATGTAATTGAGTAACTGTACTTCATTACGTTTTCTATCATAGACGTTACTAATGCATGGTTGTCTCACCACTGTCTCTGCTTGTTTCTGTACCTACAAACAATTGACTTCATTCTGGCATTCTGATTGGCCAGCTTTGAGAATATGTGGATTGCGATTTAATATCAAGTTTTTTAATTTACTTACTTTATACTTACTAAGTGCACATTTAGCAGCAGTACTTGTACTAGTACATTATTTGCCACGTAACTTTTACTAGAGTTAACATTTTAAGTATTCTTTCTACCACTGTAAAAATCTTGCATGGATATTCAAGAGGTAATTATTTTCAATGATTAATAATAAATAATGCTGTGTCCATTGGCCTGTTGAGTCAGCATTCCTGTTCCCACTCTCTTTCACTGGTCAGCTGCATGGGTTTGGACCTTGCAGAGTAAATGGAAACTAAGATCAGCTTAAGCTTAAATCTTTAATTATAAGTTAGAGCTGACCTCTATTTGGTGATTTCTCATAGTCACTTATTTCCATGCCATTGCAGCTACAATTGATACAGACAGTTCATTCAAAACCAGTTATTAAATATGCTTTGTTTTCATTCGTTGTGCATCTCTATCCGTATTTCTGCTCAAGTGAATTTTGCCATCTTGATATGTGCAGTCTCCTCAGTGTGTTAAGTATAGGCTGCCCCGCTCATCTCCACGGTAACAGCTCTTTTATCCCACTCTGCATAAAGCCTGTGGGGCTGCTTTCTGCATTGACCCCCTCCTCCCTGCTTACCATACAGCTTCATCGCACACTCAGTATACAATGACCTGAATTCACTTACACATCTATTCACTGGTACATTTTTTTTTTTTTAATAGTTACAGTTTTAGTAACAACTAATTACTATTCGTGTGTCACACTTATATAATTTCAAACTCAATTTTGATATCAATACTAGTTTTGATTAATAGTTTGGTATTGATAGTGAACACAACACCGGTACTGCTGCTACAACTCGTACTCCTACCACTACTATCACTACTATCACTACTACTGCTACTACCACTACTACTACTACTACTATTAATACTACATTATTACCATACCTGTTGATTCGCATACTCTACTATAAAAACATTTGTCTGTTACTATAATATCAATGAAAGTAAATCAAGTGAGTTATTGATAAACCAACTACAACAGAAATACTGCTTATATTCTGACTGTACAACGACTACATATTATTATGCTGTTTTTGGTGTATAGTGATAATCTATTAAACTTTTCACCCCTCCCTTTCATCCCTTCTTCTCTCTCTCTCTTCTCTCTCTCCTCTCTATTTTCCTTCATCCTTCTCTCTGTTTTGTTTGTCTGATGTCCATTGTGTCCTGGACCACATTGCACACAGCCATCCATCCATGCAGAATACAAACTGCAGAGCAACTATAAAGAACAACACAAAACCAAATCTATATTCTTTATATTTAGCAGCTCAAAAATGCTAACAAGTGATGGGTCTATTTTGTGTTAAAAAATGAAGTATGGTTTATTTATTGACAAATCAAATATTTAAATTTGATCTGATGTAAAGGTGCTCCAATACCTACTTGTCTCCATGAAAATATAATGGCTTTGCATGGCATTAAACTTATCTCTATTGTATTTCTTCAGATCCAGGTGTTTTAATTGCTAAAGAAAGTTTAAAACATGCATTTGATATTTTGATTCTTTCTTTGAGTCGAGTTGCCTCTCCACAGAGCTCACCTGCACTGAAGTTAAGATATCAGATCAAGTGACTGGTAGTTTAACAATGTTCTAACAATCTAACATTGTTAACTGTTTCATCAGACAAACTACACATTTCTGACTATTGTTTCAACTTTTACTCTTGCTCAGTCTCTCCTCTCTTGAGTCACATTTCAGTTCATGCAGAATGTAAATTATAAATCTGCTGCTCGGTCCTTTGAATATTTTATAGAGTAAGATAAAACTCTAAAAGCTCAGAGCCCGGAAAGGTGAGGTCTCTAGGGAGAAAAGTGTCATAAACTGTAATACATGAATCAGCGTTGAATTAAAAGCTGAGATGATCATGACTTTGCATAGGACAGTGTGATTAGGGGAGAGAAGGAAGACAGAGCAAAGATTGTATTTCTGTGTGGTATTAGAGAAGCTGTGAACAATCTCTAGACACTTTTTCAAAGCTGTCCTAGTGTTGTTCATTTTGCTTTCATCAAGTGACTGGCTTAAGCTGTTTGTTAGACACTGCAGCATCAGGAAGCAGATCTATGAGACAGATTTCAACACTGACTTTAAATGTTGGCTGTGCAAATAGTAGATTCTTTCAATAAATCTCACAGACATTGTATACATGTGTTTAATCCTGTTTTGATCCTGTTATTCTGCTCAGGTCCAGGTATAGATAAGTCCAGGTATCTAGATTTAGTCCTGGCTTAGTCATATTGTGATGAAGCGTGTGTCCAAGCAGCTGAGGCACAGCCTCAGTTCAAGTATATAAATTGCAAAACAACACTTGAGTTTACAGTTTGCTGTAAATTCTGGTGCGATTTTAATTCATTATTTTATTTTATTTTATTTTATTTTTTTTTTTGCAGGACAATGTCGACCAACGCGGGGTCCATGCGAATCCTCATCAAAGGAGGAAAGGTGGTCAATGATGACTTCACCCATGAGGCAGACGTCTACATTGAGAATGGAATCATCCAGCAGGTACAAGAAGTAGTTTAACTCAATTCTATAAATTTATCTGGTGATTTATGAAATATTGTATATGTCTATGTTGTCTTGAAAGTTAAAACTGCATATTATTAAAATTTTTGCATATTACAACCCTTCTGTCCAAATGTTTGTCGTGTCCCTGATCAGGTTGGTAAGGAGCTGATGATCCCTGGAGGGGCTAAAGTCATTGATGCCACTGGGAAACTGGTGCTTCCTGGAGGCATAGACACCAGTGTTCACCTGCAGCAGACCTTTATGAACGCTACCATCCAGGAGGACTTCTACAGTGGCACCAAGGTACTCACGCACTTACATTGAACTCAGCTTGACCACTGACCATATATATATAGCAACAATATTTTTTTGTTAGACCACTACTTGTGCAAGTTTATATGAAATACATCTATTTTAATCATCAAAACAGTGAATATGAATGAATATGAATATGTAACAAGATAACAAAAAAATACTGTTGGCGATATATTGACACGACAGCCCACGATAACAATACTATATCACCGAATTTAATATGCCAATATAAATATTTCAATATTTTTGCGCAACCCATTAATACACGCAAAAATATAAACTTGAAAGACATCGATTATTGTCACATTCATGGGTTTCAGCTACCTGCCTATAGTTGCCATTTTGAGCACTTTTTCATATGACAACTGTGCACTATAGCTCACAGTGGCAGATTAGTGCACTTGTTATGTAATTAGATAATTGCCAACAGTATTTGTGGAAGTATGAGCGCTGACAGGTGTACTTGGAGAGTTTAAAGGACACTAATGACCACATTTGTATAGTACTGTAGGAAGTCCCGAAACAGCTGTCACCAAACAGAGCAAAGACACGCCCTTCTCCCACAACTGCTCCTGCTTTTCCTATGAATACTCCGCATGTTTTCCACTGTCCCCAGAGTCTAAGAGCCCGATGGAAGATTTACTAATTAAAAGATTTGAAATTTTAATGAATGAAGTCATTGTCCCACTGGCAGAATGTAAGCCTATGAGGATGTAGCTTTCTCTTTTTCTATAGGTGTAAGTTACAAGACAAGAGCAAGCATTTGTTGGAGATAAATAATATGTAGTCTGGATTAACATGAAAAATTAAATTAAATGCCTCAGTCAATTACTAATGCCTTATTAACTCCACAAGCTTTTAAGTTTCTCATTGATACTGATACGTATATTCTACAGTGGCTTATCCATTGCTGGGTTTCTGATGGCATAATAACATTCTTTAAGTCTATAATATTTAATACAGATGGGGGGCAGTTTAAGTTAATATAGCTGGAATGCAGATTTGTTTTGATTTTTTGGGTCTAGTCATTAATAGAAATGATCAGGTTCAACATTTATGAATATCTTTTGGACATTTCAAGGCAAGTACAATGTTGTCGATAGGAAAAACTGTCTCTTGCCCCCCATCTGGGAGTATGACATCATCACATTTTAGGATCTGAAAACTACCAATAGGTTTCAGAATTATGAATTATTAGGACCGTTGCCATAGCGATGAACAATTTAATGCAAAAATTTTATCTTTTGAATGGGAAAAAGCTCTCAAAATGTGTCGCGTCAGGTTTATATTTAGGTTTATTTAAGTAGCCTACAATATATTTTTTAGTTCTATTTCTGTATTTTTCTTTCTTTATTTATTTAAGTGAAAGAGGTTATTTTGAATTTGTTTCTGAAGTGAATTTCCTGGAGAATCAGTTGTCAGTGTGATGGCAGAGCTTTGACTGCAGCAGAGGCTTTAGAGACAGGCTCTAGTCCAGAGGAATGCCAGCTGAAGTGGGTTGCTTTGTGTGTGTGTGTGTCTGTGGGGAGGGGGGCTCATATGCCAGTCCACCCCTGCTCCCTGTCATCCCAGCTCAAAGCAACCATCACCCCCTACAAAACCAGAAAAACCCCGCTGCCATGGCAACCAGCCTAACGTTGCAGCAAAATCTCCCACAAAAATTTAGCATTCCTCCCCAGTCATAAATACGCAACTAAAGCGACCCCACTGAAAAGTCCGCAGACATTCAGAATAGACAGTTTGTGTGGTAATCAGGCACAACTTAAGAGCGCATGTAGAATTGTGTCGTCTCTATGGTTACAGTGTTACCACGGAAACATCAGAACCCCCAAAACTATTTCCCTCTGTCTGCATCCTCTGGCATGGCCCATTATTCTGCAACTGGCGGCTCTCTGCCACACACTCGTTTTATAAATTGGCCAGTGAGTGTGTTAAGAAAATTGGAAATGAAAAGTGTTTTGCTTTGAAACTTGAATGTTTACCTGTTTTGATATTCTCAATAAAAGACATTATTTTATAAACAGAATGAAATACTCACAAAATAATTTAGTAGAGCCCTAATTATATTTACTGACAGCTCAGGACTAATTCCTCCACCTGATCTCCCCAATATTGCTGTACAACATGTGACATGTAGTGACAAATAAATATGTTGCTTAGTATTATGGACTCTTTTGTAGTGTTTTAGAAATGATGCTAATACCAGGTTGCTAAATGGGATACGCTTGGGTTTCCTTCACTAATACACATACAGATCAAATCATGTGGAAATATGTCCTTCTGCATGCTACTGTATCAGGCCTGTACTCTTGGGTACTATATTTATCTTTATGCCTATATGAAGATTGCTCTAGTTATGACAACCATTTTTCATGCACTTGTTCTAAATATTGTACAATGGCCTCCTTCTGTCTCTCTCACTTTGATCCCCTTTTCTCTGGATTATGTTCCCAGCAGGAGACTGGGCTCTTTAACAGAGTAACCCAGTGTTTGGTCTTTATGTGCACAGCAACATTTGCTGTGGTGCTAAGAGATCATGAAGGGACTGAATTTATGCAGCTTGACTAGAGACATTACACCTCCAAAAACTGATTTGGTAAAGCTATTCCATTTTGGTTATCCATTTGGCCACCTGATTTTGCCTATATATTCATTTGATACAGATTTTACATTAGGTGCCATTCCTGGTACACCCCTCTGTGTTTTCAAGCTTATGACAGTGACAAAATTTGCCCTTTTTCATACTTTTAAAATCTTGATTCTAATAGCCTGTTACATGGATATTTTTCTCCATAACCACTTTCACATAAGGAAACAATTCTTCACATTCGGCTACAATCTCCAGTCTAAAACTACAAAATATTCTAATAAAAGTAAAAGTAACTAAAGATTTATTCTTTGTATTCATTTCCAAGTTGGCTACTCCATCACTGTATCACACCAGTCGCTAAATCTTAGTTAAGGTCATGCTCTGACACAGTAAATCCCACAGTCCCATGCTGCGATCCCAGTGTCCTCTGTCATCTCTGAGTCTGTCACACTGTCTCACACACCACCACACTGACGAGACTACATACTGTCTGTCTACATGCACAACATATGAAGCCATTTGCAAGCCTGACTTTGCAGATGATGCGGTCCCCATGGCAACGTGGTATCCTCTTAGGTGGTTGATTGACAACCTTTTATCATCGTCCATCACAACGTACTGTTTGCCTCCTATTATAAAAAGGTGTTTTCATATCCTGTGTCGGGCTTTATATTTTGTCGAGAAGTTGTTATCTCAGCTTGATCTGTGTTAAATACAGTGGAAAAAGATGAAGGGTGGGGACATGTACTAGGCAGTGACTGGGCAGAATCTGTTGTCATGGCGACGCAAAGGTGCACTTTTCATTCATTCGACGGAAATGAGAAAATCAGCCAACCAGTCCTATTACTACACCTCCCCTGTTTTCTCATCTTATGTATTCTAGCAATTTTAATATTTGTAGTTTAAAAGTATGCAGTGAAGCAATCCAATTACAAGTGATGATCTACTGTATTTTGGTGTCTGCTGAAACATTGATATACTACAAAGGACTACATTAACGCTAGGTGGTATGGCTCATATTGATCTATCTCAATTTTTGATTTTTTTTTTTCCCTTTCAAAAAATAAAATGGCTTTCATTTCATTTCATTATTGATTTTCCTTTTCATCACTGCTGTTTATCATAAAAAATACCCCAACTCTGGCCTTTACTGACAGAGGATTGGCTGTAGACATATCATATAAAAACAAAACAAACACAAAAAACAATAAAATGTGATTCATTCCTCAGCTTACCCCTAGCCTACATGTTTGATTTCTTCGCCATGAAGATCCACATTAGTTAATTTTAGAAAAACAGAGGCACTTCATAAGGCTTTTTTGTCAGGGACTCGCACACAGCACTGTCATTGTCTCGTTCCTGATTATTTTCCCCTCTCTGTGCTCCATTGTCATACCCCTAAATTTCCATCTCCTGTTCCTCTTTCCCACAGGCGGCTCTGATGGGCGGCACCACTATGGTCATGGCGTTGGTGCTGCCCGAACAGCACTGCTCTCTGGTGGATGCTTTTGAGAAGTGCAAGGAGCTGGCTGATGCAAAGACTTGCTGTGACTACAGTCTGCATGTGGGGGTGACGTGGTGGGGACCCAAGGTAAAACTGAGAAACTGGAACTTAAATACAACCGTTAAACACATTACCTTGTAATTACACTTTTTAAAATAAAGCTGCAGACGAATTTCAAAATATAGGTGAAATGTGAAGTGACCTAGATTAAACCTTTGTAGATCTGGGTTAACACATATGCTCAGTGGGCACATTATGCAGACGATATGATTCATTCAGCCTTTGGCTCAAAAGTCTGCTCCACATCACCGGCTGGCTACTACTATGTGCCATATCCGATTATAGAAGGGGGAAACAGTGTAGTAGCATGCAGTCTGAAGGGATCTGTTTCAGTCTATTCATTTCATTATGAAATTTATATGATAAAAAAAAATTTCTGACTACCTTATAATAAAGAGAAATGAAAAGAACTTACACTTAGTACAGTGATGCATAATTTTAATAATTACAATTACAAATTATTATGATATATGTCTTCTTTTTTGTTTAGTAGTATTGTATCTTCCAAGCATGGACAGATGCTGAGCTAAAAGCAGGTGAATGAGCTTTGACCTCATTTCAGTGTTGCCTTCAGCTTTAACACCTTTTCATCACTACACTACAAACTGTCTGCACTACTTGATTATGGCAAATTATTGTCTGTTGACACTATGATTTTTTTCTTAAAACCCTCAACTTGTTACAATATTGAACATTTCTACATTTTGCCATCATTATTATTGATTACATAGAATAATTATAATAAACACACTTAATTTTGACTGATACAGACACACAGAATAATATAATAATTCAGACAGCATCCCAAATCTCATCTCACCTATCTCTTTTTAGGTTCGTAATGAGATGGAGGCCCTGGCGCGGGAGCATGGGGTGAACTCCTTTCAGATGTACATGGCCTACAAAGACCTGATGATGCTGAGGGACTCTGAGCTGTACCAGACTCTGCAGACCTGTAAGGACATCGGGGCCATCGCTCGCGTCCACGCCGAGAACGGAGAGCTGGTGGCAGAGGTACGTGTCACTAATAACCATTTGGCTTTGTGCATTAAATGAAACAGTTTTAATAATTTTTACAATATGTATGTTAGGGTGTCAAGGAAGCTCTCGAGTTGGGCATCACTGGACCAGAGGGGATTGAGATCAGTCGCCCAGAGGAGGTAATGATGCAGATATTCTGAAATAAATGTGTTTTTTTGACTGACGGTGTGATGATTATGATTAGTCACATCCGTACCTTATCATCTGTTTATGTGAAACGTATAAAAGGGTTAAATCAGTTCTTACAGTTTTCTTTTTTTACAGTTGGAGTCAGAAGCCACCCATAGAGCTATCACCATTGCAAATCGGGTATGTCATTACAACACTATTTAGTGATCCTGTTTGAGATACGCTAATAAACAAATTACATTGTTTGTCCAGGCTCGCTGCCCAATCTACCTGGTAAATGTGTCAAGTACATCTGCTGGAGACATGATTGCTGCTGCTAAGATGCAAGGTAATATATCTCTTCATTCTGGGGTGATACCTGTACGTATAGTGGATGCTGGCATACGTGGTGATTGTGTCTTGTATTTGTGATTTCAGGTAAAGTGGTCCATGCAGAGACCACAGTAGCTCATGCAGTACTGAGCGGGATGCAGTACTACCACCAAGACTGGGCCCACGCTGCAGCCCACGTCCTGGTGCCCCCTCTCCGCATCGAACCCAACACACCCGGCTATCTCATGGGCCTGCTGGGAAAGTATGTGTGTGTGTGTGTGTGTGTGTGTGTGCGTGTGTGTGTGGGTATATATATATTTATATAATTTTTTTTTTACAGTGATACCCTGAGTGTTGTGGCATCAGAACATCGTCCATTTAATGTAAAGCAGAGGGCTCTTGGAAAGGAAGACTTCACTAAGATCCCTCATGGAGTAGCTGGAGTCCAGGACAGAATGAGTGTCATCTGGGAGAGGGGAGTGGTAAGTAAACATGCATTTATAGTAGCTTTTATATTAGATTATATTTAATGTGGAACTCATCGTCTAGGTAACAGGAAAAATGGACGAAAACCGCTTTGTGGCTGTTACAAGCGCCAATGCTGCCAAAATCTACAACTTGTACCCACGTAAAGGGCGCATTATCCCTGGTGCTGATGCTGATGTGGTTGTTTGGGATCCAGATGCAACAAGGTGTGAAATTATTACTTTAATGTCTGCAACACAAAAATATATTATTATGTTTGCTGTTAATAACTTTGTGTCTTCACAGGACTATCTCTGTGAGCTCCCAAGTGCAGGGCGGAGACTTTAACCTTTACGAGGGCCAGAGGTGCCATGGTGTGCCTCTGGTCACCATAAGTAGGGGGCGTTTGGTTTGCGAGAATGGTGTGTTCATGTGCGCTGAAGGATCTGGGAAATACTACCCTCAGCGTATTTTCCCTGACTACCTCTACAAGAAGATGGTGCAGAGAGAAAAGGTTACTCAAATCATATCTTTTTCTTTGTATTTTGGTTGCTTTACTAATTAATCTCCTGTAGGGGGGAAACTGTAGCAAAGTGCTATATAAAACTCTATTGCACATATGATGCAAATACCTAATAATAGCCTAATAATACCTAATAGAATAGTAATATAAATATATGATATGCAAACTATTACTAATAAAATGCTGAGAGCATACGCACACTGTACAAATGACCTTTGTCCCTAATTTGGCTGACTACAAAAACCCTAATATTGGCTCGCTTTCACTTACTGTAGAGCTTAGAAGCTCATTTCCTCCTCCACCTCCTGCTACATTTCCCTTTCAACAATAATTAGTACATTGTGTTGTACCACTTTCTCTATTTTTACTTCCTCAGCTGCAACATTTAAGATTACTGTTTAAGGCTTTGAAAAACCATTTAAGAGTTTTGTTGTTACATTTAAGATCTAGTTTTGAATAGCCTATAATTGATTTTAAAGTTCTTCAGTTAAAGTGACCACCTGTCCCTCTTTTGGTTGTGCTACCATTTAGGCTCCTGTCCCTCATCCCACTTATTTAGAAAATGTCCCACTTTTTTATTGGTGACAAAGAATTGGTGTACTGGCTTTCAGAGTTTTGATATGTTGGGACCTATTGCTATTCCAATCTCTCTTTGTGTGTTAAAAGTGATAAAACTGAAAATTATTATCTATGAGCTTAAATTTAGTCCATTCCTCCATGTCCCATCACATTCAACAACGTATCCCTCTTTTACTACAGTTTGAGGTGGTGACTCTATCTTCAATACAGAAACTGTGTTTTTTCATACATGTACTCACTCTTGTTACTCTTATGCCTTCATTGTTGCAGACTCAGGTCTATAAAGGAGTGGAAAGGGATCCATACTCCGGTGACGTGGCTAAAATTGCAGTCACGATGAAGAAGGAACTTGGTCTGGGCCCTATTGACGGTGAAACTCCCAAAGGTGCACGAGCGCATCAGGGCGTCCGGGATCTCCATGAATCCTCCTTTAGTCTCTCAGGTAGGATTTCATGTTTTCAATATTTTGATAAGACATTGCGTTATGACCAGTGGCAGAAAAGAGAGTAAACAACACAGAATATGTTTACATTATGATACCTTTTCTTGGGAGTGGATACAAAAAAGTCCATGGTTTTGAGTATCTGGCAAAAATGTGATTATCATGTATTTTATTTCGCTCAGGATCTCAAGTTGATGACCACATCCCCAAGAGATCCTCTGCTCGGATCCTGGCCCCTCCTGGTGGTCGCTCCAGTGGCATTTGGTAATACAGTCATGGAAATCTGCAAGTCCGAGCCTTCTTTTCTTTATTTTTATTTTTGAACAACCAGGAAAACTGCACTGATTTACGCAAGAATAGAGCTATGGGAATAATATATTACATGCAAGATTAACAATGTAATTGGACAATTCAAAGTTTATGTACCTTAACTTAACGTCTTAACTAGACGCTTTGCTAAAGTCATCATATCAGGAAATTAAGTACAGATAATTAAGTACAGAAGTACAGAAGAAATTAAGTACAGATAATTTCCCTTGTGGATCAATAAAGTTTGTCTAAGTCTAAGTCTAAGTCTAAGTCTAAGATGAATATTTAAGAAACCAGTACAGTTTTTAGTGGTTTAAAAACAAATGTTGACTTGATTATTTAAGTGAGTAATAACCCTGGAACCACTGATCTATCTTTTAGTCCTTCAAGTATAAATCATACAGAACACAGTAGGCATAACAACTGTAGACTTGTATGAAGATTTTGTGAATTATGTTTGTGACTAAACCTCCCACTGTGTTTGGCTTCCTGCTGCACTATGGGTCTGTCTGACAGTGTTTTTATTTCCATCGAATGATCTCTGCCGTGTGGTGATGAAATCCAACTGCTTCAAACTCACATTTGTGCTCTATTTAAGTTAGACTTGACCCCTGCAAGGCTTACACATTCACTGCTTGACAAGGAAGACGTTTATATCATGCTGCATAGGCTTTCTGAAAGCATCTTGACCTCCCCAATGTTGAAGCAAAGATGGAAACTGGTGCAATTGTAACAAATTCTGTCTTGTGGACTGCATGTTGCTCGGCTCTCTTCAGACTCTACCTAAAACAAGAAAGATCATCGGGACAACTTGTTTGTACTGCTCCATATTATATAAAAAAATATATAACTTGGTGGACATCGTGCCTTCTTATTCAGAATATTATGGAAGGTGCTAAAGTTATAAGCTTGTGTATACTCATTTAGATGCTGCTAACACGTTTAACATATCATTATGCACAGGTTAGTAGTTAAGAGTCTGACAATAGAAATATATTATTTAATACAAAATATTTTGATTGATATTGTCTGTAGCAATAGATTGTGGACAACTGGAATGTGTATTATCACGTATTTAGTCATAAATATGTGCAATATGCAGCACCTACAGTAGCACCAAATGGATTTATAAAAACAATACCTCTATTAGGATAATAATAAGGGATTTATTGGTCAAGTCTCCACAGGCAGGAAGATTGAGCTGCACAGGCGAAGACCGCTTCTCTCACCTCCTGATGCTGTCCTTTTTACCCAACAGTATTATATTTATGCGTGATCACATCAATTGTCTGTGTATATTTAGGATCTCTGTATTTTAGTTGAAAGAACGTGCCAACATGACTCACCTGTGCCACATTAACGCTGTGCATGAGAAGCACCACATACTGTCAAGAAGCATCATCTCTCTGATCAAAAATGGTGCTGTTTTTTACTATAAACCTGACATTATTTTATTGTGGATGAATTTGTTGTTTTGAAGGCATTAACTGCTCAGTGGCTGTGTGTTTGTAGATTCTTGTGGTGGACAGTAAAACTGTTGACTCTGTATGTGGCTGCTTGTTTCTTACCACAATTAAACTGTATCAAACCTATAATAGTGTTTTTGCTATAAATATACAATTAATTTACTAATACAATAGCTTTACTTTGAGAATGATTATACATTTCAGTTAGTTTTACCAGGTTCATATTCATTATAATTATTAAAATACATTTAAACAGTATACAATAACCCAAATAGAAAACATATTTAGCAACGATGAGCCACCTATAAGTGATAGGTGCTCCATTATCGAGCCATAGACTATGCTGCTTTATAATTAAATTAATAGAAAACAAAGAAGCGTGGACACAAGCTAAATAAGCCTTAAAAAAACAAATTAAGTGAAACAAAAAGGTCAATGGCAATACACAAAAACATAAAAAAGCTATAAAATAAACTATAAATAACAACTTTTGGTTGTAAATTTTACGTTGATGGCCAAAGATGGTTCGCCATATGAACCGGACATTTTCCCCAACATGGCTGTTTGTGGGTTGCCAGCTGCCCAGAAAGTCAAGCAAAATCATGAAACTGCGTTGCGCATGCGCAGTATGGGCGGCTTAGGTGGGAGCTGTGTGGCGCAACTTGCTGAGGTAAGAGTCGGGTTATAGCAACAGAAAGCCGTCATCTGAACAACGGGACCGCCGTGTGAGGGAGACTGTGGTCAGACTCCAGTGAGTACTATCAAATCTGCGTAACTTAAAATGTCTTCTTTTACTGTTTATATATTGTTTTATGTTCATAGTGTAATTTTATGTCTGTAAGAAATACTTAAATAGCACCCCGGCGAGGGCAGACAGCGCTGTCATTCTTTCTCTTGTGCCTGTGTTTTAACAGAAAGGCCTGCAGAGGGGGTAACTCCAGCTTATACTATTATTTCACCTGATACTACGCTGTATTGTTATTTGCTTGGAATATATAGATAACAATTGAATGTATATACACAATTTCAGAGCACGAATATGAAGCATATCCATAGAAAAATCCATGAGGCAGCGTTAGCAATTAGCCAGCAGCTAGCGATACAATAGTGAATCCATGGAGCGACCGTAACAGAGTGGCACTGGGCTGAGGGGAAATCACTGTGGGCCCAGAGCAAGGTACACACTGCAGCAGAACACACTTTTACTTTTACTCTGGACCGCTATAGTGTCATTATTCTGGATCTAGTGACGACTCACCGAACATTGTGATATTTCTGTTGTATATTATTGTTGCAATTTCCATTCTCATAATTTTCGAGTTTCTACTTGGTTTATTTTAGAAATGCACAAAATGCTGTGCAATATGTTTTTGTTTACACTGTTGTTTTTAAGCTGCAGATATTAATTTAGTTCAGGGGCATCGCATTTTATTGATATTTGTAATGTGACTAATGAAACAAGAGGGTTAGATATGCTTTAACAAGGCAACTTCTCAACTTGCACATGGTCAAGAAGTCAAGAACAATTTTGGTTCATAACAAAACATAATTTGTTAAAACCTTTAAAAAGTACAATAAGACTAATGCCTTTCATAACCGAGCTCGGTGATGTGTGAGTGAAAAAAGGGGTGTGTCTCCACAGTCATTACTACTGCCTTTTAAATGATTAATACTGTGAAAATATTAATCATCATCATCATTGTCATCATCATCATCGTCATCAAAGCACCTCAATTATTACTGAGGATAGTAATAAAGATAGTAATTATATAATACTACAAAATAATGT
The DNA here is from genome assembly GCA_029959045.1 of Taenioides sp. WSHXM2023. Lineage (NCBI taxonomy): Eukaryota > Metazoa > Chordata > Actinopteri > Gobiiformes > Gobiidae > Taenioides > Taenioides sp. WSHXM2023. The sequence continues at coordinate 17,936,639 of CM057103.1, read as the reverse complement.
GAACCAATAATACATTAATACAAAATAACATTATTTTTATTAAATACAATTTTAAAATGAATGCACAATGCATACTGGTCTGAAAATATAATCAATTAACAATAAGTTTGCACTGGGTTCAGTTTATTTCGGTTAATAAAATATTACTAAATGTTGCTGCATTTAGTCATTGTTTATTAAAGGTACAGTACATAACTTTCTGGATGTGGAAAGTCCTGCATGATTCCATGGAAATAGAAAGCTAGTTAAAATGTAAGCCATAATGTGGGAGGTTATAGTCAAACATGTTTATGTTCAGTATATTTTATATGTTTTCAGTGCAATAAACACCATCAAATTGAAAATAAAAAAGAAACAAACAAAACATGCTTTTATTTTGGTGTATTCTTTGGCTAAAAAGTTGCATACTGTGACTGTGATGGATACCATTAATACTATATAAAATAGCATCTCTGGAGACAGGAAGTGATAGCTGACATCCTGCCACTGTTTATGTTGGAGACTTTTCTCAGGAAATACTCTAGACTTGGACTTTAAACCATTTGTGTCATTGTGATAAATGGTAGCTATGACTTCTGCTTTATTGGATACCGTTTGGGAGACTTTGGCTGCCGACATGAGCTGTGATGAGTTACAGCGTGTTGAAGCTGGAAGAGGATTATCGAAGGCAGATTATTGAGCCAGTGAACTAGTGTCTGACTGGGCTTCATCTGTGGGGCCACTTTCGGGAGGGCGTTTCTTTACTTCATAATCATCAGATATTCAGATCATGCACCTTTATGTTTTTGCTTTGAGACAGACATAAAAAGAGTTATTGCACATGTTATTGCTCATGTTTTCATTAACATCACAGTTTAGCCATGGTTTTTTTTTATTTAGTAAATATTCAAAATGTTCTTCAGTTGAGCTAATGAATGTATTTCTTTTGCCATAGGTTTCTTGAAGGTGGCTCAGCACAAACCTGGTCATAAAGTTTTCTCTTACTTTAACCAAGTGCAGGTGAGTGTGATATTGTGTATTTCCTATACACACCTATACATTCCTACAGTACCTACAGACCTATAATATTTAAGAGATAAAGTTAAAATTATTCTTGCTATTATGTCCAAGGGCCTTTTCACTAATATTGAACAGATTCAACTTGTAGGCTTTCTATATGGAAAACTGTCTTATGCCCCCTTATGCAGATATCATCATTCTAAAATCTGAAAACTACTATTTATTACAGGGTTCCATCACTAAAACAGAAATTAATGGATTGTTAATGGAATGTTAATAATTAATGAGTAATTAATGTATGGCCAACCCTTTAAATTAGATATTTTCCATGTGTAGATTTGAAAATTGAAAATCTACAAACATTTTTACTTGCTGTTTTTAAAAGTGTTTTATTTTTGTGCCTGAAAACTTGAGGATGGCGGTGAATGTTTACTCCACATCTATGAACGTAGACAACCTGAGTCGCCATGACATGTTGGCCTGGGTAAACGACTCACTACAGCTCACATACACCAAGATCGAGCAGCTATGTTCCGGTGAGGCTCCCTATCCAGCTCTATGTGTTATCAGTCATTATTCACAAAGTACATTTATTCTATAATTGTGGTACCCAACAGGTGCCGCTTATTGCCAGTTTATGGACATGCTTTTTCCCGGGTGCATACTGTTGAAGAAAGTTAAGTTTAACTCTAAACTGGAACATGAATATATCCACAACTTCAAGGTCTTACAGGCTGCCTTCAAAAGAATGAACGTTGACAAGGTGAGAGTTTTTAACTTGTTAAATAGTAGTTTTAGGTGCTTGCTAGGTTGGTGACTTTTCTAAGCAAGCATACACACTAAAAATAGACCTGCCAATTCATACTTTGCATTGACATCATGCTGGGGCTGTTCTACATGCATGTGTATGGTGAAACGGTCATCAGTTGCCATGGTGACACAATGCACATTAGCAAACAGAGCTAAAAAAGTTTTAAGATCATCTGAAAAATACAAAATGGCTTTAAACAACACATTTTCAGGAGCCTGTGATCAATACGAGCATTCACGGTCCTGTTTAGGAGTTTGATTTTCAACAAAAAGGTGAGAGTGACTAACTGAAGAACTGAGAGACTTGTTTAAGAGCACAAATGAGCTCAACTGTTGTAGTTCCAGCTAAATCTGTTCTTTCTGATCAGATTGTGTTGAAATACAGCTCAGATTAAAGTCTATCAAAGCCTCAGACGGAGAAGAGCCTGAGCCTACAGTTAGCAATAGTTGTGCCTTTATGTTTGTAGATTCGTAACAGTGTTGTGATCTATGTCTTTCAGATCATCCCTGTGGAGAGACTGGTAAAAGGAAAATTTCAAGACAATTTTGAGTTTCTTCAGTGGTTTAAGAGGTTTTTCGACGCAAACTACGATGGGAAAGAGTATGACCCTGTCCTATCTCGTCAGGGTTTGGAGGCGTCGCCACTCCCCAACCCAGGTACACACTGTCTCTATGATGGGATTAACTTAAGTCACAGAGCTCCTCACACTAGTCCCTAAAATAAAATAGTTATTGTAGTGATGGACAGTAGGGGCATGTCCTTGTGTTGCTCATGTTCATGCCCCGTCCCACTCTAACCAGGTGTCACTCATCACAAACCCAAAAGACCATCTCGTCCAGGTAACACTGTCAGCAGCATGTCTGTGTGCTGTGAGCATCGTCCACTACACTGGATGGCATATGATAGATTTTTTTTTGTGACACAATTTTTAGACAATTTACAGTTCAAATACTTGTGTTGATATGTCACAAAACATTGTATCCTGGTCTAATCTAATGAGACATTTTGAGTATTTTCTCAAGCAGTTGTGATATGTTTAGTTTTAGATATATTTTGAGCTCATGCATGATGTGCATTGTCATATTAAATTTCTCAGACATGTTCATAATGCCTTAATATAACAAGGATCTATAATTTAAATTTACAAATATCATTGTAAGCAAATGTATCAACAAACAAACCAAAAATGTTGAGTGAGAAGAATTACAAACATATTTACTCCCACCCAACTCATGAAACAGCATTTAACTATGTCTATTTGGTTCAACAATCCTGCATGAAGCTTATTGATACCACTAAAACCAGGAGCATAGAATAACTTTGTAAGGAGCTTGTTGCATGTGACTGTATTTGCTTGTGAGTCCATTGCTAACTTGTGTGTATTTGTGTGTTTAGGGCCAATGAGAACATCTCCCACAGGACCCAAGTGTGTCCCTCCTCCCCAGAGGCAGATAGCCACAGCGCGCAGGCCCCCAGTCACACGCAACGGAGGAGACGCTGAGCTGGTGGAGCTCAATCAGCAGGTACGGGGCTGCTGCCATCATACTTAAGGCATACATCTACAGAGTGTGTGTGAAGTATAGCTCTCTACCAGTAGTACTTTAGCATTGAATGATACAGCTGGGACTTGGGAAGTCTGAGTGGATCAAACGAAACTGTTACCTTTATTTAGGCCGGTGCTGGTTGGTTAATTCTGAGAAATGCTCATGAGTCCACTCAAAATAGCAGTGCACACACGTGGGATCACAGGGCCTGAAGCCTGTCTTATCTTTATTGAAACAAAAGACAAATTACGCAGTCTTTAGATATGAATGCAAACTATTCACTTTTTTCATATGGAGTTAATTGTTTGTGTCATAATTTTGCCCAAAGCTTCTAGACATGAAGCTCACTGTTGACGGCCTGGAGAAAGAGAGAGACTTCTATTTTGGAAAGCTGAGAGACATCGAAGTCATCTGCCAAGAACATGAAAACGAGAACAACCCCATCCTCACTAAAATCATAGACATACTCTACGCTACAGAGGTAAATGTGATCACACTTTACTAACAGCTCTGACAGAGCACATGCGTTCAGATAGTATGACAAATATGGGATGATGCAACAGTAAAGGACTGCAGATGTCACTGAAATAAATATATTTAACAACAGATCATTTCTCTCATGGTTAAATTATATTATATTTTTAACATACCACTAGAGGGCCCCCAAAACCTATAGATAAGTAATGCATATTGGCTTATATAAAACAAAATTAATCTGACTATTGTATACTTGTCTCATTTTATGTGTTAGTATTGAAAAAAATAAATAATCAGATTGTAATATTTAAAAAATCAAATAGAACACCACCTGTAAGCTTTGCTTGTTTGCTGCAGGAGGGCTTTGCACCACCAGAAGATGAAGATATCGATGAAGGCGCTCGAGACCAGGAAGAATACTAGACTCCCTTTTTCCTTCACCACCCCACCACTCTACCACCCTCTTCATTCGCCTTGTTACTTACATATGTCCCTCCCATTCGCTTCACTTTTTACACTACTCATTTCTCCCCCCAAACATGACCTGGTTTGAACCACCTCTCTACAAAGGACACTACACCAGACCTGCGTGTACAAAGGCCCGGCTTTGGCTTAACTTGACTTATACTCTTAACATGTTGCCAGAGTAGACAGCTGTACTGCTAGTGGCTGATTTATGGTTAATAGCATTGAGATTAATAGGAACCCTGCACATGTGGCCTGGAGCCAACCATGCTGTCTGTCTGAAGAGATACGAGGGGCATTTTCTTCACAAAACATCTGGGTTTTCAATGCAAATTTATGAATATTCTTAAAGGGAGACCTGCTCGTATACAAATGCTTAAATGGACAGAATGCTGTGGTAATGAACTGGGAACCTTCAGTTGACAGATGTTGCCAGGTTAGGAGAAGCAAACAGGAGTAAAGATTGAATTGTCTAGGCAATGAAATAGTGCCATCTATTGATATCCAAAAAATATAATTTGTTTTTACATTTGCTGATATCTTCCAAATAGCACAATATTTTATCTGATATGCCACAGGGAAGATGCATTATCAAAGTTAAAACTTGTTTAAATACTTGGCATAATGTAAAATATTAGTTACATTATATTTTAGGACTATATCAATATTGATTCATCAGTTTCTATCCGTCTGCTTCCCCAAACTAAGTCTGTGCTAATATCTATTACTGTGGGTAAAACATGTATCTGACCTAAAAAATAGAACTGTCCCTTTAAGGACGACTACAAATGTGCATATATATTTTCAACATATTTCATAGACACGTTTTCATCAAAGCCACAAACATATCACAGACTTTGAAGAGCTTGTGCATAAGAAGTCGTCATTCTGAGGTGAACACTACCTGTATGTACTTCTTCATTGACTTGTCTTACCCGAGGATCGCTCTTAAATGGTTAAGACTGCTTGATTATGAGACAGCATGATGTATTTATGTTTATTTATTTATGTTTTTCTTTTTTTTTTCTTTTTTTTATCAGCTCTACACACTTTCAAAGAATAATGTGGCTTTGGGCAATTTGAAGGTCTTGCACTACATGTAGCAGAATTGTTTGAAAAGATCCAAAATGCCAAGATGCAGTTGCTGGCTGCGGCCAGAATGATACAGGAAGATGCAATTTTATATTTTATAGATTTGTTTTAAAGGTCTGTTTTGTATTTGCATTGATTTGCTCAAAGGCCAAGTTGCAGGTTTCACTGAAAACTTATTTAGCACAAAAGAATCAGGCTTAAACAATTGTTGTAAATGAACAAAAACTGTACAGACACTACTAGATACTAATGTTTGACTGTGTTAAACATTTTAGCTGCTATCTCTTTTGTTTTACTGTATTTATTTACTTATCATCTTGTTTTGCATAGCATTTGAACAGCACATTGACAGCTGGGCTAAGCTCGATTCTGGTTTGGGAGAATGTTGTGCCCTCTCCCGGTTTGTTGTTTTGGCAGCCTCATGTTAAACCTGCATCATGAAATGAAATAAAACTCTGAGGTTCAGGAAAAGTACTATTTCCTCTTTTGTCATGTGAACTATTTCTGTTGCATGTCAAATTCAGATATATTTTATAACTCTACCAAGAGAGAGACCCATCTGATACAAATGTTTATTATAGACAGTATTGAGTAGGCCTACCTGTGCTATGTAGGAAGAATATATTAATGATCACTTTATCAGTGCCATTTACTAATAAATAATTTAATGAATAAACATTGCATTGAAAAAGGCCATAAACATGAGGGTTTTCAAAAAGGTCGACGTCACGCCGTTAGAGAGACGTGGTACGTGGCACGTGGCACGCTGACGTTAAATGATCCCGGCTGGTTGACGCTGCGTCAGACCGTCAGGAAGAGGGGAAGTTCAATAGTCCATAAACTAACTGCGCTTCTGGACAAAGAATGGCTTCAAATAATGGGTCCGCTGGGAAATGGGAGCTGGTGAAGAAAGGAAAGAAGAGTAACAATTCCGGAGGGAGTAAAAACCCCAACGATAAGAAAAACGGAGCTCGAAAAGCGCTGGGCGAGTCAAACCAGCAGCCAGCCAAACGTGAGTGAACTATCACGGGCCGCTCCGAGCCGCTAACCGCGGTCCGTCCGTCCGCCTTACATAAGGAGGGAGTTCATTCAAGTGTAGGGCTATCTGTGAGACCAGCTACATACAGATACTAAACAATACCACTTTCAAACCTCCTAAGCTTTTCAATGAACTAACTAATGTGAAAAAGAACACTTGCACTGCTGGGACACTGCTGACAACTCTCCTGAAATGGTGCTAGCCTGTCGTTTCCTCTGCGCAGCTACTGATGTGTAAACTAAAGCCTTTTAGCCCGTGGGCACTGATTTACACCCTTTTGCTTTCTTCGTAAAGAAGGGTCTAGTTTATTAGAGGAATAGTTACTGTTTTATTGATGAGGTGCTGATACATTAGCATGATGTTAGCAGAGTGTCAACAGAGCAACGTCATTTCTGGAAGAAACAACCTTTCCCCTTGAGTCTCTTATCTGGAGGTCTTATCCATTATCAGTGTCCGGCTCAAAGATGCAGAATATGTCGCAGTTTTGAAAAGTGTGATGATAAAAATAATACATCTTTATGTTGTTTTAATGCAGTAATGCGTTTCCATATGTCCTGTTTTTTTTTTTTGTTTTTTCCACATAATGTTGGGAGGAGAGATATAACTTGTCCAGAAGCATCATTTCATGCTCCTGTTTCCATCTTTTATTTCCTCACTGACTGGAGTGTGACTGAAGGTCTCTCCTCCTCAGTGTAGTGGATAGATACAGTTTTAGCTTCAGAGCTGAATGAACAACGAGCAACTGGTGACCTCTGTCAGCACCTGTCATGTCCATGGGCTGCTCATATGTGTACAGTACTGTAAAGCCACCAATATGAGCTATGTAAACACTATAGTCACTGCTGGATTTTGCTGATGCTGCTCTTTAAAATTCAACTGAATCTGCTGGTTACCACTAAACTGCTATTTAACTTTAATACAGATTTGTACAGGATATACTGGACATGGCATGTCTTAAATTTAGTTTATTAAATGTTTTTGAGTATATTCTAAAAGGTTGCATATGAGTGATTTGGTTGAACTCTTTCCATTTTGTTTGCAGCTAATACTGTTGGTACTTAGTTGTTGAGGACTTAGGGTTCATTATGTAATTCATGAAGGGAGGGAGTAAGCAATACGCAGTACACTGTTCGTGAGTGGAGGGCTCAAATCTAGTTGGATAGCTTCAGCGTTTGACCATTCATCTGTTGTGTCTCTTTCAGCTGTGAAGATGTCTGAGACTTTGTTTGAAAACTTTGACAAGATGGCAAAGAAACAGAACAAAGAGCAGGTCCCACCACCAGTTGAGCCTAAAACCAAGAAACCAGCACCCACCAAACAGCCCAAGAAGGCAAACTCCAGCAATACAGCCTCCCCAACCAAGCACAAGAACCTGGAAGACGCATTTAAAGCTGTGAGTATACGACACACTCTTCACTTGTTGATGTCAATTTTACTGTTAAATGATGATAGTTGAACAAAATCATCAGGTCTCTGGTTGAATTCTCATTCATGTTCTGTCCTTCAGTCATCCTACTCCTATTACTTTCTTCTGTCACTGTAATGTTACTGGTTATGAGTAGAAGGGCATGCGGCATAAAAATATTCAGCCAGCTTGCTTTGACAACCCTTTATGAATGCTAAAAAAAGAAAAACAAAAGCACATATAAAAGTTTACCTCCCGTTACCTTTTATTTGTGCCTTTTTTATATTATTGCAAACGGTTATAAGGTTGCCATAAGATTAAACAACTGTCTACTTTTCTACTGTTCTATTTTTAAAGCTTTACAGTGACTTTCTTTGAAGCGCACTATCACATGTTGAGATGTGGTCTCTCTTCATAATGCCTGCTTTCTCTGAAGTTCTGAACTCTCTGCTTGCATGTTTCCCTTGTGTCCCTGTGTCTGCAGTTGGATGTATCGGACCTGAAGCAGCAGTTGAGCCGCAGTCAGACGCTGTTCCCGGAAAACCCCTCGGTCTGGGTCAAAGATCTGGCGGGTTACCTCAACCTCCACCTGACGGCCCCAGAGACGGAGCCCACCCTCAGCAGCTACGCTCATGGTAAAGCACGCTGCTGTTCTATATATCTCAGTACAGTTCTTTTCACATCACTTATGGCTTCTCTTTGTAAACTGAAGTACTTGCCTTTGACTAGATGCAGTGGTTACATGCACTATCTCAGCACAAAACAAATCAAAACCATTTTCCGACAGCCATTTTTATTCAGTTGATAGATCTTCACGAAGGGAGAACCCTGGTTTTGTTGAGCTACATTTTTAAGGAATTAAAAAAAAAAAATCTCACCACTTGTTTTTCTCGCAAAGTTTTTTGGTGATCGGTAATGTTTCTCAGCTTAAACAGTGGACAGCCATCTCCATGCATGACGTGTCCTCTGCTATCAGCACCTGTACTCCAGTCATTGCTTGATTTAGATATTCTAGTTCTCAGTGTGGGCCCAGTATAAATCTTATGGCGAGAAAAAATTAATGATGTGATAAGAATCTGACTGTAAATAACAAACTAGTTCTACAGCTCTAACCCGGGCCCTTTCTTTGGAAATGTTTTTTTATCTTAACCTGATTAGCAACTAGGCAGCAGAGAAACTTCACAAACACAACTAATAGTCATACCAAAAGAGTTCATGTATGGATGTATGTGGACACACTTTGCACAATAATATTTTAGGAAATCTCTTTGAATATAAACACAGAATACATTTGGCAACACTTTCCAAAAAACAATCTAGAATCTGCACATGAATCATAACCAACACTCCATCTACTGCTCAGGCCTGTACCAACCTCTCTAACTACCTTTCCAAACCAGAATGAAATTTAAATTGTCCTAGTCACTTACAAAGCTTGCTCCTCGAATATGGAATTAATTTCTACTTGACATTCTCATCCTTCTACTTAAGCTGTCAATCCATAATAACCCAGTCCAAATCCCTTCTCAAAAACATTACGTTGTTGTTTTTAACTGTACTGTAAATGATAAAATGTATAATTATAATTTTACAATCATCTTGATTTGATATACGGCATAGCCATGACTCCTCCCATTGCTGTGTCCCCAGATTACCCATACTGCCTCACCAGTAAGGAGCTGAAGGGCGTGATCAAAGGCCTGCTGGGGCGCTGCAGTGACGCTCTGCCAGATTTCTTTGACCACTGTGTTTACACTATGCTCAGGGAGTTGGACCGGCAGTCAGGTAAATGCTGGCATCATCACAAAGTACTGTGGATGGCTCAAATAGGATTGATTTAGTTTCTTGGCTCCCTCTAGATTTAAAAAGAGATTAACCTTTGAGAGCAATATGTATGCAATAAAAAATAAGACTTTTAAAGTACAAACAATTATTTAATTCATGCATATTCTATACTTGTTTCATATCTCCAATGCATTTCAGTTGCTTTTTACTGTTTTGATAGCTGCACAGCTCTGCAAAACCTTTCTGATTTGTGCATCTGAACAATAGGCTAACTATGTAGGTGCACAAGTTTCCACTGCAGTAAGAGTGGGTCAAACACACAGAAGTATAAAGTCTACCTTAAAGTTATCTCTAACTTTCTCTGTTTGCAGGAGAGCCACTATATGGTTACAGAGTTTGCATTCAGGCAATCCTTCAGGACAAGCCCAAAATGGCAACTCAAAACCTGCCCGAGGTGAGTGCGTGTGTGTTCTGCTGTCAGCACATCTTTATTACAAATGTCCAAATGCCTTAGTGACTTGCATTGCGAGATAAGTTTCATTTCTGTTTGATGTCACTTGTGTTGTAACACATGTTGTAATAGTGGGGGCCTCTTCCCTGTTTTCAGTATTTGGAGCTGCTGCGGTCTTTTCAGAATCGTCCAGTAAAGTGTCTGACCATCATGTGGGCGCTGGGCCAGGCCGGGTTTTATGACCTCAGCCAAGGACTCCGAGGTGAACTGTGTCAGCAAACACACCATGTTAAACACATACATAGTGTTGCATGCGCTTGTGGTCTGATTAAAGGACCCATATTACACAAAATTAACTTTAAGCCACGTTATAATGTTGTTGCCTCATCACAAACATACATGAAGTTGTGTTTTATTTCATTCACACATGTTTAGTTAATAAGCTACCTTTTTACCTTTTTGTAGAGATTGGAAATTCCAGGGCTGACATTGTCTGAATGATTCTAGTGAAGGTTTAAAAACTTGAGTGGAGCACTTCCTGTATCACCTCATGACATCACAAGGTGGAGTGTTTTCTGTTTGAGAGAAGAGCATAGCCTAAATATGTAGGAAATACAACTCCAGGGATGTTTCTGATGCGGAAACAACATTATATCATAGATCAGAAAATGGCATAATATGGGCCTTTTTAAGATAACCAGTGGTGTTGTTTCTGGACAATGTAACTCTAAATGTAACACTAAGGAATGATGTACACTACAAATGCCTAGTTCATTTTACTCCTGAGGAAAGGTTGACAGTCATGAGCCCCTCACAATAGTGATTGTTGTCCTGTATGTTGTACCATTAAAGAAAAATGACCAGTGCAGTAGTTTCATTAGTGGGCTGATTGGGTTCTGAAGGGGGAGCGCAGAGATCAAGGGGAGGGGCTCAGACCATCAAAAACAAAACTGAAACTGAACATTTTAATATATTTTTGGCAAATGTAGCATGGCTATCTAACTAGGTTATTTGCTATCATTTAATACCCCATAGAAGAATGTTATAATTGCCATTTTCATGTTTACTATGTGTGGTTTTTCGTAATTCCCAGTACATGTCAAAACACCAGCTCCATAAACAACCTGCCTGTAGGAGGATTCCACCTAATGAATCAAATGTTCACCTCAAACATGCCAGGATTAAATGCAAATTGAGATGTCAGAGTTACATGCACTTGTTCGTGACTTTGCACATTTACAGCCGTGATTTGATAGTGATATTTCTTTTGATTGATCACAACTCATTCTTCATTATTTTACAGTCTGGCTGGGAATCATGCTTCCTGTGCTAGGTGTCAAGATGCTGTCTGCATACGCCATTGCCTATTTGGAAAGGCTTCTCTTGTAAATCAAGTTATATCAGTTATTTACATTTATATACATTTAAATCACAAAATAAATGCATTTTTCTTTTCTCTAGACTTCATGCAAATTTGACAAAGGGATTTGGCATCATGGGTCCTAAAGAGTTCTTTCCTTTACTTGACTTTGCCTTCATGCCCAAAAATGCACTATCATCAAGGTAAGTTTATATTTTGTTTATCTTTTGTAACCTGAGTAACATTATATTTGTCACTGTAGTAATGCGTTTGAACATGCCGGTACAAAAGATGTTGCCTTTGTACCCCATGTGTTTTTCTAGTTAAATGAAAGTGCATTCGACAAGTGCCCAGAGCAACAACTGTCATTAATACCTAAATCAAATCTAGTCGTAACTGAAGCAGTATCTAGAAATCTAGTTAAAAAAACGTGTACGTGTGTGCAGTTTGCAGGAGCAGTTGAGGCGGCTGTATCCTCGTCTAAAGGTTCTTGCGTTTGGAGCCAAGCCTGAGACCACCCTGCACACGTATCTGCCTTCATTTCTGTCCCGGGCCACGCCACACTGTCCAGATGACATGAAGAGAGAGGTGAAAAACACAAGTAGAGAGGGTAGAGAACAGGTTGAGCCAGTTTAGATCCTTTGATGAACTGTGGTTGGACACAGGCTTAGTGAATAAAAGAGATCAATCAATAGTTCAGTGTTTCCCACAAATTTCATTCAGACTATGGTGGCACAATAAATAATATTATATGAATCATTTTCTTTCTACAACTTGTGCCCTGTAAATTTCACTTACTGCCTAAATTTCTTATATGAGCTGTATTTTTTTTTTTTAACATTAGTTACTTTTATGGCAAAGTCAAGGTTGTCTGCTACCTCTCTATGGCCCATATCAGTCCTGCCTAGATCATTTACCTAAACATTAGTTACTATATTTTTCTTATAAATTTGTATTGTTTTGAAGTGTACTAAATTATTATACCAAAACCAGACATCTCAGTGCTAAACTTTTGTTTTGTGATTTCTTATCTCTTTGCAGCTCCTCAATAGTATGACCGAGTGTTTATGTGTGGATGTACAGAGTCTAGGAGTTTGGAGGCAGCTTTATACAAAACATTTACCACAGTCCAGGTAAACTAAATACAGCTCCACCTTCTCAAAGCTATAGGGGCCCGATCTTACTGGTCTTAATGTGCAAAGCATGTGTATTAAGTTAACTTTTTGGTGCATTAGGGGTCTACGGATTAAAGATAAAATCATAATTGTTTGTTAAAGCATCAGAAAAAAATATTATTACAGTACTTTTTGATGTTGGGCCTGCTTTAAATAGAGCTATATTCAACAATCTGGCTTAAAAGTCCATCTTTATTTCTTTTTTCTTTTCATTTAAAAAAATCCATGCATAAGAAATGTGAAAAGCTTTTTTTTTTTTTTTTTTTTTTTTTAAGTTTATAGCAGAGTATTAAATGTGATAACTGTGTGTAAATACATTCTTGGAAATAGTCCATATTGTTGTTAGGAGTGCAGTAATAGATTTAATCAGTTTCATAGTGAGGCCTATTCAGTGCTGTAATGTGCACTTGCTCGGTGCCTTATTTTCATACGACACTCCTGTTTAAACAAATGACACAAGAGTGATATAGTTCGACTTGTTCACCACCTGCTGTGCGCCATATGGAAGATCAGGCTCTAAATGTTTAATGTATTTGCTCATTAATTTTCTCCTCTGCTATCCTCAGCCTATTGTTAAACCATTTACTTAAGTCCTGGAACACTCTGCCACCAAAGGTATTACTCATTTTGTTTTGACACATAGAACTTCCTAATAAAGAGATGTTTGTAATAATTGTAGTGATTCACTGTTTTAGCTGAGGAAAAACCTGGGTGAGACAATCCAGTCTTTCAGAGTAACCAATGAGGAGATGAAAGGCAGCATCGAGTCTGAGGAGCTTCAGGAGTGCAATCATCTTTGTCAGGTGATGCTCACAGCCCGGAAGTACCGTTACACAATCAAAAAATGGTCATCAGATTATTTTAATGACATCCAATACATCAAAAATCAAATCATGGTCTAAAGCTACAGTCCATTTCTTTTTGGGCTCCAGAATTTGCAGGTGAAGATGAAGGGCCGAGGGTTTCCGTGGTCCAAACTCTTCATGGTGCTGTTTGTGTTTGTGGCTGGTTTCATCACTCATGACGTCAGATCACATGGCTCTTTTACAGGTTGGCACAAACTAAGAAATCTAAGTTTTGGTTTATGTATAGGGTTTATATGTTAAATTTCTTGCTTTTTCTTTCAGATTCGACCACGGCCTTGTATCTTCGTAACTCAGGCATCACTGCGGTATCTCAACAGGCGTGGGGCAAAATCACAGTTTACTCAAAAGAAGGCTTTAGGTACAATCAAATAAGTGTTGTAGAAGGGAAGATGTGTATGTGGTTGACAAACGCACAGTAAAGATGCACAGGGATGATTTTAATCTTGAATTTATCAGTGAAAAGCTAAAATAACAAATATAATACATTTTAGTGTGTAGAATCCCTCAGTCGTCCAGGTAGAATCCAAGCTGCTTCTTCAGTTCATGAACTGAAGAAGCAGCTGAGAAACGTATTCGACCAAATAAACTCTGTCCAGTTGACAAATTAAATTTCTCCTTTTGATAATACATTTTAGGTTGTAAGGTATTTCCATTATTATTTGCATTCTGAGCTGGTTAGAAGCATGACATTTCTCAAAGACTTGACTTTATTGAAATATCTGATTTAATTTGTGTGTGTTTGTGTTGTCCCTGCAGCTGGTTGGAGAAAAACACTCCATATTATTACTCTGAGTGTGTGCGAGTGCTGGGCCCGCTGACAGAGCAAGGTTTAGAAAAGGCCAAAGCTGCAGCAGTCTACGTCTCAGAAAATACAACAAAGCTCATCCTCTGGATGAAAGAAACAACGCCACTGGTCATTGAATGGGTGGGTCTCCTGGTCTTCTCACTGATCAGCCATTACATTATGACAATCTATGCACTGGCTTTTCTACTGGATCAGACCATATGGACTAATTCCTATGATCAGCTGTTGGGATTTGGGGATGCTATCACCCAGTTGTGCAATCTTCCCCTACAACATTTATGCTTAATTTATTCACCAAGAACAGCAATAATACAGAGGTGTTAAACAGATGTTATGCACTATGGCCAATGAGTAAAGTATACAAACTTAATATTTCCTTTGTGCAGGTAAATACAAACACTCCCGACAGTGTGTTCAGCGCACTGGAGTATTTAAAGGAGCTGCTCCTCTTCATCCATCAGAACTACATCCTCCCAGCACTGGCCTTTATGTCTGGGGTGTTACAGAGAGCATGGGCCAGCCTACAGGAGTCCTGCAAGTCAGTACTTACGCATGCCACAATGCCACACTTTATCTAGGTTGTGTCAAATATTATACTCTAACAATACGACAATACAATACACAATTTGAATATAAGTGAGATTATAACAACAACAGAGTGAACCACTCAAAATGCATATGCACTCTATCTTCTATGCAAACACAAGTGTGAACATATTTAACAGTACAATGGGCATGATATGTTATTTGATGTAAGTCTGTAAATGTTTAGAACATCATAATTGTATTTAGTGGTTTTATTTGAGCATAGAGCCTAACTCATCATGTTCCCAAACTGGTATGTGTGCTGGCTCAGGTGGTACAGTGCCCTCTGCAGGTTTGAGTATTTATTTATTTATTTTTTTTGGGTGAATTATTTAGAACTATATTATCTATGGTTTAGTCTAATTTTAGACAATGTTTAGCACTAATTTAGGCATGATATAGTTTGAGGGGAGATCTGACGGTACTCTGAAAATCAGATATTATCTGTATAGTACTAAATGATGTCTTGTCTTGTGATCTACAGTGGTGAAGTGTCAGTATCGTGTCTGCAGGGCCATGCTGTGGCCTTCACAAACTCCACATGGCAACTACTGCAGCACACAACATCTGCCATCAAGACCTGGGCCCAGGACCTCCTCACACGAGCCTAACACACACACTCTGACCCCACCTGACCCTGAGGGACGTGGCCCCTCTGCACCGTTAGCGAAGACTGGCCTCAATAAGTGAAACTCACTTGAAAAAGACCCTCTTTACTCCTGTTCCTCTTTAGGCATTTTTTTTCTACCAATCTTTTTGTCACTGCTGGAAGCAGAGGTTGTCCCTCTCCAAGTTTTCTACTACTTTTTCTCAACTTTCCTTTTTAACCTCTGGGTTGAGACTAATTTATAGAAACTATAGGTTTGTAGATTGTTTATAGACCATTTTATTTAAAGATTTATAAAGAGCTTTCTTAAAAATAAGTGAAAGGGCAGGGCAATGACCAAATAAAGAATTCCAGACTTTTCCGAGCCACTGAAGGCACCAGCTGCAAACCATGGGGCCACATTTCTGTTGTCACTATTAACCATAAAGTACTTCAGGTATCAGTATTTCTGCGTTTTTTTAACTTTGAATGATGTTTGTCAATATGGTCATATCTGCTGGTGCATATATTCATTCAGAAAATTAATTTATTCTGGATTCTTATAATGAAGAAGGAACCTACCAGCTGTCTGTTCTCATCTTTGTCTTACAAAGTACTTTCTCTCTTCCTAATGCTTCTCTGGTCCAAAGCTCATACTTGAAGGTTAATGAGTTTTATCTGTGTTTATAATGAAACATACATTTTGTGCCAATGTGGCACACCTCTCGGCCTCAGACAAACCAAACCGTTCTGATCATTAGATTTCCTCCGTGAAGATGTTTGGACAGTTATGACAATGTCTTACTTTGTGTTATTAATTTGTAATAAAGGCCTAAACAATGTCTCGAGACTAATGTTGTCTAGCATTATGCAGCATATGCCTACATTAACATTACCTGCAAGATTGCCTCGAGTCATGGACTGGTGTATTCAACCTGGCTTCATGTTGTGATTTCTTAAGAGACTCAAAGTTCTTCTACCCCCTCTTGCATGTCCTTTGGTACTGAAGTGTTTTGACTTGACAGATTGTGAAATGCCCATAGTAAGGAACATACTATACTTTTCCCAAGTTACATTTCAGCCTTTTATTAAGTGTTTTGGTCTTTTTTTTCCTGTATTTGTTGATATAACATTGCTCAGTAGGTGGTGTTGATTGGCACGGTCTTCTCTGTATCATGTAAATCTGAACATGCATAGACAGACGTAGAAAAAGAAATCAGCCAGATTATGCTCCCAAAGAAACAAAGGCAAAGCCAATATTTAGACATACTTTTGCATCATTAATTTAACTCAACTCTGCTTTGTTAATTAAAAATAACCCTTTTAGACTTCTGTTATGCCAGTGCTGTCCCTCATTGCCTCAAGTCTGCTCCAAAAATCTCCAGAAGTCCTTGCTAGTGAAGATGCAGCGAGAAGCAGCAAAGAGGGTCCTGTTCATCTGACTGAGAGAGTTCACAAGATTTGCTCTTTTCACTTTACATGAAATCGTCTGAGTCGTAGCCATCCTGTATGAATGGAAACAGTCAATCAGCATTTAGCAACAAAAGGATGAACTCCTAACAAGAACTGCTTACCTCATTTGTTTGCATATTCTCAGACTTCATTAATGATGTGTAATTTCTAAAAATACAGTATTTATAAGTTATTCCACACACATAATCGCTTAGTCAAAATAGCTAAAAAGTAATTTAAAGGGTCAGCTTTTCAAAATAAAAATAACACTACTATGTTAATAGTGGCTGTTATAGAAAACTTCTCAGTAAATAACAGTTAACCGCTAAATATAACAAACCTATTTATTATAATCGACTTTTGTCATTTGGGCAGCGGGTTAATAGACTGATGCTGACGTAACTGTTTCTTGTTGTAATATTTCTCAACCTATCTCTCAACCACTGAGGATGCCCTCGAAAACGAGATGATACATCTCAAGGGGTTATCCCTCTTCATAAACAAATGTCAAATAAATGTCAAACAATAACTACCACAAACCTGAGCTCCTCCATCTCCTTTTTCTTCTTCTGCTCCTCCTTCTCTTTCTTCTTCTGCTCCTGTAGTTGTGCTTTTTTCTCATTCCTCTCCTCTTGGTCTCTGGACTCTTTCTCTGCTGCCAGATCTGGGAAGCGCTCCACTTTGGTCTTCTCCAAGCGGTTTACAATTTCATTTACTTTCTTTTCCACAGCTACAAGTTTTACCTGGGCAAAAATTTTGTGTTGTTATTATATGCATTAATTGTGGTGAAAGAGGCACTAAAGGAATGGGATACAAGGTTACAAACTTCTCTCTGTTTGTGGAAGCCAATCTGTCCCACATCCATGTCTCCAGTCTTCTTTAGATTTGCCCATGGCGTATAAACCACATTAATATTGTTCATTTTGCAGCCTAGAAACAATAAGCATTGCAATTATTAGAGTTAGAATGTCTTTAAGAAGATATTTTGGTCATTGTAAACCAAAAAATTGTTCTATTGAATACATTTTTTAACCCTACATGTATGACCCAGAGTCTGATTAATGGGTGAAAACCAAGTTTTCTGATGACAAAAGTAAAATTACTCAAACATGCATGAATCAATCGCAATACTTTGAGTAAGCTAATGGTGAGAAAACATAAATGCCCATAAAATATAATTAGTAATATTTACCTTGAATGCTGTTGTTTTTCACCAGCTGTGCACAGTCTATTAAAACTTCAGATGGAATGTCATTTATAGTATGTCCCTAGAAAATTCAGACATATTTAGCAATCACATGAAACATTACAGCTGCTTGGCATTACGGATCCTCCTACCTTTGGCAATCTTAGATAAACATGTGCAGAAGACAGCTTGTCAACATGAAACCTACGAGAACAAAATACAATATTGTAATCAGTTTATAATATGCCTCTTTATACGGTTAGGTTATTTATTTCGGTGTTATTAGAATACAAAATATATAAAGAACTTACCATATGTCTTCAGGCCACCCATACTTTATTAAATCCTCATCTATATAAATTACAGAGAGTGTATGTGTCAGTAGAGTTCACAGTTTCAGAAAAAGCTCAAATTAAATGATTCGGGAGACTTACTCTCATATTTATCCTTCCCCATGTATATAGTGTAAGGGGGATTCACCACTGTGGAAACAAGGGCATCAAATGAGTTATAAATCGTTAATAGTTGACTGATAAAGGAATGCTACGAGTCCCCAAAGCTAAGATCACTGCCGCTAACTTACTCACCGGCACTTGTAAAGTAAAACACCATCTTATCTGAATGAAAAAGTGTTCATAAGCGAATAAAAGTGAAACTGGAACAGCTCTGAGGTTTCAATGGGTAACAGAAGAGACAAAAGCAGTGGATTTTGAGTAGAAAGCCCGTGCTGTCACTTTTATCACGTTGAACTGGAAGTTGTTGTTAAGCTTCTTCGACACTGAGTTTTCTCAAACGATCTACGGCAAATCTACACATAGCCCCCCCTAGTGGCGCACTTAGCTTTCCATTTTTATTTTGATCTCTTTAAATTTATAAAAAATAAATTATATAATTCTTTATTTTAATAAAAGGATAATCTATTACCGGTTTATTGATTAGTTTAGAAATAAAACAACAATTTGTCACTTAAAAAGACGTCATTTCCGCTTCCTTTGGCGCAGTTTTTTTTCGATGCTAGCGCGCGCTCTTCAAAACACACAGAAGAAACGCGGGTTCAGAGCAGGATAATCTTCTGATTAAAGCTTTATAACGTCTTGGTAAGAGTACTATCCTTCACTTTGGACGAACTAACATCTAAGACAGTTTGGCAAAGCACGGGATTTGTATTTTTTGCGCTATACGCCGCTGTTACGCTAACACCTGTTTGTTGCTTCTTGTCGGGAATTACAAAACTGCATCTTTCATCGCAATGGAGTTGATCGCAAAAAGAAAAACATATTAGTTGAACGTCCAATACAGAACAGCAATAATGACTGTTTGTTCCTCTGTAAAGTTGTGTGCTGGTATACGAGCACCATAGATTTATTTCAGAAACTTTACATCCCGCCATTTGCCTATTATTAAACGGCACCTTTGACTTGGCCACTTTTCTTGTGCACATTATTTTAGGGGTGCGCTGCTAGATATACCAAAACCTGTTACTAAACTTATGTTGCTAGCAATAATATTGTGTGAACCACTGCCTTTCTTTCTTCCTGACCAGTAAACGCTTTTTATGCTTTTAATTTATGGAATTGAACTCTTAACATGTATTGCATTATATGCATCAAACATACCATATATCTGCAGGTTTGTCCGAAATGATGCCACTGACAAGGAAGAGAAAGCTCTCCTCTCTGGATTCTGACAGGTGAGACCTGAAGTCCTGATAAATCTGTTTTTTGTTAGAGCACCTTGGGTACTTCATATTAAAGTCTGTGTTTCCATCAGTCATCCTGCCAAAAAGGGCATGAACGAGATGTCTCCAGTCAAGAGAAGGTCTCCCAGGAACCCTGCCAGGTCTCCTAAAAAGAGGAAGCCATCAGTGGAACACACTGAAAAGGAGAACTGTCCGTCTCCACATAAATCCCCACAGAGATTACCAGGTAGAGCTAGACAATGAACTCAGTTTAGATGATTATTTTTATTACTAAAAATTCAATAATAATAATTTAGTAAAATAACTATAAATGCTTAATTATGGCTTTCATTCTTTTTCCTTGTTCCAGCTAAAGCATCGGCTAAATCTCCCCACAAAGGATCTCCATTCAAACCTGCAGTGATTTCAAGCTCATTCTACAGCAGACAGAAGACTGTCTATCTCACACCACTGGAGAGGAAGAAAGTTAAAGAATCTTTGCCCTCTCCTCCACCTCCGCCCTCCTCTCCATCATCTGAGGGTAAAAAGACTGTCACAGTCATCAAGAAAGACACTAAAGGGGGCAAGAACACAAAAAAATTGCCCACAGATTCTAAGAATAACGTCAAAAATGGGATTAAGCGTTACGCAACTTCAGCAAATGCTGTCAAGGTTTCCACACTTAACAACAAGTATGTTTTTAAGTGCGTCATTATTTCCAGATTTATGTAAACTGCATTTAGTCATCAGAAATATTAAATATCAGAAATGTTGACTGACCATGCCGCTGTCTTGTGTTTGCTAGCTACAGCACCAAAACGGCTGTGCCACCAGAGACAAAGAAAGGGATCACTTTTACTTTCAGCAGTGGAAAGCCCAAACCCAAACTCTTTGTTGGAGCTGCGTTCTTTGGCACTGGCAAGAAACCAACATCAATGTACAAGAAATCTGCCCCCAAGTCCTCAAACAGGCCCAAGAAAAACAAGGCGTCTGCACCCGCACCACCAGTTAAGACCGAGAAACCACAGCCTCCACCTGCTCTGGAGACACTCCAAGACGTGTGTAGATCATTATAGGCATCCTCAATAGTGAGCTTATTGTTACATTGTTAAATATTTTTCAGATGACTGAGAAAGTACCACACAAGACAGAGACTGAGGCAAACTCCAAACAGCTGAGAACGTTTGATCCTTTAGACTGGGTTGATTCAGTTGATGAAATAGTGGACTTTTCAACTCCAACACCTGAAAGGTAAGAATGGCCAGTAGCAGTCATGAATGCTTAACCATAACGGCATCATCATCATGTTACCCACATTTTTTTTAGGTCCTCCAAAGAGAAATTTAGTATCCACAAAGAACTGACAGTTGTGCTGTTGAGGAGCCCAGAGGCAGAATCTCGGGCACTGTCTCTCTTCAAATCCCAAGTAAATATCCACAGAGGCTGCTATAGTGCAGACGGTGTTAAATGAGTGAAACTGATTATAACTGTATTGTATAGTTCTTAATGATTCGTGGCTTTTTCTCAGGGGGAGTCGATGGCTGATGGTAGCTCAGAATCTGTTTCTGACCTGAGTGACATAAGCCCCATGAACGGTGAGTCAGGCCCAGCCAAAGGTTAACCAAAGTACACTTTATTTGGCTAATTAGATGAAGTAAAGACTTTTTCTGAGCATTATTAAAATATATTCCTCTTTAACTTTCATCAATATTGTAGGTATGTATCCCATATTTGGATCTGCCTCCAAAACGTAAGCATTATTATGTTGAAATATATATGTAATGTAATTATTTTTTTTGTTAAATTCTATCACTCACAATTTCTTAAATGTACACAGGTCGAAGATGGCAGCTTTGAGATCTCCACTGTCCTGCAGTACACCCTCTGGTCAAGTGTCGACACTGCAGTCCATCGCTATGACTAAGGAGAGGGCCCTGAGGAAGAGGAAAGACAAGCAGGATGAAGATCAGCTCATTATTGTAAGTTTCAACAAATTACATGGCAAATAAAAAATCCAACTCGATCTGTTTTAGATGCTTACATGCATTTTTGGTACACCAGGATGCTGGTCAAAAGCAGTTTGGTGCTACTAGCTGCAGCTCTTGTGGGATGGTGTATAGCGCAGACAATCCAGAGGACAACTTCCAGCACTCCCAGTTTCATCAGCGATTCCTTGACGCCATCAGATATGTGGTAATATTTTCTGTTTGATTTCTTTTGGCCCATGCTTTTATGGTCGCAAGTTGTGAACTATACCTTTCTCTACAACAAAGTATAGATTGTGTGTCTTGATTGTCAGGGCTGGAAGAAGGAGCGTGTAGTAGCAGAATTCTGGGATGGAAAAATAATTTTGGTGATGCCTGATGATCCGAAATATGCCGTCAAAAAAGTAATTGTCATATCTTTTTATTCTATACAAACACATTTCTAAATGTTAAAATTGTATCTGTTATTTCAGGCAGAGGAAGTGCGTCAGATTGCGGACAATGAGTTGGGTTTCCAGCAGGTGTCTCTGTCCAGACCAGCTCAGGCCAAGACCTACCTCTTCATCAACTCTGAGAAAATGGTTGTGGGGTGTCTAGTTGCAGAGCCAATTCGACAGGTACAAATATTGCACTTGTAAAGTCCTCTTGTCCAGTGATATTTTGATTGATTTCATGTTTGAATAATTTTGCACTGCGCTGCATTCAAGGCTTGAGTTCTGGGAAAACTGAGATTTTCACGTCCAATCTCCATCCACTTCTTAATTGCTACTATTCAAAGATTTCACACTCTGGGTCATACACATACAGGGTTCTGAAATGCCAAGTTTTTTAAACAATAAAAACACGTCCAGGTGAAGTCAGTGGACCTGTCTAGAGTATTGGGGTATTTATAGATCGATATTGTGGTTAACAATGAATTAAAAGTAGAATACTCAACAAAATCCCTATTCCTGAAGGCATTCCGAGTGTTGGTGCAGCCGGATCAGGAGAAGGACATGACTAAAGATGACTTCATGGAGCGTCACAGAGCCTGGTGCTGTGCCACTGTTCCGGAGCAGGCCCTCTGTGGAATCAGCCGAATATGGGTCTTCAGCCTGGCCAGGCGCAAAGGCATCGCGACTCGCATGCTGGACACTGTCAGGTACCACATCTAATACTAGTACTACAATAAAGTCTTACAATAGTTGGTAACTTGGTCAATGTATTATAGTAATATTTCTACCATCCCTTTTCTGTCAAGAGGTTAAATTTATGCCTGGTAATTTTCCTTTTTTTTTTTTTTTTTTTTTTTTTTTTTTTAAGGAGCACCTTCATGTACGGAAGTCACTTGACAAAAGAAGAGATTGCTTTTTCAGATCCAACACCAGATGGTAAACTGTTTGCGACAAAGTACTCCAACACACCAGCTTTCCTCGTCTACAACTTCATTTCTTAACTTTTGTTTAAACAACTTTCAGATTGAGTTAAAGGTACATGGATCTGCAAGGTTAATTAAAATCACCATTTCAATGTTCAGATTTGTACATTTAGTTCACT
This sequence comes from Taenioides sp. WSHXM2023, assembly GCA_029959045.1. Taxonomy (NCBI): domain Eukaryota; kingdom Metazoa; phylum Chordata; class Actinopteri; order Gobiiformes; family Gobiidae; genus Taenioides; species Taenioides sp. WSHXM2023. The sequence goes on along the minus strand of CM057103.1, from coordinate 17,913,357 downwards.
TGTTACTGTTAAATCATTAGGTTCAAGAGTGAGATTTCAACATTATTTTTGTGAACATGTTGGGTTTTGGTTTACCAGTATTTATTCAGAGCTGCACTTTTCAGAATGTTTTGTGTATATAGCAGCAGTACATTCTGTTCAAATGTGTAAATATTTAAGTACAATTAATTTCCACTGTAGACCAGTCTTTTTGAATGTTAGTCCAATAAAGCACCGTATTCCTTTTAACCAAATTCCTAAAAGAGCTGATTCCCACATCTTTAACTTTTTTTTTTTTTTTAACCAACTTTCCCAAAAGAAATTTTGAATTTTTTTTTTTTTTTTTAGATGTTTTAGCTGGCAATAGACCTGTTAAAAAGACACAATTGTGTGCTGCATCATATTGCAAATAAACCTGTGTTTTATGAATGTCTGCTAGTTTCCTGGGGACAGATACATTACCAATATCATGACTCTGGTGTCAGTCACTAAACAGACTTCTCTCTATAAAAGCTCATTGTGATCCCTTCATTCATAATACAATTTGAATAAAAATAGGATTATAGCTCAAGTGGTTTTATTCAAGACATTAAAATAGTAATTATAGCATTACTCAATTTCATAAAATATGTTTCACTCAGATAAGAGTGTAAAGGGTAAACTATAATTTACCTGAAACCCTTGAGTACAAAGACAGGAAGAGACATGGCAAGATAAAAAACAGAAAAAAATATTACAAACATTTACAGTAGATCAAGTAGATGGCTGTAGTTCAGTTCTAGGTCAGTCTATCACTATGACCTCAGGTTGTTGCTTATGGCTCTTGTTGAGGGAAATGTTGCTCTCTAAGGCCTGGACGATCTGTGAGGCGGAGGGGCGTTTTTTGGGCTCCTCCTCGGTGCAGACGTAGAACAGCTCCACCATCTTCCTGTACGACGCACCCAGAGCCTCTGCATCCAGCGCTGGACGGGTCCCTAAGCGCTCGTAATAGGCATCCTCGTCAAAACTCTCGTCCGAGTCATCTGGGAATAGGAAAGTATAAAATTAGACCAAATGTACTAGATAAATGTACTGCAGTATTGCATCTGATACTACTACTATAACTACTACTTTTACTACTACTCTGTTAATTATCAAAACACTTAAAACACAAATATACTTTTTCCACAAATTAGGTACAACCCTAAACATTATTTTTTGACTGATTTTCATTAGAATATTATCAACTAACTTTTGAATCGTAAAAATGTCCTCAAAATGGTGCCTATAAACAGGAATTTGAAACCATAAATAACATTCTTTGCTCTACTGCAACTGACTGTCCACAAAATAAAGTTCAGTTAACCCTTAGTCCTACCTCCATCTTCCTTCTCCCCTTGCTCCTCCTTGTCATCCAGCATCTCCAGGTGAGGCATGGACAGAGACATCATCTCCCACAGCGTCAGCCCATAGGCAAAAATGTCCGTCTTGTCGGAGATCTCTCCTCCCTCCATCACCTCCTTTGCGTTCCAGGGCTCTGTGCCAATGTACTCCGCCTTTGGGTCCGACACTACAATGACATACAATTAATTTAATCTATTATGAAAATATGAGGGCATGTAATTACGTTTAGAGGTGATAGGATTATGAATGAGTCTATAATATAGCCGTTTGGGGACATACAACAAGGCCAGAGGAGAGATAGTGAATACTCTAAGTAGAAGGATGCTATGGTTAGAGTTAGCAGCTAGAAGATTAATGCTATTATTCTTTCTCACCTTTCATGTTCTCATCCAAAAACAGTGAAACACCCACATCACAGATCTTGATGGTCTCAAAGTCCCCTTTAATGACCACATTGCAGGATTTCATGTCGCCATGTAGCAGCTTCTTTTCAGTGTGGAGATACTGTAAAACATTATTCCAATTACTCTCAGCATCTGATTTTGGGACCTAATTTTATTCCTGAGCCCTAAATATTATAGAACAAAATAATTTCTCTATAATCTCCTACAATCCTCCCATATTTTGATCACATATAGTGGAAAATCCAACCTACTAGAAAATCAAGACTATTCATGGGCTTCAGATCCTGTTATAGCTGACATTTTGAAAACTTATCACCATTCAAAACAATTTTTTTTTTAGTTTGAATTATTAATTGCTACAACAGTGTTAATTTTTTATCGCTCTGAAATCCATGGATATACAGGCCTATGTGAGCTGTGAATCCCTTTATTTCATAGTAAAAAATCGAAATAATGTCAAACAAAGATGTTAAATATCATCTAAAACTGAAAATAAAATGATGCTGACAGTGTTCACTATTGTTCACCTGCAGACCGCGAGCCACATGTAGCGCCACTTTTTCAATGTTGGCCGCAGGAAAAGCTTTCAGACCCTCCTCTCTCCTCATCTCAATCAGATCATTGAGTGACTGCTCTCCTCCATACTCCATGGCCAGACACTTGGATCCATCCTTAGCAGTGGCAACAGCACGAAAACCTAGACCAAAATAAAAAAGTAAATAAATAGTTGAAGTAATTGTATGTTATTGAGTTTCTTCATTGAACGGATATTAACCTAATATGTACTACAAACATATGGAACCAAGAAGTAGTGGTAGTAGTAGCAGTACTAGTATGTATCAAGTTGTTTTCATGTCTGCTCTTACCGACAATATTAGGATGGTTAAGTCCCTTCAAGATCTTTGCCTCTTCATTGAGACGCTCCTGGTAAAGTGCCACCTGCTTAGATGCACATTTACTATTGACCTTCTTCACAGCCCACGGCGACAGGTTCAGCTTTCCCATCCTGGTGTTGTTGTTGTTGGGACAAAGATACTGAATTGTAAACTTGTATGAGAAATAATAACTAGGGTTGTACGGTATTGGAAAAGATTTGCGATATAGCTGTTAAATACTGCGATATTTACATTATTGCTATATTTTACACCTTTTGACACAATAATTTCAGTTATAATAAGACTAAAGTGTGCATATCTTGATTTATTGTTAGAATCTGTCACAAAATCACAAAGTTAAAAGGCAAGGTTAGAATCATGAACAAAATCAAAAAGAAACTGAAGCAAATTTAGGATTTAAAAGGAGAATAAAAACACAACACAATAAAAACAGTACATTTCTCTTGGCTGGAGAACCTTGATGTTATTGCGATATTTAGTTTGTTTGCGATATCAATTATTGCATCAGCCAATATTGCGATATCGATACTTTTGCGAGTAATAGCAGCCAAATACAAAAGTTAAGTTATCCTACCTGTCCATGAGGTAAACACTGACCCCAGTGCCACAGCCCAGTTTCTTCATGAAGGGTGAGGCGGGGATGGTGACGGGGGAACCCCTGCCACTGCTCCTGGAGCTCCTCACATGGATGTTCTTGGGGGTTTTGTAAGAGCTGCTGCTTCCCAGTCTGAGAGGCGAGTCCATTCTACAGGAAGAAATACACAACAACAGTAAGGACAAATTTAAACACAGGCTGTAGCAGACACAATATGAGTCGGTGTTAAACAATCATTTAACTAGATTATGGTATTTATTTGCCAGCAGCCTAAACAGTCATTCTTACTGTGAGCAGAACCGATACACAGTGCAGCTTCAACCCGCAATACAAAACACGAACCTTTTCTCCTCTACAGTATTTTAGTTGACGCCTTTACTTAACCTTGTGGCTGGATTAAGTTGAACAAACCTTGACCACTAGACATCGTCATAAGATGTATATTACCTGTTTTACGGTTAGTTTTTGTTTCACTCCTTCCGACCGCAGCGGGTGAAAATTCAAACTGATCCGATATGGGAGCCGCAATGGACCACACAAAGCGAAAGTCGAAGGTAAAAAATGTACATGAACATACAGATTCTCACCAGCAGAGGTCAGTATATTCCACAACAAGTTGGTTGTGAACGTGAATTGTGGATTTGTGAATGTAAATTTTACTTGCATTAATTAAACGAAACACTGTTTTATTTTTTTGGAGTTTCAAATAGGGATTTCACAATATATGATATACATGATATGTATGACAAAAAACATAACATATACACACAGCAACAAGTACGATAGGTTTGTATATAATACAAATAAATAAAACACACAATGTGTAGCATGTTAAAGCTCAAATGGTGTCATTTAAGCAGCAGTGTCATTAGTTGTAGTACAAAAAAGAGTGTGCATTAAAAAGATCATTCAAGCCTCGAATCCAGGGTTATATAGGATTATATTATATACATGCAACTCTGAGCAAGTTATGATGAGGGAATACTGTTATAATATGCACTACTGAAGCATTAATATAGGACAGTAGGTAATAAGTTGCATATTTAACTTCTGCTCCTAACTTAAAAACAAATCGGTTTTATTAGACCCTTATATGGAGTTAAGCCCCCTGAGGATTTTTGCTAACCATCCTTCACATTCTATTGTACAAAGTTAAGATCTTACCTTAGGTCTTAAGTGTTTTTACCACACGCTGATTACAACAGTAATAGCCTACTGTTTCTGATAAATGTGGAGACAGTAATTTAAAGCTGCTAATTCACAACATCCCCAGTGATGTTGAGCACATGTTGATTATAGAATCCTGTTAGGTTTGCGGTAATTTCACTAATTCAGATTTAATTTGTGTATGCCTTCATGTCATGTCTACTCCTGGGAGACTTGTCCTGAAGAATGTCCTTGCTCTGGAGAGGATGACACAGACATTGACTTATATGATCCCAAGTGTTTAATCTCCTTAACTGCACATGGCCTCAGTCTAGGATTTTGCAGTTAAATAAATGGCCCATTGTGCCCAAGAGGAATGTGCATTGATAAGTAGATACAGACGGAACTACAGTAACTATGGGCCTTTATAGCACTTTCCCTAAAGCAAAGTGACTTCATGTTAGCAGCCTTTATGGCACAAATTAGGGTTAGAATTGGGAGGGACAAGATAGTGCTCTATGTAGCCTATCACAAACAGAGGAATATATAGTCTGGTGATTTGAAATGTGCATACCATATCTAATTACTTCTCATTACTTAATTGTAGTAATGCCTGTATAGTGGGATGTGGAAGAATGCAGTAAAGAGGAACCACAGTAAAGACAAATCAAAATCATGATTTGTGGCAGTTTCTGATGGATTAAACATTTGTTGATCTTGACTGACTGATACTAAAATCATCAGCAGGAAAGCCAGTGGTCTACATATATTACAAATAAGTAATAATTATTTTACCCATTATCTAGTAGTACTTTATAGTGTGCACTTGTTATTTGAATGTCATTATGGGCATTGTGCTTTCAGTTACAGGCAATTATCTTAAACAGCATATTATTATCATTTTATTACATTGATATAATACATTATCACACATGGAGCACGTTCACCACGATATTCCTGGATGTACTGATTTATATTGTAATAACTCTATGTGTGTTAAATCTCCATTTCAAAGACATGGCTATGCACATTATACTAATCTTCCCTTGTAACTAACTAAATCCTATAGCTCGACCTTGAAACTAGATCTAAGTCAGGTCAGGATATAAGTGAAAACATGTGGAACCATTCAGCTCACGTATAATCAGACTGCAGTTCAAGCATCCAAACACACTTACAGTGTTTTTCAATGAGCTACACCTCAGCTACACCTGCCATGTCCACAGCCCACAGAGCTTAAAGATCACTGTATTAACTGTACTAACGGCACCAAAAACAACACACTGGCCTGTTTAAACAAAGCTGTATTTTATTACTTCAGTGCATATAAAACTCTTAAGTGGAAAAGTTTAACATGTTAAAATAAAAGAGTCTTGTGTATTGAATCTGAAATTCTCAGACTCAAATATTGGTGCTGGACAATGTTTTGGAGAGGTAAATAATGTTTTACAATACATAAAATGGTAGACGTTGTCCTAAAATACATAAGCCTTGTCCTTAATTATATATATATATAATATATATATATGAAAAAAGGAAACAATAATACTGTATCAGTAATATAAGATTCTATTACTGTGAAACTGGTTTATATTTAAAACTGTGAATGAAATACTGCAACAGCCACACACTCAAAGGTTAAGCTTTACTCTATACTGGCATTGCACTCTGCCCCTGTGTCTTTGGGCAGGGCACTTAAATCCCCTTGTCTGTGTAACTGTAGGGCTGAATCCTTGTTTGGTAGTGGTCAGGCCATGACCGCAGAATAGCTGCCACATCTCTGCTCACCACCAGCTGAAGAGGAACACTGTGAAGACCAACATTTTATTGAACTGTCAGAACAGAATTGTCAGAATAGAAAAACAATCAAAACAAAGAACGAAAAAAGAGAAGAGACATACATGCTCTATTTCTTTGCAAAATTAACAAATGAACAAATAAAACTGACAGTTTGACACAAATGTCAAACAGCCCTTTACATAAAAACACCCATCTTCCAAAATAACGCATGCGACTGCATTTTGTGCTATGAGCAACACTGATTTGAGCTATGTGACCAACACTGGTGCAGGTCAAAACACAGTCCCCGACCAATCATCGGGCCCCGTCTGACCCTGATGAGAAGTGAAAGGACTCGTCTAAACGTCAGTCAAAACACATTTAGATGTACTGAGAGGCTAAACAGGAAGTGACGCCCGTATAAGGAGCTTTGAAGTGCAGCCATTTTCAACATGTGAGAACAATTATGATTATGCTGAGCTGGCTCAAGTTAGTCCTGATGCTGAATATTTTGTAGAATGTGTGGTTTAGTAATCAATCATTGCTATTTTGGACAGAGATTTGAAGAACCCATCAACCCCATGTATTGCTATGGAAACTTGTATGATTCCTTCCCTTTTAAGGATATTTTATGACAAGCATATTTTAGAAAAGCATTGAGGTAGAGAACACACATTTGTCTGCATAGTTGTGAGTACTAAATCAACTCAACAAATATCTTTTTTATGTGGAACAACTGAATTTTAATTCCTACAAAGTTGAATGTGTAAATACAATTAAAATGCAATGGTCTAGACATATTAAAACATGTTCTAATGTACCTTTTCAGAAGACTCTGAAGTATAATTACAAAAGAGGCATCTCTCTTAAATTGCCACAAATGTATATATAATATGTGCCACTGCAGTCCTGTGGACAAGTTCATGCATCATTTTAAGAACGTCCCTTTGGCAGTGGCAGTGAGTGGGCAAAATATTTGTGCTGTTTAATTATCAAATTATAATTTTATATTTAGTGCAAAAGGACACAATCTGAGCTGCTAAAATGTGTATAGTGTTACATAACGGTTACCTGACCAGCTAGTGCCACACGCTTTGACAAAACTTTACAAAAACGAGTGGGTCTGGAGCTATATCCCGTCTCCCTGATTCCAGAGGGTGTGATTGACAGACAGATTAGCCAATCAGAGAGATGCATGGTCCGTTTGGGTGAAAACAAACATGGCGGCTTAGGAGAACTGGGAAAAAACCCCACAGTGGATTGAGAAACAACATGGATTTCTACAGAATTAACAATAAAAGCACCAAACTCTTACTTATCTCAGTTTCTGTTCTGAACGATAAGAGAATTTTGGAGAGGAGAGTTCTTCTGGACAGGAGTTTTTACAAGCTCTTTGGTCTGATTCCAGGTCATTCTGGATTTGAACAGAATGTAGAATGGACTGGCTGGTCAGACAAACATAAAGGAATGTATTATACCAGCATAATGCACATATGGCACTACTGCAGTCCTGAATGAAACATGAGGAGTTAAAGATACAGTACTGGGGAGTTGTGAGGCAGGCTCTATTTTCTTGCATATTTGTTTCCATACAGTCCACATTCTACTGTTTTGGATATATAAAAGATTTCTGATCCAAAAGAGTTCCCTTTCTGCAACTTGAGGTCACATTTATAGAAATTGTTACGATTAACTATTATGGCTTGTGATCTAAATACTGTAATGGCATCAAAATCAAACATGTGGCATTATGTAGTCTACTGTACTCAATGGAAAGTAAAAAGTAAGTGCTAAAATGTGAGATCCTTTTGACCAGCAAATGCATATATTAGCTTTAATGAAGTATTTTAAAAAGTGGCACGTGGTGGTGTGTTAAGCAAAGCCCTTCATAATAAACATATTGTGAACAACAGCTGCCCTTTCAAACGGCCAGTCCTTCATAGTTTTCAGTCTTTCTGTTTCAACATGGATCCGAATGTCCAACAACACGGTCCACACAAGTCCCCAATAGTCTCCAACCAGGTCCAATCACCAACCACAACATCTCAGCGGGGGCTATACTGCAATCCTCATGAAAAGTCCCATCTGTCTCCTTTCTCTTTCCCGGGCTTCCTACATAATGGCCGACCTGGAAGTGGCGCATCTTCCAAAACAAAGGCACATTTGATTTGTCTGTTTGTCAGATTTGGAGTCTGTCTCTTTGTGTTTCCTCAGATGATACAGGTGACCCCAGCATCCTCCACGTGCCCACAGTTGGTCTTGCCCCATCCAGAGAACTCACACTGGTGGATGGTGTCTTCAGCCCCGGTGCAGGCCACGTCGTCCATCCAGATGAGCCCAGCGCCTGCACAAGGACAGGGGAAGCAGGAATCAGTGAGAAGGAACTACAGACTTCATATATAAACATAGAAATACATATGATAAATAAACAAGTGATGTCATGATACTAACATTTACTAACAACTCGATTTTGATACTTGATATTGATTTTGATACCAAGAAAGAATGTAATTTCCATCACAAAATTATCGTTGTTTCTTTATTATTACCTAGAGATCAGCTGAAATGGGTTTTTTCATGGCCGATTGTTTAGAGTCCAGAGAAACTGATGGCCAATAAGCTCTAATTATATTTTTGATTATGATTATTTTCCCAAAATTATGTCAGTTAAATATACTACAAACTTACTCCAAGACCTGTTTTACTGCAAACCTTCAAGAAAGCAGTGTAGTCATGTTTTGTGCAATTAAGGATTTGTGTGTACTCTTTAGACACCAGTTTGGCCAAAACTAAATATAGGCCTGTGCTGGAGATTTAAGGCCAATAGCTCATATGCTAAAAAGTGAATCTTGAAATGAATTTAACCTCACCAGTATCTGTCCAACATTATTCCAAAATCAAATTGCCCATCAGATAATATTACATCTGATTATAAAAAAAAGTCAGAATCCAGATGGTAGCAGAAGCAGAAACACTGGCTCACATCAAGTAAACTCTAGTTCCTGTTTTGTCTTTTCAGCGGAGGCTTCACAAAGTCCCCAGTACATTTATCAACAGTTTATAATGTCCGACAGCTGTGAGGACATCCAGGGAAGAGCGCTCAGCTGTGTTGGTATAATAGTAACCTGAGAGCTGCTAAGTCTTGTAAAATAAGATCCGGTTACCAGTCAAAATGTTGTGTAAGCTATCACAGTTGTGTGCTATATTTTACAGCCGTTCTGAGAGATGTTTCGGTTCCGGTGAGAAAAAGTAATGTGTCTAAATCCCCTGCTGTTAACTAAACAGCAACATGATATAAAGGCTGTGTCTGGACGGGCATCATGGGACAATAAATGATAACTTCACATCATTATGAACACTTGAGAAACTCTTTGGCTTCCAAGTACCACTAGGAATCCACTAAGACTAAACCATTACAAATTTGCAACAAACTGAACTTGGATGTACTCTCTATGTTGGTTAGAACAGTTTTTCCCACGGCCATGTACAGACCTCGAGATTGGACGCCAAATACAACCATGGAACACGGCTATGTTTTTTGTCAGCAGTGCAAATCCATTGCTATAAACAACCTGATAAACTGCCGAGTCACTACAACACATTTATCGCTTTATTGAATGAATGCTAAATTTAGTATTAAGCATTTTAGCATCCCTCAGGGTACAGTTCTGTCTCCGTTCCTGTTCACTCGGTGCACCTCTGATTTCCAGTATAGCTCCGGGTCCTGCCATCTGCAGAAGTTCTCTGATGACTCTGCAGTGGTTGGGTGTATCAGGGATAGACAGGAGCTGGAGTACAGGACACTGATTGCAAATTTTGTGGAGTGGTCCCAGGCAAACCATCTGCTCCTGAACGTTGACAAGACCAAGGAACTGGTGACTGACTTCAGGAGGAAGAGGACACCAGTGGAGCCCATTACCATCCAGGGCCATAAAGTGGAAATAGTGGACTGCTACAAGTACCTTGGCGTACAGGTGAACAACAGGCTGGACTGGAGGGACAACTGTAATGCTGTGTACAAGAAGAGCATGAGCAGACTCTACTCCCTGAGAAAGCTCAGGTCTCAGCAAGTTACTGGAGATCTTCTACCAGTCTGTGGTGGCCAGTGCACTGGACTTCACTGTGGTTTGCTGGGGGAGCGGCACCAGTAAAAGAGACATTGGATTGACAAACTGATCCGTAAAGATGGTTACGTGATCGGCTGTGAGCTGGAGACATTTGTCACAGTGAGGGACATGAGGACACTGGACAAACTGCTCTCCATCATGGACACTCCTGCTCATCCACTGCACCAGACTATAGAGGGACAGAGGAGATAATACTCCCTCCAACTGTACAACAACTCACCCACTGCACCAGACTATAGAGGGACAGAGGAGATAATACTCCCTACAACTGTACAACAACTCACCCACTGCACCAGACTATAGAGGGACAGAGGAGATAATACTCCCTACAACTGTACAACAACTCACCCACTGCACCAGACTATAGAGGGACAGAGGAGCTCATTCTCCAACAGGCTCCTTCAGCTTCACTCAAACAGTGAGAGATTCAGGACTACATTCATACCATACGCCATACAGTTGTACAACAACTCACCCTTATGTAACAGATAATACTCCCTACAGCTGTATAACATCTCAATCTTATGTAACAGATAACCTTATGTCCTTTCAATCATCATATCATTGTCTTTCTTGTCTCTTGTATATAGCTGTGATTTTATATTTTGTTACTTATTTTTCTATTTTATTTTGACTTGTACATAAACATTTATTTATATAATTATGTCTTATTTGACACCTGTCTCTTGCTGTCTTTTAGAATGTATTATTACCATTTATTTTTTACTCTTTGTTATTATATTATATTGTGAATATAGTGAGCTACTGTGTCCAAATAATTTCCCTTGTGGATCAATAAAGTTTGTCTAAGTCTAAGTCTAAGTGGAAGTCTCCATTGGTTTGAAAGTGCATTGTGTAACATTTCAGGTGGAGGGTCCGTCATATGCTTTTTTTTTCATGGAGATGTTATTGCTTTGTCTGGAAGGTTTGGTATTAAATCTTCATTGAGACCAATCCAGACCAAGCTACAGGTCAGATCTGTGGAGAGGCAACCCTGCTCACAGTCAAAATCCCTTTTTTAATTGAATACTGTGGAACATTCCAGGCAGAGCAATGACATATCCATATAACAAGCAGGTGATGGAATTCCAACCAAAAAGTTACACAGTGCACCTTTAATATTAGGCTAATTGAAAATTCTATGATGTGTGATGTCACAATCCTGAACACTGTTGAGTTTTAGCATCCTGCTAGAAGCAACATTTTGAAGCACCATTCAAAAGTTACAATATTTTGCTTTAAATTGGTATTGCTATGGTGACAAATGGGATAATTTTTCATCGCTCTGAAACCCAAGGATATTGAGCACATACAGTAAAAGGTAGTCATAATGTTATACCTCATGTAGAAATGAACTGAACTAATTTAATGTGAAAGTCCTCAATTTCCTTTTTGGGCTAATGTTGCCTAATCCACTGTAGGCTGATCTTTGGAGCAGAGAGGGGTGAGTAAGGAGGTGTACACAGGGGCGAGCGCACGTGGCTCTGTGTTTTTGTTATGGAGGCCAGCTGTTCCTAGTGCAGCTCTACTCCAGTGCTCTTTAAAAAGGTTTACTCTGCTCTCGCACATTTACTACATTAGGCCCGCAGCCAAACACACAGATTGAGAGACAATAAATTTTGTTTTTGAATCAGTTGAGTCATCAGGATGAGTTTTTACTAGATTGCAAAGAGGTTCGAGTTTTTGCATGTTTATGTGGGTGTTGTTGGTATTTCTGTTATTTTAAGCATTGTAAACTGTTAAGAGCCCTATAATTAACTAATAAATGTTGTTTAGAGACAAATTTATAGACAATTTAAAAGTACTATGTAACTTTTCTGGTTTCTGATTTTCAAGTTATTTTTGAGCAATAAAAACACACATTAGCAAATAAACGCTAGACAGATACTGTGGCAGAAATGAAAAATCTCCGTAGAAACAAACATAGTGGACCTCGTATCAGAAAAGTTACTTATCAACAACTAATCCATTCTAATAAAGTCTGCTATTTTGTTTTTTTACTACATGAAACAAGACCCCCTATTCTCCATCTTACCACAACAGAACAATTGTAATAAGTTGTAATGTTTATTCCTTTAATATTCCATACTTCAATACTTTTTTTTCAATATTCATTTGTCAAAATGTCTTGTCTGGTAGTTGAAATACAATTGAAAAATGCTGCAGTGTTTTCTCATAGAGCAATTTAACCTTTAGGGCCATTGTAACCAAAAAACATTTCTATATACAATATCATATTACTGATACTGAATTATAATACTTTTGCCCTGGGTTTTGTCTGCAGGCATTTTCTGGTCTCACATCTCACTCTCACCGATGCCTTACATTTTCTGATTGTGGGGTCAAAATATCTGCCGCACTATTGTTTACGTTCATGGTAGAATGCATCTCACCTTCGCACTGTATTTTAGCTGTCTTCTGTGACATGTTTCAGACCTGCTTTTTTTTTTTTTTTTTGGAAAACCTGCGGTCCACCCAGAGGAGTCCTACATGATGATGATTAGTCATGGTTTAGTTAAGCCCTCAGTACAGGATAGACTCAAGAGGCCCCAGGTTTCCAAAACATTTGCTACAATTGGTTACAGCTTCAACCAACTTCATAATAAATGTGCACATGTTATAATTTATGTAACCCAGGAAAAGTTTGGGGGATTTTTAAAGTTTGCTGAACGCCAGATAACGGTAATAGAATAAGGAAATTCATAAGAGGTCATGCTGTTGCAATTTGATTCTGGGCAATATTACAGTTGCCTCAAAAGTCTGATCAGAGATTTTTACCGTGCTCTATATATTTGAATACAATTGATAAGCTAGAGTGAGAAACTATCTTTATGAGTTTTTTATCCTGGCTTTGGACAGATACAATGACCATCACATTACCGCCTGCATATGGTTAACAAATTTACATTTAATTTCTTTGTGTTACTTCGACTTGATTATTGTCACAATTCGTTTATCACACAGAATAACCTGTAATATCTTACAAAACTGGTTCCTTCTTTGATACCACGCCTAGACATGATAACAAATTTTGAAGCATGATATATAGTTACAGAGAAATGTAACAATAAATGATAATATTAAATTTATTTTATGACGCTGACACAATAACAATAAAGATATTCCCAGTGAGCCTTTTTAAAATAACAGTATCATTTAAAGGCATGAAATAAAGAGCAGAATGACGCAACAATTGGCCATAGAAGTGACTTATTCAACCCTCAACATCTCAAATCTTATTGCATACAACTAAAATAAAATAAAAATTAAATTCTCCCCATTAATGCAAAGAAATTGGACACATGATAAATACTGAGCACAAAAATTTATTGTTCCAGCTATCATATATTGAGTGATATAGTCAATTATCGATACAGGCCTAACCACACCAGTTGTCATATTGTTATTGCTTTGGTTATTTTCAGCTAAATCCATTCATTTTTATTGTCATATTGTGGTATTGTGATGCTGTATCTTTCCAGAGTTGAAGTTTATGACCGCACAATTGGACAAAAACTGAATGATGTCAAAATAAATCATAAAAGATGGATAGGACCTCGGAGGCTGCGTCCTGACAGGTTTTGGCATTAGCTACTTTCACAATAAAAGCACAATATGAACCCGTGGGGAGATTTAAGATCCTGGTTAAGCCACATCAGCTGACAGGACAAAGTGCAGAGCTTGTAAAATAGAAATGCTTCCATCAGTGAGTTTTGGTGAAGACGCACTGAGCACAAGCACTTTTTCACTCTGCTCATATTAAGAAACAGAGATGTTTTTTTTTTTTTCCCACAATCTGAACTGACCTCTCAAGACCTGGCCTGGAGACATTATCATCAGATCTGCAGAGGTCATCAAGTCCAAGGTTCAAAAACAGTAGTGTCATCAAATAGAGTGTCCTGGGGGTTAGAGAAGTTCACAAAATTGGCTTTCACAGTCAAAAGCTCCATAGATCAGCACGCTAACATCCAGGGTCATGGTAGAGCTGGGCTTTACGACAAGAAAACAAAAACAAATTGTGATCTGACAGCTTTTCACAGCAATATAAAGATAATAAATGTATGTGAACTGTGATCAAATCTAAACTGTGATCTGACTTAAAGAAAATTCAGTTTTTGATATATAGCCCCACTCCTACTTCACGCTGTAATCCCTACCACCAGAAGTTTGGTTTTGGTTTTGTAGTACTTTATTATCCCTGTTGGGAAATTATCAGAATCAGAATCAGAAAAGCTTTTATTGCCATTGTCAGTGAACACAATTCACAGACTAGGAACTTGCTTTGGTGATAAGGTGCAACATAGAACACTGAATAATAATAATAATAATAATAATAATACAAGTAGAGATATCACAGTTATAAAGGATAATAATAATAATAATAATGATAATAAAGTATCACTATTTGCATTTCACCGATCCATTCAGGAGCAGTGAACTGGAGTGCCCGGACCCACCCAGAGAACATGCAAACACCACACAGAAAGGCCCGGGTGAACCAGGGATCGAACCCGGAACCTTCTTGCTGTCACCGGAACCTTCTTGCAGCCACCATGCTACCCTAAAAGGGCATCTATTCTTGGGAAAGACACCAGAAAACTCTCTATGTGACTGAGGCCATAGGAGGAGAATGGCAGCCATGTCTCTGCCAGTTTGCCCCACAGCTGGTAGGGGCAAGTAAGAAGCTTATCACCATCCAGTCAGTTTGACGGTGACTGAGGAGTTAAGTATTAAAGGTAAAATATACCAATCATAATACATTTACATTTTGTTGCAAATGTTCTTCCTGTTTTGAAGAATTTTGATGAACATAAAAGTCTTCCAAGGTATCCACAGCAATAGTGTCAACAATCAGCATCTGTGGACCAGATCATATGTTCACTTGGGAACATTTGTATAGCTGTTCAAATCACTGGTCAAAACTGACCATTTCTGACACTTTCTGACACTTTGCCGAGAAAGCAAAACAAATTCCGTGATCATTTGTGCTTTTTCCACTACCAGAGCGCTCCTTAAATCCATCCAGATCGTTTGATTGCGTTCAAATTTGTTCTGCTTTTATGTTGAACTGTAAAATGTTATCACCAAAGATATGGACTTATCCTTGCTACTATCTTCTGTCCAGGATTTTTCCAAAGAACATCATCACTTCCTAATGTGGAAACCTTACCATGAAACAGTTTTTCCAACAATCCTGTTCCGTAATGTACATTTCACATCCTGTCATCCCGTTTGAACAGCTTCCAGAAAATTTTAGCCACTAAAACTGACAGATCTACACTCCACAAACGTCAACAAGTATGCATCGTTATAGTTTTGTTTTCATGGTAAATTTAATGCAAATTGAATTCAATAGAAATAGAAAGCTGCTAATCTGATTTCACAGTTGAAGAGTATTTAACCTGTATCTTCTCACATGAATGAGAATGATGAACTTCGCTCCCGTCTACCTCACAGCTTCTACAGAGTTTACCTGCTCCTCAGCTTTTATCACCCGCCTCCTCCATGTCCAATAAGCCCCCAGTGAGAGCACCCCCTCTTCCTCTCATCCGTCCCCTTCACTCTCCTCGGCCTCACCTCTACCACCTCCAGTGTCCAAGCCCCGGGGAAAGACATCTCCTAAACGTCATCTAATTGGCCATGCCCTTCATCGCAGCGTCTCCTGCCTTAGCGCCAAAGATAAATCACTCAATAAAGCTACTAATACTTTCTCATTGTGTCTGAGTCTCTCCAGGTTGGCTTTATATTTAGTCTATTCCCACACTGGTACCTTGTCCGAAGCGTCCGGTCTTGTGCACCTCCACTGCTCCCCTGTGTCCTAACATGCGGCAGACCACGTCCCCGTCCTTCTTGTCCCACATGTCGTCACACACCGTGCCCCAGCGCTGCTCATGGAACACCTCCACCCGGCCCTCGTGTGGCCCCGACCCATTCACCAGCCGCACCAGGGTCTCCTCCACTGGAAAACACAGAACATGTATAATCAATATATGTGGGAAATTAAGAACATAGGTTTGAAAAAGAGCATTCCATAAGCTTTGCCTAGTTGGAAATTCTTTCTTCAGAATAAGCAAATTGCAATAATTGTGCAATAATTTTCATCAAGAGAGAGATTTGTTGATTATTAAAGGAACTGTATTACACTCAAAAACAGTATTACAATCACTGAACCTGGGTTGCCAGAGAGATACAAGTTTTTCAGCAGATTAACTGATTAATGGAGCTGGGGTTTAGAGGATTCAAATCACAGTGTCCTTTTAGGTTTAACTGGATTTCAGCATTGAAACTAAACTGGTAACTCACGTGAGGATCATTCTGCTTTCTGATTGGATAATAGTCCTGAGAACCAAAACACAGAATTGGAAGATAAACAGCTTGGCCATCACCAGTGTGTTTGTAATTATGAATAAATCATTTCAATTGTTATCAGTAAAAACTATATTTGACTTGACAATGTCTATCTTGTAACTATGGACACAGCTGACTTTGTTTATTTTAAATCACAATCTTAATACAATACAGTTATGTTTTTTTCTTTTTGTATCCAGCATCCCAAGTTTTTGGGATACTGCAAAATTCAACTTGGTAGGTGAAAAAAGATAAAAATAAAGCATTAAATCCTCATCAGCATATTTCACAAAACCTATCATCTTTTGCCAAAATTGCTTAAATATTCATCTGTTTTCTGTTGGCATGGCTCAAAGTTACGCGTCTTTCAATAAAAGAATATGAAAACACATGGTGGAACAAAGAGGGTTTGATGAGATTTGACATAAACCACAACACAACAAAATAGCTGATTTTCTCTCTTTTGTGAAGTTGTAATAAAAACGTGTTTTCGTGTCCTCACATCACACTGCTTCATGTCCTGTAAAGCAAATTTCCATTGATCTTTAATTCATTTTCTGGAGTTTGCCACCTGTCTCCATAGAAATGTTATTGCCTAGCCTAGAATGTTCCACAGAATGGCATTTAACTTGTCTATTTCCATGGAGACAAGCAAATGATGCTTCCAAGCCAAGTGACAGGTCAGATCTGGGGAGAGGCAACCCCACTCAAGGTAGGAATTTTGAACAATAAAAACAACTGTAATACAACACGTGCAAGACAAACAAGTTTAATACAATAATGTGTAATGTTCCAGGCAAGGAAATAGCACATGGCAATAAAACCAAAACAGATTTTTTACATATCATTTTTAGATTTGCGTGTTGTCATACATTTTATTATTCTAAACCATTGCCAGATAGAGTCAAAAAATACCAACTTCCACCATAAGATGTCAGCATCAGGTATATCTGTAGGTTATCTCTGTCCATGTAGCAATATATTCCAATGTGCAGCAGCTGCGTCAATACCAAATTTGTCATACTTGACAGTGACAACACAAAGGTCCAGAGGCTCTTGAACGCACCATGGAGTGAATCCAGACACATAACCACCACAGGATATTAGTCTCATCAGACCATCATAAATTCAAGTTTGCAGGTCTTCCCTTTCACTAGCTCATCGTGATTTAAGACTTAGCATAACATTACACTACATGTCTGTAAAAAGTATGCCAGTACAACCACATACATAGCGTTTCCCATAACCCTATCCTGATTATCTAAATTAAATATTTTAAGTTTTGGTAGAGGTCAGGGTTACACACTGTTTGTCAGTTCATACATTTTCTGGCACTAATGAAAGTCTCTTGGGATGTAAAGGAGAAGTGCACATGTATAAGCTCCAGACTTAATCAGAAACATAAAACACGTGTGTCCCTGTAACATGACCTGTAAAGGGCAAAAAATGAACAAAATGATAAAGAAGTTGGGAGGTATTTGTGAAGGAGGTAGTGCTTTGGAATGGCAGTAACTTTGAAAACTGTGATCAAAATAAAGCTAGGAATGATATAAATGTACTGTATATATGTGGTACTTTGTGACTGTTGCGTGTCTACTAGTTACCCGCGTTAACCCATTTTTACAGTTAGAAAGGGAAAGGGTCATTTTAAGACAGAATTTTAAGGGTCATTTTAAGACATAAATCAAACATTTGTAAAAAGGTGATTGATTGACTGATAGCAGCCCATTCATGTAAGGCCAAGACAGCTTCCAAAAATCAGATTTCTTCCTCAACAAAAAAGGGTAATGTACAGTAGATGCTATACTTTTCTCTTGGATTACACTTTCTTCACTTCTAGGGCTGTGCAATTAATCAATTATTATCAAATAAAGATAATAATAATAATTACTAATAAATTGTCAATAATATACTTTTTTTTTTTTACTGAGAGGTTTACAGCCAGCCCTCGGTCAGCACACGCATGTGGTTTGGAGGCGAGTTCACGCATTGGAGGAATTACACTTTTGTTGCCACTGATTATATGTCTGTCATTTTTATGTTCATGAAATTAATCTTGAAAGCCCATTTGTTTTGTTTCTAATGAAAAAAGCAAAAAACAAAAATCAAATCCAAAATCAAGATAAATCAATACTTGGATTACCTTCTTTTAAAAGTAAAAGTATTCTTCGGTCAAGAGAGAGATCAAGCCAATCAAATGTGTCCTCAGGGCAGGAATTATCTAACTCAGTGCTGTTTCTCAGGCCAGGTTTGAAAATTACTTCTGGATGGGAATCAAAACATCTTGATTTCAAAAACAGACCTTTTAGACCTTTTTACGAATACAATTCAATAACAATTGTGAGTAATATTGTTTTTTCTTTCTACATACCTAAGTTTTCAACATCATGCATATTTTATACTTTTTCAGAGTTACTGTAGTCACGTGGTTCTCACCCACAAGTCCCTGTGAGAGATATTTCCAATTAATGATCTTGTTCCCCAATCATTTACATATTTCCTGTAAAATGATGTTCCAAATCTTCTCTTCTTGATTACAAATTTGAAGGCACATAAACAAAGGGAGCATTTCCACTGGAGACAACCTTAACATGGAACTGTCACTGATGAAATGCAGAGCAAAAAGAAATGTGTTTTACTAATGTATTTTTTGGCTTGAAGACAACTTCTAAGCAGTTCCTTATGTAATCTGGATATTCCCCTAAAACTACTCTTGTTTTGTTTGTCTTTTGTGGACATCTGATGCTATTGGCCCATTGCACACATCATTTCTGGCCCAACATCCTGTTTTGCCATATTTGAATATAAAATCAGCAGAAAACTCGCTGCATGATTCTCCAAAACAAATCAAGGCGAAATGATGGGAAGGATTAGCAGCATTTCGGATTGTTTGGGAGATAAATAGAACATGTTTTTCAGCACAGAATTCATAGATAAAATGGGGTCCTTGGGTGCTATTGTCTAGTAAAACATTAAATTAAATTAGCTGTTCTTGGGGTTTTATAGCATGTGCCTTTGTTCAGCAGTAGGCCTGGAAAATAAGAATGAAATTAAATGTTAGTGGGGGAAGATTTCTATGTCTTTTTGTACAAGTTGGACAGGGTCAGTCAGTACAGCGGGAAGAAAGTGCACTGAATAGTATGTTATTTTATATTATGTCATATATAAAAATAAATAGCAGAATGACTTGAGTTAGCAAGTATCTTTAATGAGTCACAGAAATGACTACAAAAAATTGAAAAAGTAAAGAAAAGAAGTAACAAAAAGTATGCATGAAAAAATATTGTTCCAACGATTATTTATTGAAGTTGATAAAGTAATTATCATGACAGCCCAAATAATAGCACATACCATGGAGGTTGTGTCTATAAGTAATAGTCAGAATTTGTTTTATTAGGGAGTAAAAGATAAAACTATATATTTATTTTTTAAGTTCCCATATATCTTTCAATTGGGAGATTTCTAATATCACAGAGGTCTGCAATCCACAGTCTTTAATCTGTTTTCTCTTGTGAAGTTATCTGCAGGCGCACTTAAAGGTGCACTGTGTAACTTTTTGGTTGGATGTTAACTGCTTATTTCTATGGATATGTCACTGCTCTGCCTGGCATGTTCCACAGTATGACATGCTCTGCCTTACATTTATTCAATTACAAAAAACATGCATTCTGACTCCACAGATCTCACCTGTAACTTGACCCAGTTTAGTCTCCAAGAAGATAGAAAGGTTTAAGGTTTAAAAGTTACACAATGCACCTTTAAAGGCTGCTGCACTGAGCCTATCTATGTTTTAGCACACTACTGAAGTCAAGTGTGAAACATAACTGTGCTCCTCTTGTCTGATCATATGTTATGAGACAGCATCACTCCTACTATTCCTATATAAACACTAATTCTCCATCATACAGTATATTCATTTAAAATGGAGATTTGTTGGGTGTCCTCCTCACTGCAAACCAGCTATTACCACTGTTTACTTTGGCATAAACAGCAAAAGATAACAGTGCAGAAGTCAGGGCAGTAGTTAATCTAGTCACTTGAGTAGACTACACACATAACATAACACATCAATTTAGGTTGAAATTTACAGGAGAAAAATATATCTTCCAGAGACACTGAAGTGGCCAGAGAGGATCCCTTTGTTTTTAGGTGAGAATCTTGTTCACGAGTACCTACCCTGAGGTAAATATGGATAACTTGGTTGACAAGGCAGCCAGGAAAAACCCACCAAGACCCAGACAGACTCAAAAACCTGGGACATAATCTGCTGTTTGATTTTCTAACTTTCTTTTGGTAAAACAAATAATCTTGTTAAGCCCTGTGATGCAACTGCTGTTTTTAGTTTGATTTTGGGTTTTACAAAAATAATTTACCACTATGCCACTATGATAACTAGAATTATCAGATAAAGCATTAATAAAACAAACAGATTTTTGCTGTGTGTCTTCCAGTTACATCTAGTGACATGTACAGTTTGTGGATTTTTAGAGTAACTGTTGTATTTGGACGATGGACAACAAATTTAAAAATGATCAATAACTTTTCACACAATTTTCCTTGTCAGATCCTACACCTTTTTGAACAATCAAAAAGAAATCACATTACTCACATCAGATGTAACTGTTTACATGCTATTTCAATAAACTGATAACTCCAGAAACCAGATACTATAGAACTATTTTTAAGATTTAGCCTGTTGCCTTCTATAATGTACATAACTCCGCATGTACAGACAGAGCAGGATGTGGCAGAATGATTGATTTTCCTCCATAAATCATTTGAACCTGTAACCACTGGTCTCTATACACTAAACCCCTCCAATATGTTGAGTGATGTTTACCTCTCCTCTCAAATACTTTCTGTCAACCAATGTCCCAACATGTGTGGATGATCCCCCTGGTCCTGTCCACTGATGGGACAAGTATGCACTGCGCCCCTTTGAAGTGAATGGGTTAAGTCTGGCCACATGGGGCAATACAAGAGTGACGGGACACTTCTGGGTAATTCTGTATCAAATATCAAACACCCCTGTCCTGTAGGCGACGTGAGAAAAGGTCTTCACAAACTGTATTCAGATGTTTGGGGTCTGCATGCGGACAGCCATGACAAAGGCTATAGCTGATGTATTGTGCTTTTAAAGGTGATTTTTCTCTCTGGCTGAAAGCAGTTGCATCAAGAGACGTCATATTACTTTGAAGTGCACTGTACCTAGCGGTAGAAAGATTCAAATGTCTCTGTACGATATCCAGGCCAAATAAAGAACTAGATAAACTAGAGAAATGTGTCTTTGTAATCCCTCAGTCATGCGGCTATAGGGTCCATAAAAAAATAATTGCACAAGCGTAAATACTACTTAAAACACTACTATTACTGCTTAATTGCAGTGGAAGTAATTTACAAAACTACTAAACTATGTCACAATCACAGTTTTGATAATACAACTCTTACTGATACTTGCTATTGCTACTCTAATGCGTACACCTACAAGTCTGTTTGTAGTTCTCGACCTCTCCTATAACTATTACTGACACTGACCAATATTTAAAGTACTACAGCTGTAATGTACACTACTAACTACTGCTACGACTACTCCAGGTTCAGAAAGTACTACTTCACTTCTTGTTATTTCAGCCATTTAGAGACAGCACAATGTTTTCACTTGAAAGTACTACTACTTCACCTCTAAATCCTACGGAGGATACCACTGCAACTACCTTACTACTGCTATTATTTTAATGCTATGTGTACTACAACTACTACTACTCTACTGTCTCTGAGGTCCATTGAAAGCACAATATTGTAGTGGAACGCTTTTTTTTTAAATTCCCATAATGCTTTGCAGAAGACATCAGGTGTTGCTTTGCTGTACGGGGGCCCATAAAGTCATCACATCGTAAATTTGAGTTCCCTGTTAGTTTTGGATGGAGCACACTTATATTGGACTGGACACATACAGGTCTACCTCAGAAAGTTTCATATGAATTATTAGGGGCATAATTTACACTGTAACGCAGCATTGATCTCACATACAGGCATTTTACTTTAGTTAGCTTTCATAACATTAGCTTTCCACCGCATTCAATCCTGGATATAAATAATTCTATAGGGGCAATTCAAAAGTGTTTTCAGATTTATATTATAAAAAGTTGAGTCACTTCTATTCACACCTGCATTCTCTTGGGGTGTACAAGAAATCAGATCTGACTCCAGTGCTTGGTTTAGAAGGTCCACTGGCTTTTCCTTACCTTATTCTTAAGGAATATGTGATTATTTTTGTTTTATATTATATGTGTGAGTGGTTATTCGTCATATTGTGGGGAGCAAAATCTGAATAGACAAACCTTTTGTTTTGTGGGGACCTATGAGATATCAATATTAGAACAACAACATGGTTTAAAGTTAAGATGTGGTAAGACAAGGATCAGTCTCCAGGAAATGCATGCAAGTTAATGTAATGTATGGGTGAGTGTATACGATTGAACGAATTGTCCTCTATAGACAGCATTTTGAAAATTTGGCAAAATGTTGTTTTTTTTGTATAATGACAAAAATATATTCTGTTCAATATGAAAACCTTACCTTTGGTGTCTCCTCTGTCTCCTCGGTCTCCCTTCTCTCCCTTCATCCCTCGGTCACCTCTCTCACCTTGAAACATAAAACACAGCATGCATTAGCTATCCACTAGTGGAATCATTATTGTTTACATCTTCCAAATTCCAAGATTTGCTAAGAATCCTAGAGTTTTATTTTAGTTCATTTTCAACCTCCAAACTGTAAACTACATTATGTGTACAGTAGGCTTACATTTACTCCAGACCCACCCTTTTTTAATTTGTTTCGTTTATGTGCAAAAGTGACACCCTACCCAAGCTCCAGACATCATATAGAAGATATATTTAAAATGGTACCACGCCCTGGGCTCTGACGCCTCCAGCTGTCAAATACTAGCTGTGTTACTGACCACATCTTTAGCTAACTGTCGAGAGAGCCAGTGGTGAGCTACTGCACAACCACAACACAAAACACATGCGTTTGATTTGAACCTGCCGGGCCCTTCCACACACTGGTGGTCCTCAATGAAACCACGGGGGATGCTTTGAGTAATAATACTCAAAAGTGGGGTGTGGAAATGTAGTCCTATGAAGTACTCATTCATAGCACTGATGTGGAGTATGCGAAGTGTACGTTATAATATATATACGCAAGTTCATATTAGCAAAATGTACATTTAAAAGGGATTGTCTTCAAAACTGTTAAAAGTGTAAATTCTTTTCATTTGTGGTAAGGGACGGGGTTTAGGCCTTTCTAAATGTATTTCATTTTTCTGGTGGGGGGTTGCCAACTACTTGTCTCCATGGAGATATTATTAATTGGCATGGATTGTTTCACAGTATGATTGTGTTCTCGTTGCTTAAAAATATCATACCATGCATGCTCATTGTGAGCAGGGCCACCTCTCCACAGATCTGACCTCCAACTTGGCCTGGTGGAGTCTGCTCCTTTAATTCTATACTGTGGAGCATTCCAAACAGGCAATAATAATCTCCATGGAAACCAGAGGGTGACAAGCGGCTGTGAAATATAATATAGATGATGACAATATGGACAAAAGCAATATCAAACACAAGAAACTATTACATTAGCATATTTCAATAATAGTATGGTAGTTCAAATGTTTTTTATTCTCAATTGTGCATTCTTTAATGTGGATACAATACTTATAATACTTATTCCTAGTATCACTGCAGAACAAATACAATGTTATATTTCAGAGCACACCTGCAGTTGTCTGGCTGGTGCACTACTCGTCTGTGAGTCGTGTCTGATTTCATTTCTGTTAATCACTTCACACACTCAAAATAAACCCCAGCTTTTGTTTCTTCTGCCAACACGTGGCTATGACAAAACAAACCACACTTTGAACAAATAATCCTGACCCGATCACCTCAGATGAAAACTGCACTCCCGCTCACTTCACGCACCTCCTGACTATAAAACAAGTCAGAACCCACACTCCCAGCTCTCTTTGCAGTCTCATTCATACCAAAAAAAGAAAAAAAATCTCATAAACTCTTCATCCTTCACTGCTCTGCTGAACCCACAACTCCACCACATTGTTGGAACGCACCGGAGTTAAGACGCCAAAACATCCTGGTCATCCTTGTTTTGTTCACATTGAGATTTAGACTTGTTACTTCACCTGTCAATCAAATGTTTATGTTGGCAGCGGTTCACCCATGTCGACATGCACTACACTCACTATATACACTATACACTATACACATTGGAAGAGTTCATGTTTTTGACCCGAGGAAATTAAAGAAACACAGCATATGTCAGTGTGACCCGAAAGCTGACACTGAATTGACTTTTTGCCATGTTTTATACTTGTACAGCTGTAAGCAATGGGTGATGCAATATAAAAAAGGGTTTATGTAGATTTTCTCACGGGGTGTTCAGCACCTGTTTGTGCCAAGAATGTTCCACAGTATGCGTTTAAACTTACCTATTTTTCAGTTATTCAGCAGGTGTTTTTATTGCTCGTGTTTTTGTTGCTTGAAAAACATGTTTTCTAACTGTGAGCAGGGTTGTCTCTCCACCTCAAACCTGTGGCCTGGTGGAACCTTCTTGCCTTCATGGTGATATATAGGTTTAATGCCATACTATGGAACATTCTTGGCAAAGCAGTAACATATCCATGGAGACAAACAGGTGCATGAAAAGCCACATAGTACACCTTTAAATACAATAAAGTTTTCAAGTTTCATATGGTGCATTGACACTTCTGGTTTGAGGTCAGTGTAAAAAAAAAATTCTGATCTACTCCTGTTTTAGTTCTGGTCTAGACCAGGTTTAGTTCTGGCTGTAGTCTCAGTATTGCACTAGCTTTATGTAGTATATGTGCAAAGTGTACTAAATGATGCATGGAACTTGGAGTGAACTTTTTTTTTCTACCCATCTCCAAACAGTTCATACTGCTGTTGAATATTTGGGCAAGACACTTCAACGCCCTTGCCTGTGTATGAATGTGGTGTGTGAGTGATATTATTAACAATCCTCTAGACAGCCCCTTTAGATGGGGTCAGCACAGGGAGTAGAGGATAATGTCTGTCTGATGTAGCCTTTGACTGTGCTGTGTTTATCAGACTCACCTTTGGGTCCCACTGGTCCTGTGTCTCCCTTCTCCCCTGGGACCCCAGCCTCCCCCGCTGTCCCCTTCAGTCCACGAGCACCCTGCATCCCTTTGGGTCCCGTTACACCTGGTCAAGAAACATAGAGGCAAATTATATTGTAAAATATAAAGTGTACTGTCCTAAAGTGAAATGTTTTCCACGTTCGACCCATCCATCACTAAAGTCACTTTGGAGAAATCTGTGAGGATTTGTGGGATACATCTGCATCTGAGGCAGAATTTCCATCAGGAGTAGCTGGAGTATTAACCAAATGTGCCTGTTTTTATAGATAGGGGAAATCAGCGCACCAAGACAAAGAATCTGGCTGTACAGGCTAAATAAGGGAACACTCTGTAACTTTTCTGGAGGTGCTCATGCCAAGATGGTGATGCCAAATTACAGGTCTGATCAGTGGAGAGGCAACCCTGCTCACTGTAAGCATGCATGTTTTTCAAAGTAATTTTTAAGCAATAAAAATAACTGAAACTCAAGACCGGTTCTAGCTTGTTGAATTTTTATGGGCAGACTGAAATTTTAGGTGGGAAAAGAGAGGTACATGTGTATTTGTATTAAGTTTTATTGGGTGGGCAAGAGATTGATGTCTACAGCTCGAGGTGGTCCTAATAAAGATAGATTCTGAGTCAAATAATAATAACGATTTCACCAAATTTAATTGTGTACTCTGTGTGGTTGGAACTAGTTGAGACATCTTCATTCATTTTGCCTTACCCCCTGCATCACATTACATTTAAATAAATTGTTTGTGTTGGCTCTGCTTCTGTTTATTTCCAAAACCATCTTTTCTGTATTCATTATATTCATAAATAAACAAGCGAGGTTTGGTACAAGGGAGGAGCTTTTCAACACTAACGTAATATAGTACTGCTTTGAAACATCTTGGGAACATTTTGCAGTGTGTCCTTCTGGAGAGGAGTATAGAGGATGACAGAGGAGGTGCCAGGCTGACACACTCCTGACATATGGATTCATATGAATTACATTTTACACTGGCCTGGGTTTAAATGCTTTATGCTGTGGTTTTGAAAGAAATTGACATAGATGGATGATACTTCCTTGAACATCTCAAACCCACCTAATCCTGTCTTGTTGGTTGATTTATCATATATGACCTGAACATTTCTCATCTCTAACATAACATACTGAACGGCAGCAGTAAAACATTCAGGATTATTGCAAGACAATGGAGTGAAGACTATTTCATTGGTGTAATTGTATTGGTCATCAAATCGATTTAGGTAAAAATAAAAAAGAACATCTTTGAAAAATCTACGTTTGTTGAGTGACTTTTATCTCATCTTGACCTCTTCTAAAACACATAAGTCGTCCAGCTCCACATGTTGAACATCATGTAACCCCCAAATCAATCATACAAACTTATGTTTGGGTACAGAGGGACAGCCATTGTTTGGATAATTCATGTTACAACTGATATACTGTATATCAAACAGTGAGATGCAGTGCTCTGGCGTCTGTGTTTATATGTATATTTTTCTGCTCTTCTGGAACGCCAGAACTGTGTTGTTGAACTCACCTCTGTGTCCACTCAGTCCAGGGGCCCCAGGAGGCCCCTGGTCTCCATTATCACCTTTCTCTCCCTTTGGTCCCGGAGGCCCTGCACAAAAATAAAAAACATGTTGGTGACATGAAGTGATGCAGTGCTCACTGACCACAAAGACGCATGAGACACAGAAAGACAAACAACAAATACTTCTTTTTGGGAGTATATTCAGTTTGGGAGTATACTGTAAAGGATAATGTAAAGTCAAAACATAGCAGATAAAAAATGCTTTATTACTTATTTAAAAAATATGTTTTTATTATTACAATGTTTCCTTTGCAGTGATTTGTTTGATCACGGAGAATTTGCATTTCCGTCCCTGTTTACACTTATCAGTCTCCCTTTCTGCTTGGATTAGACTATATTGCCAATAAGCCTATAATTCCAATGAGGCAGTTAACTCAAGTGGGCCTTATAATTGGCCCAGGTGTTTGACTTGGAGCAGGTTTACTAAAGAATAGAACAGATCATAGAAAGCACATATTGCATAGATGGAGCCCTGTGGGAACTTCACTCTGGGGCTTAATACTGTCCAGCTCAGACCACAGTGGCTAATGGAGCTCATCTGATGCTCCACAGCAGGACCACAGACATATATCAAACTCCAGGTGCATGCAGCCAGTGAGAACATGACAACATAGAAGTAAGCCTAGAGTGTCCATGGAGTAGAAATAGTAATTATAATTTAATGTCCTGAATACTTTTCTTACACATTATACTTAAAACTTAAAAAAAAAAATGCAATGCAAACATATTATAACACTACAGAAACTCTAATGGACACAGAAGGAAAATCACATGCTTACACCAACGTCTAGTTCAACATCTAGCTCATTTATTTGAGTTCTAATCTCTGAGAGTTGTGAAAAGTGCTGATAAATCCATTGTGGTGATTATTATGATGCTCAGCATGCCAAAGATAAGTGAAGAATAAGTTTGGACTACAACAAACTAGTTCTGTTTGAGACATTTTTCAGTCAGTAAAACTCAGATACTGCGCTTTTAATAATAGCTAATAAAAATGTATCTAAATAAAAAAGCTTAATTTCCTCATTAAATTTGCATAACATTATCATGTTACTTATTCTTTGTTGTTACTGCTCCCATGTCTGTCCAGTCTGGATCTACATTATGCAATGTTCTAACTTCTACAGTGCTTGGAGAAAGAAAGGGGGAAATCCAACTTATTCAGCCTGGTTTGAATTAGCGTTATTACAGGGCCAAAACACAACATCATTCTTTTATTTAGAAAGTGATATTATGGGAACGCACCATATCATATAATAGAGACATTACATATTCACTCAAAAAGCCATTTTAGTATGACAAGGTCCTGTTCAGATGAGGTGGTTTTCATGATTCTGAACTGTTTTTGATCAAGAAAAGTTCGTCAACACTGGTGCCCGTAAAGCTAACAAGTTTATGTTATGAGTTCGTTTTATTTGACAAAAAGCTGTGTTGAGTCTGACAATATTTCAACAATAACAATAATAAGACAACATTGTTATGGAAATCTCCATTGAAAAACAGCAGTGGAAACAGACCAAGCCTATAGTATGCACAATACTATCTTCTGTACAATATTATATGTCAGACTTATATGGATGAGTTACAAAGTTCAAGGCTAATGCATTAAAAAAAATCATAAACATGACAGATGATACAGACTAATCTCAGAGTTACTGTCATGTTAAAATATAGATCATGGTAACCTGGACCATCTGGACAAAAGTGATGTCAGAAAATGCTTTTAAATAGAAGACAATGAACTAAAGCAGGCTTTGAGTTTGTAAACCTTTTGTTTTGATAAAGGGTTTGAGATACAATCCTTTGCAGATGAAGTGATTTCCATTTGTGAAAGCTTCTTTTGTAAGTGTTTCCGCGGTCACACGCAAGACAACATTAGGGATGTTCCAACAGTGCTTTTCACAAAACATTTACCAATACTACAATGCTTACAAAGGAGCACTCAGAGTCTAAGATTTATAAAGATTTTATATGAGACTTGAGTGGAAGCATCTTTCAAGTATAAATATTTTTCACAATTTGCTGGTATTGGCAATCTGTACTGCAGGACAATGTTAAATTGAAATCAAAGTACCGGTACAATGGACAACAAACTTATCTGTGAGTTTGTAATGCATTTGTATAGCATTGGTGCCAATTGTTGCTGTATATTTTTTGAAAGCTGTAATGTATATTTTATAACCTATATTTTATTAAACCTGATACCCTTTTATGTATGTTATTTATATGTACAAGCTTACAAGCATAAGAACTTACATAAGCCTCATCAACTTGGAACAAAAGTGAGACTAAACCTGGATCTAAACCTGGACAAGACCAGGACTAATCCAGGACTAAAACAGGACCAAACCAAGTCTATATCAGGACTAAATCAGGCTCCATCCAGGTCAAAACCAGGACCTCTATATGTCTATATGTCTTAGAAAAGAGTAAAATAATACATCTACAATATGGGGTTATATCTTACAAATCCAGAAAACTTTTTAGTCCAATCAGCGTTCGTTAAATTCTTGCTCACATTTCATATTCACTCAATGTTAGTGACTGTTAACTGTGACAGAGCCATTAGCCTCCTCACTTTAAAGCAAACATGCCAGTCAAAAGCACATATTAACGGTCATCAGGGGGCGACACTGAGGGGTTAAACGCTTCCAGACTTGCGCTCTGTTCAAATCACTCAACAAAACTCTTATATGTCACAATTGTTGGAGAGAAAAATGCAGATTCAGATCACACTTCAAAATCCACTGTGGCACCTTGTCATCGGCTCAAAGAAAAGCCTGGGGGCCTTATGACAAAGGGACTTATACTGGATGACGGGCTATTTGTACAGTAAGTGGAGTCCTGGTGCGTGGACACAACTAAAGCGGCTGAGTTACCCTATAGTTGTTCTGTGGACCAACACAACATAATTAAAACTAAATTATTACTGTTGATCGTAGCTCTGACTCTCCAACCACAGCACAACCACTGCCATTGACGCTTCAAACACTTTTCCTCTGTATGAATGTGTTGTGTGAGTGAGTGAGCGGTCAGATTGGCCTCGCCCCAGTCAGTCTACCCCAGGGCAGCTGTGGCTATAGAACTACCCTACCCAAGGAATAAGTAAAGCATGAAATGATTGATACTTTGCAGTGACATTTTTTCAGGAGCCTATGATCAATACGAGCATTCATGGTGCGGTTCAGGTGTTTGATTTTCAACAAAAAGGTGAGAGTGAATCATCTGCTGTAGTTCCAACCAAGTCAGCTCTTTCTGGTCAGACTGTGTTAAAATAAAGCTCAGATTAAGTCTAACTTGAGCTTCTAACAGAGCAGTGCTTTCAGTTAGCTTCACACCCCCAGGGAATGTTGATGACATCAGCTGCAAAGTATCAATAAAGCGACTTTGAACAATTTAACACAAATAAATTATTATAAATATTTTTTCTGTTATTACTGAGTGAAGACTCTTAATTATCCTAAACCTGATGTGTCTTTTGCATACACAAACCACTACTCATTTGACAATTTGAAAAGATAATTTGAATTCCCGAAATCAGACCAGAGAAGTCAGGTGTGAAAACAAATGGTCTCATATGGACTTTAAGTTAAGTTTGTTTTAGTGTCTTATACAAAGTTTTTGCACTTTGAGATCTAAAAGGACAACACTAAAGCTCTGGGCAAGAACCATAAGAACAAGATTGGTGTGAGTCAGAGGCAAATTACAGCCAAACTGAGCAAAACAAGAGAGGAGGATTTTAAACATGGATGGAGATGTAAAACTTTTCTTGGCAGAGGCGATCATCAGCTAACAACAAACAAGCTCCAGCTAATGACAAAGCCGAGAACTTGAGTTTTCTTTTTGGACCTAAATTTACCCCACAATTGTTTCCAGGCACCATATCCCACCCACATGTTACACAGGCACAAGATCTGGGGCCCTTTAGATCTCCATCAGTCATCCACTGGGCCTGTCCCATACCAGGATGGCGTCATAGCACTACCATTCGGATTTTAGGAGAGTCGTATTGTAGCACAGCGGGAAGAGGCATACCGTGTCAGAGCTAATCAGGGCTGTACAGGCTGGAGAATAGACATTTGGATATGTTTAGGACCTCAGGGAGAAAATCCTAGTGTTAGCATGTGAGGGTCACTAGAACTCAATCACACTAATGACTTATAGGTGAACCGTAGCAGAAGAACAGTTACAGTTTTTATACCCAGACGGACTACTTTCAGAAGGTTCCCATGAGCTCATCATGTTCATGGCGATTTTTCTTGTTTTTCAGATTTGTACTGGGCAAAATGTACCTCGCTGACATTGACTTATAACAGTCGATGTCATAAGTCACCAAACATGATTTTGTTTGAGTGTAGGCATAACATTTATCCTTCCAGCAATTCTGATAGTTTTTCTTCAACCGTTTCTATAAACAATGGTGCAAATTCAATCATTTCATTTTACAGTGGTTCGTGTGAAGGGTCTTGGTGCCTGAAGCCTTTGTCTTTACTTTATCTTTAAAAGGTCTTATATTAGGCCAAATTGACTTTTGTGAGCTTTAAGCCATGGTAGAATATTGTTACTTCATCAAATACCTGGAGTTGTGTTTTGTTTCATTCACACAAGTTTGAGTAATCCTTTATTATTAGTCTGTCTACATCTCCAAAGTTCAAAATGCTCTGTTCCACCTTGTGATGTCATGAAGAGGTCGTTTTCAAGTAACAGCTGCCTTTTAGCTTTTGTTCAGTAGAGGTAGGCAATTCTATAGCTGCAATTATCCATTCTGTATGGTTGGTGTATTTCTGTTTAAAAACCCAGTGGAGCACTTCCTGTATTACCACATGACATCACAAGGTGGAACAGAGTGTTTTCAGTCTGAGAGAAGACCTCAGCTTAAATATGCAGGGTTTGTGTGTAGATCAGAACATAGATCAGAAAATAGCATAACACAGGCATAACACAAGATCCTACTATATTACTATAGTACTATGGTATGTACATTGACAACCTTTCACTTTCAGTAACCAGTTAACTTGACTCATGTCTGGACATGTGTATTCTAACTGTTCTGTCACTGTGTCTGTCCTGAAGTAAAAAACTGCAAATGGGCAAAACTATCTGGTAATTAGATTTGTCAAACAAGTCAAGTAAAGCAAAAAAAGTTGTATATTGAAATCTAAGATTTACAATTGGGAATAATCTGCACTTTATTCATTTGAATATTCAATCTTGGATCAAATTTGACCCAAAACACCTTAAACGTGAGAGATGCAATTGGTTTTATAATGTGATATTTTGTGATTTTACAGTTTTGTATCAATGATGTTGGCTGCTACCTTGGCCAGGTCTGTCTTGAAAAAAATCTGAATCTCAATGAGACCTTCTCGTTAAATAAAGATAAAATAAAACAAAAAAATAAAAATGATAACACACTTGTATCAGAACATATTCCAGATCTACACACATTTTGACTGCACTGAAGTATCCACACGGTGAACAGTGAGAGACTTCTTGGGGAGCTGAAATGTTAAGTGGTCCTTCGGCGCCTAATTGACCCAAAGTCAAGTGTGTGGAGGTCCTGCTGGAGACCTGCCATGTCCCACGTGAATACCGGTCTCAAAATCAGGGCTCTTATGTTAAACAGTAGTGGTCTGTGGAGCTTTGAATAGTGTGAATGCTGAGTTTGGCTAACCTTCCAGAATGGTGAGGTTCTTGAAGGCCATGGAGTGCTCCCAGTCCTTCAGGCGCAGGTCCTCGGTGATGGTGTTTAAAATCTCCATCTCCGCCCTGAGCTGGGCCTCTGTGTGCACGTGAGTCACCCATAAACTGCTGGTGTCCTCTGTTATGTTACTGATCTGAACCTGGAAATGTAAAAGAAAAAAATAAAGGAATTTTAGTATTTTGAATTCAATAATTTAAAAAAATATTATGCTAACCAACAATAATAATAATTTAAAAAAAAATCCAATCCTTTAGACTTCTAGGACTAGTGTACTATAATATAATGATGTCACTATTCTTAACACATAGATAAGATAATAGTAGGTATGCGTTAGCTCTTTATCCTACATTTTTGAGGACTATCTTTTTGTAGATAAGCCTACAATTCTAAGTATCTAGTTAAGCTAAGTAAATACATTTTGTTCATACAATTAACATGTTTTTTTTTGTTTTTTTTAATGAATTAATGATTCACACTAGCATTCCCCCTTTTTTCCCAGCAAGTAACACACATACTGCATCTAGAATGGTACCAACTATCAATACAAAGTAGTTAATATAATGTTCCTTAACTTACCTGCAGGTCCTGTATCTTTAAGTGATGCATGCTGATGTCATTGGTGAAGGTGTGATTGACAGCTCCTACCATCCAGTTCACCTCGTCCAGCTTCTCCCTCAAACTGCTCATGTGTCCTGAGGTTTCCCTGTGAGACATAGGACAATTCATAATTCGCTCTTATTTATTATTTTCATGCATATGACTCGCTCTTTAATTTCTACTTAAAATGGTGAGATAATACCTGTTGTAAATATAAATTCTAGTTTAATACCAATCAAGAAGCAATTTGCAAAGAAAAATAAAAAAATATGTTGAAAATTACAGGAAGTAGAGAGTTCCATTCAAGAGAGTTCAATATTGATGACATCAAACTATCCTAAAGTTCATCATAATTTACAAATTACGAGAGAAATTACAAAATACATTTCAACAAAATAAAGGTGTTTTCCTACATTTTTATTAATCAAATAATCATTTCTGTGTACATTAGAGGAGTTTTGGCCCAATGTACCACTTGGTCGCGAGGTAACCTTTATGGAATTCCCTAGAGTGATGTCAGGATTTCCAAACAGGAAGTAATAGTTGAAGCCTAAAATATTGCCAAATGGGGAAAAAAGTTATAGGACTTTTAGCAAAATCTTAAACATAACAGTCTTGACTGTGTTTTAGTAAAATGAGTAGTGCAACCTGTCATAGTTTCAGCTGTTACCGGAGTTGTGAGTCCTGGTCTCGTAGCCATGATGACGCGCGGGTCACTTGGGCAGACAGACTGGTGAGGTTTCGTCCGGCAGAGTTACTCAGAGAGGACAGCCGGTCATCCAGCTGCACCAGGTAACCCTCCGACTGAAGGGAGTGAGCCTGCATGCTCCTCAGCTCCATCTCCAGGCCCTGGCACAAACAAGGGTACACAAGGGAGACAGAGATAATATAATCAGATTACTTCATGGATCGTGCATAGTTTCATTGTTGGTTAATCTGAATAAACCTCTTTCTGGAAAGCTCTTTACAGGGGACTGTTGATGCAATATTGGACTATACAAACAAAAGCAAAGAAAAGCTTTACTCAAGTCAGTATAGTGTCAATTGGCATCCAGGAGTCAGTGAGCAATTACATAATAAATCATCCTTATTTTGGACAAGATTTAAAAGGTTATTTAAAAATCAATTTCAGATCAAATTTTGAAGTATGAAATATTTCTTTATGATCATTATAGTAATATCCTTCAACAAACACATTAAAATATCCACATTTCAGTGATTTTATCCAGTCATTACCTAATCACACTCAAAAGTGTGGGTGAGTGTAGCCTGTACCTTCATGAGTATGTCCAGCTTCTGGAGCCAGTCGCTGTGGTTCTGGAAGAGGTTTTCCAGTTTCCAGATGTTCTCCAGAAGGTCGCTCTCTGTGGAGGGGTCTCCTAATGTCTGCTGCACCACCAGGGGGCGCTCTGACATCCGCGTCACATTCTCTGGAACTAAGCTCTGACGCTGCGATGACACCTGGGACCTGGACACTGCAATAGTAATTTTA
Source organism: Taenioides sp. WSHXM2023 (assembly GCA_029959045.1). Lineage (NCBI taxonomy): Eukaryota > Metazoa > Chordata > Actinopteri > Gobiiformes > Gobiidae > Taenioides > Taenioides sp. WSHXM2023. The sequence continues at coordinate 17,878,128 of CM057103.1, read as the reverse complement.
CTTTTGTTAGTTTTGAGTGATTTCAACATTTCATAACTTTAATACTCATTTATCACTGCCACTTTGGAGAAAGCCAGAATATGATGCAAAACAGATGCTGATTGGCAAAGTGCATTATTTTTACGACCTACTATTTTTATGAGTGAAAATCAGTTTTGAAAGTTGGCCACTCAAGTTGCCATTTGTTAAAAGAAGTTGTCTCCTGGCTTGAATTTATTAGACAACAAAACATAAAACTTGGATACACTGAACAGTCTTAGTTTTTATCATGCATATAAAATGAGCTGAAATAGCGGTGTGGTTTATTGTTTAGACAGCAGAAAATAATGGAATTTTCTCCAACTGTTGTAGCATATCATAATTCAGAAATCTATACATTACAATGGAACAAGGGAATCCCAATTCTAACTGGGCTGGTTGTTTAGATGTAATACCATTAGGAAAGTCACTATATCAAATTATATAAAGTTATTGTGAAGAAACAACATTGAAAAGTTTACATTTATAATTTTATAGTTCTTACGATGAGATATAATATTGTGACCTGAAAAAACACAATTCTGGATTAACCAAATAATATCCACTAGCATTTACTGACAGCTAACATACTGTGCAATGAACCCTTTATTCTTGGCCTGGGACATGGCATAAAGACCAAAATTTGTCTCTATTTTCTCTCCTTTCTTGAGTGTGGTTAATGAGAAAAAGCCCTGGCGGTTCATGTTCTGTTAGCAGCCTGTTGCGTAGTTACAGCTCCACAGCCTGCGAGATATTTTGAAACACAATCTCCAGCATTACGACATGACTACACACTCCGCTCAGGCACAGAAGAAAGGCATTAGAGTGGGGAACAGAGATATTATCACATCAGACTCTTTTTACTGAAGCCATTTTATTTTGAAGTCACAGGGGATATTAAGTTTATCAAGTTAATTGATAATTCTGAGTGTTCAGGTTATAAAATGTGAACTAAAAATAATCACTGCATGTGAAAATAAGATATTTCTCTTCAACAAATACTTCAAAAAGTAAACCTAATGCAAAGGTTTCCCAATAATTTCCCTTGTGGATCAATAAAGTCTGTCTAAGTTTAAATTTATGTCATATTTGCATAACTTTAACATACAGATAAACTTGCCTCTCCACAGACCTGACCTATAACTTGCCCTGAAGGCGTCACCTGCTTAGAGTTTCATGTTTAATGCTGTAGTGTGGAACCTTCTAGGCAATGCAATAAAATTTTTGTGATGACAAAAAGGTGTTGGACCCTAGATTAGAACAGTTACATAGTGTTCCTTTAAAACCAGTTTTATTTGTAATACCACTCTTTGGTTGCTCTGCCCACCTCTGCATGGGAAAAGAAAGGGTCCCACAGTCTCACATTCCTCCTGATGCCCTGGACAGAGACTCATTATGGAGTTAGATTTCTGTTTTCAAATTCAGGAAAAACTCAGTCGGTGCGAACTCAGGCCAGAGTCAAGAAATGAGAACATGAAGTCAGTGTAAAGCTTCAAAACCACAAATTATGAAAACGCTGTGCACATTCCAGTTCATTACATGTGTTAGGGTTAGTTTAAATGATCTGAAAAATGAAATATGCCAAGATCAGCCTGCTGTAAAGAAAACTTAATTACCACAAATGATGGTCTACAGAGGTGGTCAAAATTTGGACTCAAGTAAAAGTATTTTTTACTTCCACACAGCATTAAACAGACATAAATGTATTGAAATGAATAGTTTTAATTAATATTTTCTGCATATTCTTACGATAGAAATTATACAAACAATCTGGTCTATTGGACATTTGGCTTTAGGGACTTTTTTCAACTGCTACAACTAAAGCTACAAGCTCAACCACTACTACCACCACCACCACTATCATTACAACAACAACTACTACAACTACTACTACTACTACTACTACTCCTCTCGTCAGATCTTAGAGGCTAAGGAGGGTTGGGCCTGGTTAGTACTTGGATGGGAGACCACCAGGAATATCAGGTGCCACAGTGGGGCGCTAAACTGTTGTTGGGTCCTAAGGAAAGGCACTTCACCCACATTGCCTAGTATGGAAGTGGTGTATGGGTGAGTGATGGTGGTGGTTGGGGGAGGGCTAATGCCGCAGACTGGCAGCCTCGCTTCTGTCAGTCTGCCCCATGACAGTTGTGGCTACACTAGTGACCACCACTGAGTATGGAATAAATGAGTAATACAGAAACAAAAAGTTTTTGAGAAATTCAAATCCACTTTGTTTATATAGAACATTTTACAAACAAAGCAGTTTCTAAAGTGCTGCTCAGAGATCATAAAAAGAAAACAAAGGGGATAATTGCTAAAAATGTGCTTGTACTAGTCATAAAAACAAAGAAGCCAATATAAAAGCAAATACAAGCAAAACCATAAAATCATTAACAATAAAATAAATAATAACAAATAAAAGACGGAGGACCACACAACTCAACCAGCGTGGTGTTAAGATCCAGAGAATAAAAGTGGGTCTTAAAGTGTTACTACTACTACTACTACTACTACTACCGCTATTACTACTACTACTACTACTACTAGTACTGATCTTATTATTGCACGTGGGCTAAAGATCAGAGGATAAGTGTACAATAAGGCGTGCATAAGTGATCATGCTGTTTAGTGCAGAACATTGGTGATTTATGGTCTGTCTTTAGGGGGAAGTTGTTGAGATGAGTTGTTGGTCCACTTGGTCTTGGCAGAACAATTCACTGGCACATTTTACAAGGCTGTAAAGAGGAGGATCACTGCCATATTTCCAACAGATATTTCCTCTGCTGGCCTTGCGAAGTGTCCATAGTTCAGCTGGGGTGAGAACAGCAAGGTGGCCAGGTTTGTGTTAATGCGTACTCAGGCATTCTGGGTTTCTAATGATGAGAAATTAGGAGCATTGCCAGAACAATTAGCAATTCTAAACTCAATTCTTAATCTTCTGAATGGTCAAAAGATCAAACACATGAACTGAAACACATGAACAGTGTTTACAGACATTGTTGTTTCTGTGTTCCACACAGAAAGAATGTGAGTAATTTCTTGTACATATTTGCTTATTTGCTCCCATATGACCTGTCTGTCATGTGGTTTTGCAATTTAATAAGCAAAATGTTTCTACATTCCAAAGGGAGATATTGGGTGACTAGTACTGACTTTTAAATTGAGGTATAAAAATGATCTTCAAATCCTGAATTCTTTTTGAAATATTATTACCACATTTTTTAAATATTCAAACAACCTGGGCCTAATAACTAAACAAATACTAGTTAAAATGTTTCACCAAGATTCAGATTTGTTTTGCATACTGCGTAACACCTATCTGGCAAATCCAGAAGGATATCTGTATTTTTTACACAGGTTGATATCAGTCTGGTCCCCACGCCCAGCCAAGTGTGATCATATCTCACCTCAGATGAACAGAGTTTAGTGCTTTGCTCATTGATTCTGTAGAAATCTACACTGTTTTTCAGTCTCCTGGAATGTTTTTCCTTTATTTTTTCCCAATATGGACAGACCATGCATGTCCCTGACTGGCTAATCCACCTGTCAATCACACCCATGAAAAAGGCCAGACCGACATCTTCACAAAGTATTGAAGAAGTGTGTATTCTTCTGGATCCCAGGCAAGTGTCACACAACTTGAATTAATTGGTTACATTTTCCCACATTTTCACACAAAGCCCAGATTTCATGTAAAGTAATATAAGCTCAAGCTTAATTTTCCTCAGACATTTCCTAAGACACCAAGAATGCATCTAATATTCCTCCTGTGTCGCTCTATGATCCACTAATACAATGTGTGGCACCATAACACAACAGGTAGTCCAAATCTAATACATGACCTCAAAAGTACATAACCCTCAAACAAAAGAGTTGAAATGTTGACACTTGGAGACCCCATTTTTGTATGTGTGAGATTTGCTCCGACAGCACATGTGTGCGCGAGTCTCCTGAGCACACTTCAGACCTGACATCTGGACTCGAGGCTGGTGTTAATGCTATTTCACAATACACTCCAAATTTGGTCAATAGTGCAGAGAAACCGCAGAGTGTTTGGGCTTGTTAGACGTGCTGAGTGACATTTATCATCTGCTGCTTTAGGGTGCTCAGACAAATGCAAAACAGACAAAAAAAAACCCTAATTAATCTTGTAATATTGAGCTGCCTAGAAAAGTCTATTCAGCTAAATTGTGTAAATGGCCTCTCCGAATAACATACAATCACATGCAACAGTTTAGAGGCACAGACGTTGTGTGTAGTGTTTATGCATAAATATATTAGTACTGATAAATATTTTCTTCTTTTTTTATCTATCAGGTCATTTGAGCTTGTGTTTGACCTTTAAGCTTGGCCTAATGATGAGCCTGACAAAACCATTTTCAGGTCTGCAACATGGGAAAGCCATTGTATCTTCCTTCTATTATTTCTAATAATTTAAACTAAAGTAAACACAGACGAACACATGGAGGACTCATTCAAAACAGATTACAGTTGAATTAACGGTTTCATGGTTTTGTGGGACACTTTATCCACTCATGTGTCATAATACTGGGGCAACAGCTGTCTGTGTGCTGCCGTCATGGGAAACTGTTCAGGCAGACTCCATGTGCTGTTGTTAGGACATTATTGATACTTCGCTGTGACATCGAGCTGGGGAGGTTCTACATGTGGCCTATGTATGGCAGAAGGTTCAGTTGCCATGGTGACAAAATGGACACACATTAACAAACACTTAAAAAAGCTTACGAATAATACTAATTGGATTTAAACAACACACTTTCAGCAGTCTGTGATCAATACAAGTGTTCATGGTTCTGTTTAGGAGTTTGATGTCCAACAAAAAAGGTGAGAGTGACTGCTTTTGACGATAATGTTATTTGAGAGGGACTTGTTTAACATCTTAAATCAGCTCACCTGTTGCAGCTAAATCAGTTCTTTACCATCAGACTGTGTTAAAACAATGCTAAAATTGAAGTTTAACTTGAGTAACAGAGCTTCAGACAGAGCAGTACCTTCAGTTAGCATCACACCCACAGGGAATGTTGCTGCAAAGTATCGATTGAATCAGTATAACACATAGAATTGCAGAATTAGGAAATCTGCATATCACGTAAGTTGTCAGACTATGTGTAAAAATATAAATTAATATTGCTCATAAACTGATTAACTAAAGCTTTAAAGTGATAAATAGTAAAAAAGTAAAATAATTAACTTTGTAAAAAAAAAAAAAAACCATTATCTGCTATTTCAGCTACATAATAAAATATGTTTATTTTTTATGGATCTATATCACAACATTCAAGTGCCCTCTCTGTAAACAAGACCATATGGACTGTGCATTTTTAGGCCAGTGAAGATGCATACATTGATTTTACAGGTCACGTATTATGACTAACATTCTTTGTGTAAAATGTGTAGAATTTATGAGGGACAAAAAGTCAAAGGAGATTATCAAATCCAATATCCATTTATCCCTTGAATATATATGGAAAATTACACAGGGATTTGTAGTTTATATAGAGTTAAGTGGACACAGTTTGGCAAGGACAGGAGCAATTCTACAAAGACTAAAGCAATTACTGTAGTGAATGGGGTCAGTGAGCATTGGATTCACGATTTGAACTGTTTCCCTGTACATTCACTGGTGTGGAAGAGATGATTATTACAATATTTGTTCCCTGATCATATACCAACATGCTTGAAAACAAGGATTAAAGAGGTAAAACGTACTCACTCTAATAATTTGGTCCATTTGAACAAATCCTGAATTCTTATTTTCTATACAACCTCCTGGGCACTGAGGGAAGGCACAGAGTGATATCTTGGCCCTACCGGCTTGTCAAAAGCCTGATCTCGTCTGATCTCAGAAGCTAAACAAGGCCGGGACTGCTTAGTACTTGGATGAGAGACTGCTGGGTATACCAGGTACCACAATGGGGCTGTTGTTGTGCCCTTAGGCAAGGCACCTCACTCACATTGCCTAGTATGTGTGGTGTGTGCATGAGTGTTGGTGCTGTCGGGGGGGCTGATGGCGCAGATGCCAGTCTTGCTTCCATCAGTCTGCCCCAGGGCAGCTGAGGCTTCAACAGTAGTTTACCACCACTTAATGTGGAGTGAATGACTATTGCACTGTAAAACCCCACTATGGCCTGGTGGTGGTATAGCAACATAAGATCATTCAGTCAGTTAGTTTTTTTTTTTTAATGGTTTTTTTTTATTATTTTATTTTACACTGGCGCCCCACTGTTGCACTTGATTTTCTCAGTGGTCTCCCATCCAAGTACTAACCAGGACCGGCCTTGATTAGCTTCTGTGATCTGACGACATCAGGCTTTGACAAAAAGGTTTGGCCACATAATACAGTCACTATAATAAGATAGTCTGACATTATCACAAATTGTGTTATTGCAAAAGCATGTTGTGTTATAGACAAGATCTATAACCACCAAGTGACTGCAATGCCACTATGTCCTGGTAGTATGGCAAAGCAAAATAAGATCATTCAGTCAAGTGTACCAAATTTATAGAGTTCCAGATTAAAGGTGCTTCATCAGTTCTGACACAGTTCTTTTAGGGACTGGTTTACCTTTTAAAAAGGTAGGAAACTATATTGAAGACCTTCGGATTAAAGAGGTAAAACGTACTCACTCTAATAATTTGGTCCAGTTGAATAAATCCTGAAGCCTTATTTTGTTATATAACCTCGTGGGCACTGAGGGGTTATAGTCTCTATAATGAGACAATATCACCAATTGTGTTATTACACGCAAATCATTAAATACAATAACATTTGCAATATCTGTTGGGGTAATGTCTTTTTATTGAAGGTATTTTAAACTATAATAATAGGGGCTTTACTGTGAATGTCTGTAAAGTATATTTGCCATTTAAAATATATGACATATGCCAGGCCATATAATAATTTTGTTTTGGTGATCTTAGTTAGGGGTAACCCTATAAAACAGATCATTTCAAGTCACTTAGGTCAGAACTGGCATTTACAGAACAATAAAGTGGTAAACAGCTATAAAAGCAAGTTCACTTGGAGAGGTTGCCATAGTGTAGGCACACATTGTCCCACGGATACAGAGTCACGGACAGGACAGAGAGAACGGGGGGAGGCAGTGCATTCCTCTGAGGTCAACGCCAAATGTAATATGTTCCTATACAATGGTTCATCCAAAATCTTAAATCAGTATGTTGCAGAAATGTATTTTGATATATATTTAAATTGAACTATGTCCAAATCCACTGAAGCAACTACTTTTGCTGGTGCTAACTGAAGGCACTTGCTCTGACGCTCTGTTCTTAAACTTTAATTTGAGCTTTATTTTAGCTCAATGTAGCTCAGTGTAGCTACCATTAGACAGCAGTCACATTTTTGTTCAAAATCAAACCCCTAAATGGGACCACGAATGCATTTAAGTCATTGATTGCAGGTTCCCAAAAATGAGTTGTTTAAATCCATTTTGTATTTTTTCTCAGATTCTCAGATGATATTCTATCTTATCAGGCAGTGTTTGCTAATGTGTGACGTCACTGAAAAATATCAAGCAGGCATTTTAGTGTTTATCCAGCTTTTCAAAAGGTGTAATGACCCAAACTTATAATTTGGGGATTGGTCTGTTCATAATAAAATCGTGTTGCCATGTTGACAGTGTGGTACCAGTCCTGGCTCCTCCTCCTGTATCCATGGTAGGTAATGTCTAGGTTTAGGCATTTCATGTGTGCTTTGTAGTTCTCTCGGTTTACAAAATGAGATCTATTAAAGAGCTGTGCCCACATCATTACATGTAAAGGTCACAAGTGTGTGGAGATTTAGTACTTAAAGCATTAACCATGGACTAGAGGATTCCTAGTTCACAGGACATAAACATTTTCAACATTTTCCATTTAACATTTGGCTGAAGTAGCATCAGACCTAGTACAAAAGTACTGTGGGTACATGGCACATTTTCACACACAACTGGTAGATAGAGACATGCACATCCAATAAATGTTGCGACTGCATGCTGGGTCCAAAGGCAAAAAATGTGCAAATAAAAAAACAGATCTGCACTGCAGTTCTTTGGAGCTCCTTTTATTTTAATGACACCACATTAAAATAAAAATTTAGGGAGCTTCAAAGAACTGCAGTGTGGATCTGTTTTTACTTCTGCACATTTTCACACACAAAAAAAGTTCTATAATTTTAGTTCCTGGTTGGACGCGACCTAATTTACGTGACTTTACACAGTATTATTTGACAATGGAAAGATATGACAACATCTTATTTCATTAAATGAAAGTTTGAATGAAAATAGTTTCTGTTGCAGTTCAGTTTGAGTCCCACCTTTGAATACACAGAAAATATATAGAAAAAATATATAAGAAAATTTATATATTGATTAAAAAATTAGCGCACTTCTTTATCAGTGTCACTACAGTTAAAGCCATATCCATAATGTTTAAACTAAATAAGGCAGTTTGGGTACCTCTTTGTGGCACTGGTTGCAAACATTGAAGATATTAAATATTTGGTATCTTTTGTAACTTAGAAAACAATAGAAGAAGACTGTTAACTGCAAGTCATCAATCTAGCATTTATTGTGAAATGCAATCACATCAAAGTAACTTGACTTGACAAAGTTATATACCTTCCAATGCAGCGCACTAATATCTCCTGTATACTGCAATAACTACTACTGACACTAGATTTATGCTTTATGCTCTATGCAAGAAGCCTCACATGGGCCCCCCTTTAATATAAGAGGGCCTAATTCTGGGCCCCTAAAACCATGGAGCCCAAGACCACAGATCCCTTTGTCCCCCATCTACTGCCCTGATAATACTACTACAACTACTATTACTACAACAGTCCACAAGTCCTCAAGGTTCCTCCTACTTTGTTACAAAAAGTCATTATAACAGAACAAAAAACAGAAGATTACACATTTTAAGGAACATAATAGTTATTCTCCATCTCAATTCCTAATGATATAAGGAGGCAGCTTTATCCTCCTTACCCCCTTGACCTCCTTGTGCATTGTCGGTCTAATGGAAAAGGCCTGATAAGCAGCTAACAGAAAAAACAACTTTATCTAGAATAATGTGTTGGAGACAGCTTCATAAAACATATCCAAGTCAAACAGAGCTCAGAGGATGGAAATCCCTTACTGGGAGGAACATTTTTGTGTGATTGAAAGTGCATAGAAGGTCGAATAGTAACTACCAGTAAAATATGTTAACTTATAAAAAATAAAATTATCTCTGTAGGCTATTGGCTGGGTCAGGACGTGTCTTGCCCACAGATGTGAGCATAGATCTAATATTTTTTGGTGAAAAAAAAAAATGCTATTCCCTGTGTATTTAAAAAGGCTTTTCTTCGATGAGGACAACCTGAGACAATTTTATCAGAGATGTTGCTGGATGAGAACCACGTGGAAAAAAGTTTCCGGACAATAGATAATATTGTTTCTCTGTCATGGTTCAACATCAAAGAGAGATAGATAGATAGACAGAGAGGGAAAGAGAAGGAATAAGGTGGGCGGGGCTAACGATTCTTTCTTAAACATGTTGTTCACTCATGGTTCATAATTAGGTACACATTTTAAAGCCATTTTCAGATCGTTTGGAATAGGGAATTTCAGAGGAGTTTTTGGGACATCTTCATCTGTTTTGTACACTCTGTTCTTTTCCCCTTTAGCGAAAACAAACAGCAAGCAAACATGGAAAAATCCCCATCCCATTACCATACAGGACCCCACATACCAAGCCTTCCTTACAAAACACAAGACCCTGCAGATCTTTTATATGGCACTGGCTGGTGGGCAGAGCTGTACTGGCCATTGGTGTAGAATCAAAACCATATCCAGGCACAGCTTTTTGTGAGAAATCTGGTTTGAATAGTTCCTTCCAATTATCCGGAATATGATACTTAATATGAACAAGCAGAATGTTTTGGAATATGGAATACATTTTTGGTTAATTTCATAAAAACAAGAAAACTGAAAATATTATGAACTGTTTTTGTATTGAGTTTTGTATTGGATACAAAAGACATATGTTGTGCAGTGCTGTGAACCCTCCTAAGGTCTAAAACGAACTGACTACACCCAACTATGAAGCTGGTAACCATAATAACCATAACATATGAGATCACTTCAAATTATCAACTGTATATTATGACTAGTAATTGAAATGTTTGAGTAGTAACAGTGTGGAGCCGAGCTGAGACGCCATTAAAGTATCAAAGTCAATCTGTTAAAATGGCCCGGATTGAAAAATAAATTACATGGGATTTTTTTTTTTTTTTTCATTTTCTGTTTGTTTTATATGAAATCATGTTTAATCTAGGCCATGATAAACACTCATTAATCATTAACCCCATTTTTGGTACATCTGACTCATTGGCTATAGAATATATAATGATATCACACTCCCTTACTACATCTAAATGTCCTCTTTGGACTTCATCTGTACTCTATATTCAGCTCTAACTATAGCATCTATCTACCATACAACCACACACACACACACGCACACGCACACGCACACGCACACGCACACGCACACGCACACGCACACGCACACGCACACACACGTGCATCTAGTCTATTACAAAAGGACCCCAAAAATACTTTCCTAGAACAAAACACACTGAATAGAGAAAATTGAAACATTTGGGTTTCAATTTTCTCTATGTAATTTTATGCCTTCCATTTGTTTCTGTTTTTTAGTAAACCTGCTCAAATACGTCAATGAAGACTTCATGAACACGACATATACTTAATTTTACTGGATTACCAACTTTGGTAATTGTGACCATTCAAGTCGCAATTTTACTTCAGATGAAAGGTTCTTTATAATGCTTTATAATGCTCTTGTGAGCTTTAAGTCACGTTAAGTCAAAAACATACCTGGAGTTGTGAACACATGTTTGAGTAATCCTTTTATTATGAGTCTGTTTACACCTCCAAAACTCAAAATGCTAGTTTTATTATCAGATGAGACTGGCAATTCCAGATCTGAAATTACCCGAATAATTCTAGTGGAGGAGTGTGGAGTTTAAAAACACAGTGGAACATTTCCTGTGTTACCACATTACATCACCTTTAGAAAGAAGACCTCAGCCTAAATATGCAGGGTTTGTGTGTAGACATGTATGAATGTAACAAAGCTCCAGGTATATTTTTGATGAGGAAACAACATTATAACAAAGATCAGAAAATAGTGTAATATGGGCCCTTTAATCTTCCAGTTTAAATAAGAATGGTGCAGTTCTTTCATTCTGTTGTCTTTTATGGTTATATTGTACCAGTATTTATGGACCAGATTACATAATCCATCTGTCTCGTGCCTGGATGAAGTGTTAGTATTTGAAGGCAGCATCAGAGAGCTGTAAGAATGCTCAGATGAGGTGAGGGAGGGGGCGGAGTTAGACATTGTTTTGTTGAAGTTCTTGTTCTGGGCCAGATGAGATCAAAGCTGTTTCCAGACTGAGAGAGTGTCTGTGTGTGCGTACAAAGGCAGTACCTGTTATGTGTCCACTTTAGCTGCATGTGTGGGATTGAAATGAGCAGATCAGATGACTTCATACAGACAGGCCATTCACTGAGAGTGATTATAATTCCTGTCTAGTCTAGTTGTAATGGAAAAGGAGTAAAACCTGTCTAATGTTGTGGGATGGCATGATGCCATTGTCAAACAAACATTATGTCATTGTCAAACAAACATTAAATGTGTACTAGTTTTCAGGGTTTGTGAGTGTAATCTCCATAGATACGTTATCGCTTTGCCTGAAATGTTCCATAGTATGGCATTTAACTAATCTAACTATCCATGTAATTGCATGGTAGTAGTTGCAATAAAAACACCTGTAATTTAATAAATGTATGAAAGATATGGTTAATATTGTGGAACCTTCCAGCATTAAGTATTAACATTTTCAACCACCAGAAAAAGTTATTTTGTTGAAAAAGGCCAAATTTAAAAATGTGCCAACTATTAGTAGACTATACCTGTGGCAGATTATAAAAAAAACCTTTGATATGTAATGCGGTAAGGATGTTATATATCTACCAGTCTGCACAGGGGTGGTTATCACTACAGAGATTCACACCTCACAACAATATGAGTACAAAAAGTGTTACTGAAGAGAAAATTAAACTGTTTTGGACTTTAAAAAGCAGATTGTATGTGCTATAGCTTGAATGTATAGCACAGATGAGAGAGCCCTATCATTAACTTTAAATATGGCACCTAATGACTTTAAAATTGTGGCAATGTCTCTCTTCTTTCCCCATTACTTACATGCCATGAAACTGTATTGCACTTCGCCTTTTCATGCTTTGGTGCTGATCCCTGGTGTGCGAGCGTGTGTGCATGCTGTTGCTTAATTAGCGTAGCTCATAAAACGCACAGTAACGTATAAAAAAACAGTATTCAGGCGCCTGCTCTAACCCTCCACACTCCTCTAAATGTTTAACAGACTCCTTTACTGCACATGTATTACATTAGAGTTTATGTTTACGCACAGACCTGCTGAGAGAGAGTCACCTCCAAGTGCAGCTGAAGCTTTGTGACCTCATTTAGTCTTAAGTCAGTCTAAAGTTCTTACATAACACCAGCCACCTAAGTCAACATGGATGACAATGGATTTTATTTTAGTTACCGTAATTTCAGGACTATTGAGCACACCTATACTTGTCTATAAGCTGCAGGTGTCCATGTCTTCAAGGACATTTTCAAGTTCGGGCCATCTGCTTTTATTGCCTCTGAAAGCTTTTGTTGCCTTTTTGCACTGAGTCAGTTTGTCATGCTGTCGTCGCCAACGTCTCATCATCGACTCACTGATGTCAAGCTTACAGCAGCAGCTCTGTTTCCTTCTTCGACAGCCAGATCAATTGCCTTTAACTTAAAAGCTGCATCATATGCATTTCTTCATGTGTTTTCCATGAGGAGGGTGTGCGCAAAATAACTGTTCAAAACACAATCAAACTAGCATCTTCCTCAGCGCATCATCTCTTCCACCTGTCTGTTTCGCTCTTGCACCCCCCTGGAGGTCTTAGCCCGTAAAAATCTATAGAGGGATTATCAGACTACGACACTTGGCGCTCTACTGCGCGTGTCTCCTGCAGAAAGAGCCGCTGTCTTGTCTGGGATCATGTCTTGTGTCTTGGAGGATTTCAGGCTCCCCTGGGGACTAGGCTAGTTGTGTTGATCAGGTATGAGGATGTCCGGCCACTGAAGTTTGAGACATTTTCTTCCTGTCTTCTAATGCATACAAGTCATTAAGATGTATCCCACTCACTAATGTTAATTTAGCATCATAACTTATTTTATCACACGGTGATAAACTGTTTTAGTGCTGTCAACAGCGTTAGCTAACACTGCAACATTCATGTTCACCGCACAGACAGCGGCGCTTTCTGCACTCAGGCTGCGCCACATCAGCTGTGTTCATAAACAAATAATCCGTCTATATATAAGCCGCATCGTTGTTTAAGCCGCAGGGTTCAAAGTGTGAGGAAAAAAAATAGCGGCTTATAGTCCGGAAATTACACAAATGTGTAAAGTTGTTAAAAATATCTCATCTTAAAATTATCTTGTCTCTTCATATAAGCCTACTGATTAAGATATACATCTCTGTAAGGAAATTTGATCTCTACATGTTCAAAACATTTGACCCGGGTATCTTCTGGATGCTCCCCATCAAATGAAAACACAGTAGACCAGTGGCTCTTAAAATACTGTGCTCCTTCTGTGGGTATGCAAGGTCCTCTGTAGTTCTATTATTTGCATATTTTTAAGTCAGATTTATGATTTATCTCTATTTTTGTACTCCTTTGACCTTGTTCAGAACTACACAAGCAATGGCGTTGTACTCCAGTTTTAGACCTGATTAAGATATAGTGGTACTTAGAGAATATATATATATTTTTTTTCTTTGGTGGTACTTTGAGAAACACAGCAATAGACGGATCTTCCTACAAGGTTTTCCTGACCAAACCTAGCTCAACATCTGCATGCTCTTGTGAGGTTAAATTTAATCCATCTCACATTTTGGACAGATTGATGTGCACCATACAGAGATCTAACCTCAGCTTTTACATACATTAATAACAGCTTGTCAGTTGAGGTCAGCATATAGAGAGGTCACCATACAGCGAGAGAGAGGCAAAGAGAAAGAGTGATAGAAAGAGTAGCAGAGAGAGAGAGAGTATTGCTTCATTACCTTATATGAGCAAGTGCAGCCATCTGTGGCCGTCTGACAGAGGCCATTAACATGTCAGGGTTAATTGGACCAGATGTATCTGTCTTTACATGGCAAATACATTTCTGACATTTCAAAACTTAATTTATCTACCTCCTATCTCCTAGTAACCTGGCTCATGGCAGATTGATAAGTGTGCCAATTTGAATTGAGTTATACACATCATTAATCTGGGATGGCTCTAGCTGAAAGCAATTGGAAAACGCAGAGTGTCATGGCAACTATTTGACGCCAAAAAAAAAATCAAACTTTAGTTTTACAGTTGAGAAAAAAGTACAGACATATTTCCTATCCACAAATGCACAAAGCACTTACAGTATCTTCTGCACATTTTTCACAAACAAAATAGTCCGTATTGATGCTAAAATAGGCTGAAGTACGTTTGTAGACGTCACCATGTTTGTTTTGGTTTGTTTTGGTGCTTCACCTTTGGCTTCCACACAAACCTCAATGCTGCTCTGTGATTGGTCGCCCACCACCTGTTGGGCCTTATCGCACCAGCAGGGGCACGCCAAGATCGATTCTCGTGAGTTTGTGAACAAATATCAGGAGAATTCATCTTGCTGTGCAAGATTACCCTCCTAGACCTAGTGTTTAGAATTCAATGTGGCTGGATTGAACTCTGACGATGGCCTTGCTAGCCCTCCTGTGGCTTCATCGTGTGGAATTCAAATGTTCTCCGTCTATGATTTCTTCAGACGTTCTGATTTCAATTTCCACATAAACCTAAAACCTTAAAAACCTACCCTGTTTATATGACGTGTCCCCTCCACTGTGGTCACCCACTGTGCCTGCTATGTTGACGACATCAGTATTGAACTCTGTACGCAACAGCCCCACTTGGCTCAGAATTGAACCTTGAACCTTACTGTGAGCCAAAGATGCTAACCACTCAACCACTGTGCTGTTTAAGTTTGTGTCTGAGTAGTAGCTTGGGTATTATAAGGTTTAGGTATTTTTGATATGGGTTTAACAGAGAAAGATCCTGAACACCTCAACAGATGGAATCAAAATAGCACATATTTTTACAAGGGCGTGGTAGAACTTTAAAGTCAGATATATCCTGTTCATGTTATTGAAAGACAGACTTAGCCCATCTCCACATCTGGTCTACATTGAAGTGCAGGATTCCAATCTTGTATGTGTGAAACTGTGTGCGTTTTCAGCTGACCTTGGAAAGGCTAACGTCAACTCAAACTTTTGTGGTTAAGCTAAAATGAGTCTGTATTGTTTATCTAAAGGTGAGGTATGTCCATGTCCTCCACCCAGACACTGTCCCACAGACCCAGTGAGATGCTGCACTCCAGGAATGTGGCTTCTGCAAAAATCCAGCCAGAGAAAGAATTTGTTTGTTTCTATTGTGTATGTGGACAATTTAGTTGAAAGTTGACAATTTCACAAGAAACCATTTTGTCACTATTCTTTATGTAACCTACAGTGGCATTCTACACAATGCACATAAGCTCTTTTAAGTAGTGGTGGAACTAAGTAAAAGTAGTTAAGTATTGTACTGAAGTATACATTTTAGTATACATTTCAGGTATCTTAATTATACATTTTAGATATCTACACTTAAGTAGATTTTAAAGTGAATACTTTTAACTTACTAAACTTACTTCACCTAAGATTATCATAGTTTGAGACCTGCCCGAAAAGGCTGAGGGTTTATTTTTTAATGTTTTTGTAACACAAATATACAAAAAAAAAAAATTCAGTTGTGTTTGTTGAACAAATTGATCAGAATCAATACATTTGAAGCTTTATTAGCCGTCAACATCTGCACAAAATACTAATCACAAAATCTACTTGAGTATTTCTTTGCTTTGGTATCTGTACTTCACTTTTACTTAAGTAACAAAATTCACGGACCACTGCTTTTAAGACAGAACATAACTATAACAGCTCCAGTGAATCCACAAAACCAACATAGAGAAACAGTTTAAGACTTTCAAATGAGATAATCATTTAAATTGAAGACCATGGCTATAGATTTCAGGGTAAATGTGTAAATAGAACCCAGACTAGACTAAATCTATGCTATTCTAATTAAATCCTATTTAGATTATATTTCTGTGCGCAGAGCTGTAACCTATCAGTTAAAAACATAAACTTTTCCTGAGGGGTTTAATGGGTTTAAATGAGACCAACATTTGACCATTATGTTTTCCACTCATTTACTATCTGGACAAGGAAAAGGGGTCCCACAAGCTAGGACTGCGATTGGGCATGTTAGGTGGAAAACGTGAGTCAGATACACCTACAGCAGAATCAGGTATGGATAGGTCCTGGGGCAGTAGACTAAGTACTATACTGTTAAGAGCGCACGTGCTTAAGCCTGTACATATGGAGCAGGTATTGTTTTTATAGACTATAAATGACAGGTGAATGTGAATCACTGATAACTGTATGCTGTTTATTTGTATACAGGAATTAAGTTACTTGTCAGTCAGTTCTGTATACAATCAGACTGGGCGATTTTGATCAATCTTGATTTTTTATGTTTTATTTAAAAGGTGCATTGTGTCACTTTTCTGGTAGAGGGTCTGTCAAATGCTTGTCTCCATGGAGATGTTATTGCTTTGTCTGGAATGTTTCACAGTATGGCATTAAACCTTTCTATCCTCACGGAGACCAAACCAGACAAAGTTACAGGTCAGATCTGTGGAGAAGCATACCTCAGAATACCTTCCTTTCTAGGTATTTTTGAGCTATAATGTAATTGAATAAATGGAAGGGAGACCTGTTTAACGTCACACTGTGGAACATTCCAGGTAGATCCATGACATCTCCAAACAAGCAGGTGACAGACCCCTAACCAAAAAGTTACACATTGCATCTTTACAACAATTAAAAACAACTAATACTCATTTGCTGAACATGAACATACAGACTTTAATAGTCACTCAACACAAAAAATAGCCAAATTTCTTCCCCCAAAGTCTGAACGCTGCTCCAAACCACAAGGTTGCTGAAAATTTGATTAATTGCATAGACCTCAGAAATAAGGTTATTCAAGTCAAACAACCAAATACACAGTCCCAAAAATACGCATAGTTTCACACATAATTTTTGCAAATTAGTAAAATGTTCTGAGTTAGGTCAATGATCTACTTTCAGTAGTCAAATATTCTCTATACCAGGATTTCTGATGTAGCATCCTTGAGCAAGACACTTCCCTAATCTGCTTTTTTGAATGTTGTGTATATATTTTCTGAAATGGCTTGATAGACACCCATGCAAGCCCTCTCACTGCTGGTTTAACCTAGAGTCTGCCTACAATATTGGACCTATAGAAAAAGACGATCTAATACAGGTGAGTTTATCCAGAACATGTTTCTTCCCAGCAGTGAACAATTTAAAGAATTCCTGTAAATGTCACGTTAAACCTTACTATCTCCAGATTTAGAGTCGTGCTATCTTAAAATACTACCAGAGGTGCCCTGATGATCTGGATGAAAGAACCAGAGTTTGTTCATGCATTTAAATCTACCTTATCTGTCTTTAATGGCCCTAATCTTATCTCCATGTTGCTGTGTTTGTTTACTCCCCATGATTCCTGGGGTCTCTGGACTATTGTGCTGTTAAAGTTTATGCCCCCAGGGTACTGGAGTAAAATGGAGGGAGCTGATAGTCTAATCTGGATTCTTTAGGAGCAGCTGGAGAAGTAATTTGGAGAGCATGAGTTAGCATTGTGAGAGATATGCAGCTGTTTGAAAAGTTATTAGTTGAATTAAGCAAGACTTTGACAACTGAAAGTGTTAAATGTAACAAGTGACACTGGAAAAATTATTCCAATCAAATTAAATGTAGGAAAATATGGCCTTCTATGCAGTGTTCACTGTTTAAAATTTTACTAATTTATTTCACATTTTAACCTGTGAAACTCCCCCTTAGTATTGTGAAAATCTTCAAAATCTCAGTTACTTAAAATCATTATTTAAGTTTAAATGGGCCGTATTACACTATTTTCTAATCTATGTTATAATGTTGTTTCCTCATCACAAACAACCCTGGAGTTGTGTTTTGTTTCATTCACACATGTTTAACACACAAACTCATATTTAGGCTGAGTTTTTCTCTCAAACGGAAAACATTCTGTTCCACCCTGTGATGTCAGAACAGTAAGTTCTCCACTGTGTTACTCCATACACCTTCACTAGAGTCATTTGGCTAATTTCAGCCCTGGAATTGCGAACCTCTACTGAACAAAAGTTAAAAGGTAGCTGTTAACGTGAAAACTACCACTTTGTGACATCACAAGGTGGAGCTTTAGAGGTGTAGACAGACTAATAATGCAGCATTACTCAAACATGTGTGAACGAAACAAAATACAACTCCAGGTATGCTTTTGAGGAGGTAACAGTAGCTAAAAGCTCACAGGAGTCAGTTCTGAGCAATATAGGAAGTGCAAGTACGGTTATTTTGTTTGTTTATCGTTTCCCAAAAGTTGCCATGACGATAGGTCTGTTTATTACCTGAAAGTTACTGTGAATTGTAAGTTTGAATTGCATCAAGGTTAATGTAACTTTACGGCTGGTCAGAAAAATGTAAACATCCCATTACAGTCAATATAACTGATCAAATACTTTTTCAGGCCATTGCAGTTCATTGTAGCCTATTTTCCTTCCATGATTTCCTAGATAATACTAATGAAAGACTAGGAGATGGTATACCACGGAAACTTGTGACTGTCCAGTGACCAGACCAGTGTAAAGTATTGGTCTCTGTGTAAAGGGTTGATGTGTTTTTGGATGTATCCCAAGATAGCTGTGAATACCTTTGTTCAACATCTGCAAACAGTTCCCACAATAACAAGTTTGGAGACAACAGCCAAATACATGTAGTGGCATTGGCCCCAAAATATATACTTTATACTCAGTTTTGTGATTAGCTAAAACAGTTTATTTGTATTGAAGGGACAGTGGTATTTTGGGTATTGCTTAAATGAGTACAAGGAGTGACTATCTTGTAAACATGTCTCATATCTTTGTGTATGTGTTTGCAATTATCATTATAGCTGGTTAAGTGTTGTGTGTTCTGATTGTTTGCTTACATATACACTACCAGTCAAAAGTTTGGACTCACCAGCTCATTCAATGTATTTTTTCTTTATGTTTAATACTTTCCAGATATTATACACATAGAGAACACATCAAATATACGAAGCAAAATATACTGAATGATATAAGAAAAAAAGTAAAATAACTGAATATTTTTTTTACATTTTTTATTCAAATGCTCAAAGTAGCCACCCTTTGCTTTCTTGACAGTGTTGCAAACCCTTGGCCTTCTCAGTGAGATTCTTGATGAAGTCTCCTTAAATCATTTTCACTTCACAGCTGTGACTTGTCAGGGTCATGAAATGCCAAAAATACAAACCAGGGTTCAAAGTAAATCTAAAACACATTCCACATGTGTCCTTTCATAGTTTTCTACAGTCTAAATAATCATGGAAATAATCATGAAAACAAAGAAGAAAAATAAATGGAAAAGTGTGCCCAAACTTTTGACTGGTAGTGTATGTTGTTTATGTTTGTCTTAAGCATATACTAAAAGGTGTCATTATACTACAACCAACTACAAAAACATATAAAGATGAAGCCTGCATGAATCATAATAACATTTAAATTGTGATCTACACTACACTAGTTTTTGGCACACAACACATGGTTTTGTAAATGTAAAATTACTATAATTAGAGTTCATTGTGGCAGAAGTGCATAATTTTTGTTCCTGTCACAATATATTTTAGTCATTGATCTTACGTATAATTACCTCTGAAAAGTCCAAACTCCTGCAATAATAGAAAAGTACACAGTATAATATTGTTTCCATCTCGTCACTTTCAAATATATAAGCTTAGAGAACCCCATGTGAGAGTCCACATAAAACAAGACCAAGAAGAGTGGCCATGTTGGAAAACTGGCAGTGATTTTGGCCAGCGTATAGGCCTATATAGGACCAGTAAAAATCCTGGTGTGATTGCTTTTTTTCTTCTTAAAAAACGTTGCGGTAACGGCCAAACTTTTAACTGCATGCCTCTCTATGGGATTATGTCACTCATGTGTGGGTGGCTTGGACAGAGAAGGTTTTGAAATCAAGTCACTGTCCTTTCTTCATCCACACACCATGGCTCCTCTACGTTTCTAAATCCTAATTTTTCTAATAACACCAAGTTAACATTTACAAGAAGTCCGCAGCAGGGTGTTGTAAAGGTAACGTCCATAAAGTCTGACACACTTTCAATGTTGTTGTCTCATAAGGACACACACAGCAGGGACCTGGACAGAGAGAGGGATGGAAAGAGCGGGAGACTGGGAGAGAGTGGGGTTGCAGCAATGCAGCTCTAAAGAATGGAATTTCTTACAGCATAGAGCGATACGACAAAAGAAGGCCATGCTGATTTCCGTGATTTCCAAGTCTCAAAATTTCCACATAAATTAATCGTCAGGTTAAAGAGCATTTACTTCCAGGAAAGCCCATGCACTTAAAACATACCAAAAAACAATTGTCAAAAACCCTACTGTACTTTTAAACATTATCTTTGTTAAAGGTGCATTGTCATAGACTGTATAAAGAAGTGGACTAATGGATTGTAACGCCACCCATAGCATTCAGCTCCAGTCAATGAAGCTACCAAGGCTGGCAATTATAGGAGCAAATTTGGAGCCGTGTTCCATCTTAGGAATAAGAATTTATTTATGGACAAAATAGCGAAATAAAAACACCCGGATCAAGTAGAGTGGTTTTAATACAAACATTTTCAGACCAAAATGATGAGTCTGACATTAGCTGTTACAGAGAGAGGGGCATTTTTCACTATAGAGTCAATCGGAGTTGGTGGAGCCAGGCATTCATTCATTCATTCATTCATTCATGGAGATAAATA
The DNA here is from genome assembly GCA_029959045.1 of Taenioides sp. WSHXM2023. Classification (NCBI taxonomy): domain Eukaryota; kingdom Metazoa; phylum Chordata; class Actinopteri; order Gobiiformes; family Gobiidae; genus Taenioides; species Taenioides sp. WSHXM2023. The sequence continues at coordinate 17,856,967 of CM057103.1, read as the reverse complement.
AGTTTAATGCCTTAAGGCCACCACACACTACAGGAGAATTTGCCCGATTCTGACTGCGATTTCTTCTCCCTTTGTGCGATTTTGAAGGTGCTGCGCTCCTCGTGTTTGGTGTCAGTGTCAGATCGTAACCACCAAACATCAGCAACGCTACGATAACAGCCAAGTCTCAGGGGCAGAGGAATGATGGACACAGAGGCACAAGATACAAACTTGGGATATGGCAAATTACTCATCTCTTGTAAACTGTCCACCGCAAATAATGACATCCATTCCACAAAACCGTGCTATTAATCCAGTTTGAGGGGTTCTTTAAAAGTAAAAAGGCGAGAGTAGTTCCTCACGTGTGTCTGTTTACATCCGCACTGCGCACGGATGGAGGTGAAGCTGCAGATTATCGATAGTGACTTTACTTCCTATGTACTTTATCGCCAGTCTTTCATGCTTTGAAAATCATGTATCTGAAGTACTGCACCAGATTTCACAAATAATAATAACACAGTTTTGACTTGTATCTAAACTAGAAGTGCAGTGCTCTGATCTTTTGAGAGTCCCAAAGCGAGTGGTTTTACTGTAGACAGGAAACAGCTGACGCGAGCTGCGCTCACAACTTTATCGCCTGTGTTCCACAGCCATATCCCGCTGCAGTCTTTGCGATCTGAGATTTTAAGTCTCAAAAGATTCTCCCCGTGTCTGAGGTGTGCGTTTAAAAATGATTTAAGACCAAAAAATCCTGTAGTGTGTGGCGGCCTTTACTGTGAAACAGTCCAGGCAAAGCAATGACAAATTTGGGAAGACACACTGGTAGCCGATCTTCCACTAGAAAAGTTCCATAGCTCCTTTAAGACTATGTGTAGAAAAGTCCAAATAGGCTACTCTTAGAAGCAGATCTGAATTAGAGGCAGGAAACTATGAGCTCATAATGATTTCAAATACAGGCTCTAGTTGCATAACATTATCAAAACTTTACCAGCAGACTTCTTTTACTAACATCAGGTAGCAATTACATTTACAGTCTATACCACAGTCAAATCATGAAGGATCTGAAAATGCATAGCAAATCTAGATTACACAACAGATCTCAGACTATAGCCAGCACATTTCTTACATGAACCATGCAGTATATGTATGTCATAGTTATTGTAAGGCTCGAGGACCTCATTAAGAACAGTGTACTGCCTTTCAACACTCCATGAAGAACTCCATACAGTTTGTATGGGTATTACTGTTTGTTTACCATATCCAATTACTATACCCATGTCCGAAAATGAAAACCATGTGACTGTATTACACAGGATAGTGATTTCAAACTTTTACAAATCAGCTCACATTAAGCACTATATTTAAACACAATTAAACTGTAACTAAGGTAAACAAGAACTGATCACAGAATAAAACTGCACTGGGCTCGAGGCTACACCAGAACAAAATCAGGTCTAAACCATGGGCAAAGCTACAGTAACTTTATCAAGTCTAATGATGACTTGTTTAAAACTGGCTTGAATTCAGAATGCTAATCTGAATTTGAGTAATTATGAAGTTTGAAATCAAACATAATGTATTGAAATAATTCAGAAACATATTGTAACAAATAAAAAAATCTAGGTCAAACAAGAAAACAAAATCTGGCCAAAACTACATAAAGTAAAATAAATGTCATGATTTCAAGTCATTTGAACTCATTTAGATATTCCTTTTTTACAGTCCAGTGATAAAATAGGTGGTAATCCAAGGCTGAACAAAGATTAAACCATCACTAGAATTAATCATTTCTACCAAAGAAACTATAGCAAAACAACAGCCTATGTATCAGCAGTCATTCCTCTACCACAGTGTTATTATTGTATAGGACTGGTCAGTACCTGCCAGGCAGAGGCCCAGGATGGTGAGAAGAACCAGGATGTACAGGGAGACGATGGCGTATTTAATGGCTGCTAGAGAGTTGGGGTGTCCACAGCACTGATCTTGCTTCCTGCGGCGTGTACCGGCACCTGGACAAGACAAGAACCACACAGATTTTAAACATTTATAGCACCATGAGGATAAGCACTCTCAGATTTGATATAGTTTTGTTTCTTTATAGTCAATTTGATATGGTTTTGCCTTAACATTTTTATTGTAACCCACCTAACTCACCTCCTTTAACGCAGTCACTTCATGTTGGAAATTACTGCAGATTGGTAGCTAATATTATAGTAGAGAAGGCTATTCTGTACCTATATCTAAAATCATCTAATGTCAAAATAGTAACTGGATTGGTTTTCAGATTGGCTTTATTGTTCCCGTAGATTGGAAAATGCATTGATCTTTACAATGCTATTAGGACATGCTGTGGTGTGCCCAGAGATCACAGATGTTGAGCTAGAATTGTTTTCTGGTAACTTCAGTATTCTGTAGAACCTCTCCTAAAATGTCCTAAAAATGTACTTGTGGTCATCATAACATTTAGCTTTTCTGTGTGCAGTTCAAACATAAGTGACATTTCTTGCTCAGTCTCACAACCACGTGCTTTCACTTGGACCGTGACTATCAGATCTGTATATCTCGGTATGATGGGGAACGCTCACTCATGCACAGCCCAACGCAAACACAGCTGGATCCTATGCATTAAAGTATGTGTCACATGGTAGGAATGTACAGGAACCAAAATGGCACCTGAACACTGGTCCCCTCTCTCAGTTTCCCCTATAAGGCATAAATAACACACACTGTAAGTACATGCAGCTGATACTGGCGTGAAGAACAGATTAACACCTTATTCTCACCATGTGGCACTTTTAATTTTGTCAACAGCGTATAAAACAGTGTATACATGTAATGGAAAAGTGTGACATTTTGAGGAAATAGTTAATTTTCTGCACTGTAACCTTTACAGGTCTCAAGTGTCTCAGCTGGCCCAGTTTGTGCTCAGAGTCTGCTGTTTTTCATAACACACTCCACCTAAATGTATATACATAAGTGTTAGCCTAAGCAAATGAGATGTTTTGTAGGGTTAGCAGCACCAGTGTATTTCAAACTATACAGAGCAATGTCCTTTGCAAATGTGATTGTTGTTGGGTGAACTTTAAAGGTGTAGTATGAACGTTTTTGGTTGGGGGGTCTGTCACCTTCTTGTTTCTATGTGGCTGCCTGGAATGTCCCACAGTATGACATTAATCAGCTCTACTTTACATTTATTAAATTACAGATGGTTTTGTTGCTCAAAAATACCTAGAAAAACAGGCATTCTGACTGTGAGTGGGGTTGCCTCTCCGCAGATATGATCTGTGACTTAGTCTGGTTTGGTTTCCATGAAGATAGAAAGGTTTAATGGTATATTCCAGACAAAGCAATAACATCTCCATGGAGAAAAGCATTTTATACAATGCATCTTTAAGCTATACTGTACATTTTTGTCTTAATGAAACATACTTTCAATATTTAATATAATTTATACCAATACTAAGATTTGTCTTACCTTACATATTGGACTATTATTACATTGTTACTACAGAATTGCAATTCTAGACACCAATTTTCTATTTTATTTTTTTTAGTTGTAGTAAGTAGTAGCAGTAGCAAGTAGTAGTAGCAGTAGGTAGTGGCAGTAAGTAGTAATAAGTAGTAGTAAGAAGTAGTAAGTAGTAGTAGTAGTAGTAGTACATAGTAAGAAGTAGTAAGTAGTAGTAGTAGTAGTCGCAGAAGTATTAGTAGTAGTGAGTATTACTAGTAAATAGTAAAGTAGTAGACAACTATACTTCTTATTACTTCTGTATATGCCTCAAACTGTACTCCCCTATACCTGCCCCAGCTTTATTGAAACCAACCAGAGAATGTGAACTTAAAGTAAACATATTCTGATTAAATGTGACGTGTTTGTTGTTACAGTAAAGGTTTCCTCAAACTGACATTTTCAGCCCAAATCTTCCATACATTCATCCATCATACCACTGTAAACATATACAATTACATTACAGACCAGCTGCTCCTGTCCACTGTCAGTAAAGACCCACTATTGTGAATGTGAAACAAATATGGAAACAGAAATACTAATTAAGACTTAAGTCATCTAATCATGTTTCCTTCACAACTACAGGCTGAGTAATGGACTGGCAACACTTGTGTTTATGAACAATTTATGTGAATTTACAGTGTAGAGAAGTGTTTGTCAAATTTTATCTTTGAACTTTGAATGGGTATTCTACATACATATTCAGTGCAGTTGTGTTATTGGCAGGAGTAATGTAGGTCTATTTAGACAAAGCTAAGCAAAAAACAGAAGATTTTGCTCTCTATGTTGTATTCAGTTCATAAATGAAATCAGAAGGAACTTTCCATAACTACATACTGCAGAGTTGTTCTGGTGAAAATCTATATTTGTAAGCCAATATTTAATTAAATATGTTTGATCATGTTTCCAGTTACGTGAAAGAACTGCTATTTGCAAACACATACTTTACAAATTCTGTCCATGGGTTTCAGAAAGATGAAACACCGTTACCATAGCAATTAACAATAACACCAAGTGATTATATCTTTTGAATAATGAAAACTTCCAAAAAGAGAAGCTGAAATATATGAATAGTGTTTCTTTTAATTCTTTCAGTATTCACCAGTTTTGTTCCCATATTCTACCAACATAGTTTGCGCTTTATAATTACAAAACCAAAATCTACAAAACTTCTACAAAAATTCCCTCACTTTAAGCTGTGAGATGCACTTTGGATTCTACTTGTGTTTTTGTAAATCTAGAAGATTCTAATGGGCAAATCTTTAGTCCACCGTGAACCATATCCATCATCTGTGCAGTCTTTCCCAGTGAGCTCTCCTCAGGCCTGTGTAACCGGACCTGTCCAGAGGGTCAGCTGTGGTTTGGCTGGAGCCGCACCTGCACACACACAGACACACACACGCACACACACACACACACACACACACACAGAGGAGAGAGAGACCGCAGCAGGGGCCTTGGCTATGGCTGACGTGTGCCTGTATTTATGGTATTATTGTAGAGATATGAGGGTTTTGAAAAAAATAAGTAATAAATTTTTGTTTGTGTAAAGTCAAGTCAATTCAATTATCAATATTATGTCAGGTGAAAGGAATGAGGGAAGCCTGTTTACAAAAGGATGTGTATTTTAAGTAGATATTTGCCAAATATGCAACCTGGGACATTCCAAGAACAGAACTGTAGTAAATAATATTTGTAAATACTTTGAATCAGTGGTTAGATATAAGGAAGTAGGAGGGGTGGGATAATGTGAGATTGGTCTAACAGTTCAGGGTAGTTTTGTGTGATGTCACCAACTACTGGCCACTGACAAATGTACCTAGTTTGCACTAAAGTTGCCAAAAATGACTATGAGGCTGGTATGTTCCATATGTTGTCTTTCTGCATACTTTTTAAAGACAATAAATAGTGTTATCTTAAACTGTTACCCATTTATTTAAATAAAAGGCGCAGTATTTTCCAGAACAGATGTTTATAGATGTTCAGTTTTCAGTGTCAACACATATCATCCCTTTAAGTGCATACTAATAGACTTGAAACGCTCTGCTGTATTTACCTTCGTCACACAGGTTGAGTTTGGACAGATTGTGCCCGTCGTAGGCCTCTTCGTACATGGACCCGTTCTCCCTCTCTTCATATGTGCTCAGATACATGGCCTTGTTTTCCATCTCCTCCTGTTTGATCAGAAAACACAGTGTCATATTAAATCAACACTTCAGCTCTGGGTATGCCAAGAATGTGTATCATGTATATCATTTAGCGCCACAGTGAAGAGGGACCACACACTGTACAAACAGACAGTTCTAATCCTTTGGTGATGAGGACGTAATCGAAGCTGTAATCTTCAAACACACTGGCAACTTGTGTCCAGCCAGAGCCAGACCACCACTCACACTGATAAATATACAAAGGGTGTGCAGTGAAGTGGGTCCAAGGACAATAACAGCAGGAAGCTCTGGGTATGAGGAGACAGTGGACTTCACACCACAAAAAGGACTGAGTTTTTAGAAAAAATAACACTCAGCTATGGGGAACCACCCAGTTTATGGAAGCAGACATGGATACAGAGATCTCAGGAACATTTTTGTAGATTATAAATTGAGTTCATAAGAGCAAAGTACTACTACTGCTACTACTTACTGACTACATGCCAGCTGTGATTTGAACATTGGTTAAGGACCCATTTTGAGCTATTTTCTGACCTGTTATAATGGTGTTTCCTCATCAAAAACATACCCGGAGTTTTGTTTTGTCTCATTCACACGTTTAACACACAAATCCTGCATATTTAGACGGAGTTCTTCTCTCAAACAGAAAACACTCTGTTCCATCTTGTGATGTCATGTAGTGATACATACACCTTCCATACACCTTCACTAGAATAATTTGGAAGATTTCAGTCCTGGAATTGCAAATCTCTACTAAAAAAAAAGGTAAAAAGTAGCTGTGAACTTGAAAACTACCACTTCATGACATCAAAAGGTGAAACAGAGCATTCTGAACTTTGCAGATGTAGACAGACTAATAATAAAGGATTACTCAAACATGTGTGACAGAAACAAAACACAACTCCAGGTATGGTTTTAATGTGGTAACAACATTATAACATGGCTTAAAGCGTCAAAAAGAGTAAATTTTGCAAAATACAGGACCTAAAAATGGAACTGAACCCAGGTAATTTTAGTACATTAAAATTAGACAATGATATGAGAGATTGCGTTATTATCTCTTGCTGACTCTATTAGTAAGACATAGTGTATGTGATAAATGACTGTTGTATCAGCTACAGGCCGAGTCTAGTAGTAAAATAAGTCACTTGAGACAGTCCACCCTCACATGGAGCTCTGGAGTTTTTAGTGTGGTCTCCTAGCAGCCGTAATACTTCTCTTCTGGCACTATCCTAAATGTCAGCTGACCCCTCTGCCCTCTGCGTAATGAGAAAGTCCAGATAAAGCACTATTTAACCACTTTGTCAAACACTCCCAGGTCTGCAGCGGAGAATTCTGGGAGATTTTCTTCTAACAGTGGCCATATTTGCTGAGGCGTGGGAAACCGCTAAAACCTAAAGAGCAAATGTACTGTCTCTTGAGCAAACAATGCAGAGAGTGACCAATAGTTAACTAGATCTACACTGCAGGGACATTCATTATTTTAGACTTAGATCATAGGGTTTTTATTGCTTTGCTAATGTTCCACAGTATGGCATTAAACCTGTCAATCTCCATAGCGACAATGTGACGTCACCTGGCCAAGTTACAGGGCAGATCTGTGGAGAGGCAAGCTTGCTCAGAGTAAGAATCCATGTCATGCAAGGTATTTTAAGCAATAAAAACAGTAATAAAACGTCTACAGTTAATGCAGGATAGATGTTTAATGCCATACTGTGGAACATTCAGCGCAACGCAAGAACATCTCCATGGAAACAAGCAGAAAAGTTACATATTGCAACAAAATGTCATGCTTTCTGTATATTATTGTGCATTTGGAGGTGTTTATAACATGAATTATTCCAATGTAAGGTCTTATATTATTGTAAAAATGTGGGTAAAGCATTAAATATTCTGGAGTCAACTCTTGACTGGCTGGCTGTCAATGTGCTATTAACAATAATTCAATATAAAGCTATAGATAATCTGTCAGATGACGTGGTTCTCTGCACCTGCTCCCCCCTGAGAGATTTTTGCAAAATTTATGAGACAGAGGATTCACTTTGAGCCAAAACTACATCTGCCATTATAATTTTCCACACTACACTAAACTATTTATTTGAGGTTACATTCTGAATACTTTACTTGTCTAAACTAATGAAATCCAACCCATAAATCCAATCAGAGCGTTACATGGTTGCACTTTTACAAATGAGATGAGATGCAGCTTATGAGATTTCCCATTTCTCAAAGCTGCACCTGAAATTGAAATTAGGGACATTTTGCCAGAGCCATGCAGAAATTGTTTTAGTAAATAGTAGAATAGTGATTATTTGCTATGTGTAATGATTGAAAAAGCATGGTTCAGATGTCTCTCTAGCTTTATTTTGACATAGACCTTGTACTATATTCACACACATGGTTCCAGGATGACATATGGGAGTGTGGGAAAAGCCTTTTTCCACACATTCCTTAAATGCATCAGTGTGCATGGTGAATACAAAAGCAAGACAACCTATATACCCATATTTATGGTTATCTGATGGTTATACCATGTATTTTTTTCTGTTTATACTTCTCCAAAAGTATTTAAAAGTAACAAAGATATCTTGCAAATATTTAAAGGTGCAACTTTTCTAGTGGAGGGTCCGTCAAATGCTTTTCTCCATGGAGATATTTTTTCTTTGGCTTGAATGTTTCACAGTATGGAATTAAACCTTTCTATCTTCATGGAGACCAAACCAGACCAAGTTACAGATCTGTGGAGAGGCGACCCCACTCACAGTCAGAATGCTTGTTTTTCTAGGTATTTTTGAGCTATAAAACCACCTGTAATTGAATAAATGTAAGGCAGAACTATTTAATGTCATACTGTGAAACATTCCATATGACATATCCATAGAAACAAGCAGGTGATGGACCCCCAATCAAAAGTTACACACTGCATCTTTAAAGGTACATTGTTTAACTTTTCAAGAATGCATGTTTTTCAAACAATTTTTGAACAACTAAAACACCCATTAGGAAATAGGTGCTATATATAAGTTATACTGTAGAAAATTCCAAGCAAAAATGAAACATCTCTATGGAGACAGGTACATGTTCCCTGCCAGAAAAGCTGCACAGTGCACCTTTAAATTAAAATCTTTAATACCTTTTTGAGGGGCATTTAGGGGGACTCAACCAGGCCTTGGTATGCTAGATTAAACACAAGTGTTATAGAACAAAATCAGATAAAACACATCTGTGGAATTTTCATCTTTTATCTTCAGTGTCCAACCTGCTACAGTTTAGGAAATCATCACCATCATCTGCTCCACTCTCTTTTCTGTTCATCTCAGTGTATTGAGTTTCATAGCAGAAAGTGAATGCCTTTATCAGCTGTTTATCAAAGCTGTGGACTTCCTTTGGTCTTACGCTGGTTCTCCACAGATCTTAACCTCATGGGGATGGGGATTTTCACACATTTAAACACTTCACATCTACAGGATTTCCTACTTACGGCTTTATCCAGACCATTCAAGTACAAAAAGGGATCTGACACGCTGATTTCCTTTAGACCACCGCAATAACAACAATTCAAATCCTCTCCTTTTATTTGATTTAATACTAATTTGACAGTGCTTTATGTCAGATGCCCTCCCATGACACACAGTAGCAATCAGCATAATTTTCACGTATGCTATCATGTATCAAAGTTATTATTTGTGTTTTGGGGGTTACTTACAATTACAAAAGACACCACAAATTAAAGGTCTGATATAAAGCAAAATTGACTCTTGTGAGCTTTTAGCCACGTTAGATTGTTGTTACTTCATCAAAAACATACCTGGAGTTCTGTTTTGTTTCAATCACACATGTTTGAGTAATCCTGGTTTACTTGTTTACATCTTCAAAGCTCAAAATGTTCCACCTTGTGATGTCATCTAGTGGTAGTTTTCAAGTTATCCAAATGATTCTAGGAAAGTGTATGTGTATGGAGTTTAAAAACACAGCGGAGCACTTCCTGTATTACTACTTGACATCACAAGGTGGAACATAGTGTTTTCTGTTTGAGAGAACACAGCCTAAATATGCAGAGTTTGTGTGTTCAACAGGTGAATTAAACAAAACAAAACTCCAGGTTTTGAAGAGGAAACAACATTATAACATAGATCAGAAAATAGCGTAATATGACCTCTTTAAATAAAAACAAATTACGATGTTACTCATTTTTCATCAGTGATCACCTTGGGGCTGATTTATAGAAGTCTACAGCCAACTCACTGTCAGTAAAAGAATGTGGTCTGGAGCAGCGTTTATGACAACGATGAAGTTTGTATCATTTGTGTTCAGGAAATTAATATGTAAAGCTATTTTTATTAGTTTTTAATTAGACAATTTTAATATATTTTTGTCATATCCTCGAGCAGGGTTTAGTTCATGCAGCAAAGACAAGGCAAATAATGGTTGGAATATGTATTTATGTTAATTGTCAGATTTTTTTTGGTGTTGTTGTTCTCTTTAAATTGATGCCAACAAAATAAAAGCGTGAGCAAAAAAAAAAAAAGTATCTATGTAATCTATGTAACAAAACATACGCACAGCTGACTTGTGCCTTTGTACCACTGCATTACTGTTCAAGGTGGATTTCCCATGCACAATCTCAATGACAGACAGAGCTTCCATGGGAGAAAGAGAGAGAGGAAGTAATTATCTTGTCATGGTTTGTCGCGTTGCCAGATTGGGCTCTCGTTCCACCACGCGATTGTCTGCAGGTCACAGAGGAGCCAACACGGGTGGTCTGTCTGCTGCCCCCTGTACAAGGCTGTGTTAACCAGAGAGTCCCACTGCAACATGGCCGACGTAATTCAGGGACAAATCATGCAGGCTTCTACACCGTTCAACCAGTCTCCTGTATGTACAACCTGGCAATTTCATCTAATTCAAATACTTATTTTTGGATAGCCTTTTTAGTCATAACAGAAACAACAACTGATATCACATAAACTCAAATTATTTACCTTTATTATATAACTAGTTCTGATTTTACACAAATTCAAATCTCTTAGTCATACAGGTATCATTCACACAAATTCATACACTAATGGGCCTATTTATCAACAGCAAGGGGGCTGTCTTGGTCAAGGACAAAAGAATAGATCAATAGTGAATGGTGAATGTTTCTGTGGCTGTCATATTGTGGAACATTCCAGGCAAAGCAATAGCATCTCCACAGAGACAAGCAGGTGGGACATCAGACAACTGGGAGAGAAATATTATCATTGAAAACACATGACAAAAATGAGAAAAATGTGAAAACCTGAAATTGCTTGGAGATGAATGGTGGAGGATCTCATTCTAAAGACGCATTTGAACGTACCACACTCCATTCAACCATGAGCTACATTAACCCATTTCTCTGCTTATCAAAGATAGGGCAACTTCACACATGAGCGCTCAAAAACAAAGCCACACATTACACACAGATCTGCTCCTGTCATCCTCAAGTTTCCTGTCACGGAGATTACAGCAATATGCTTTTTTATAGGCTGTTTATGCCTTTGTTGTCATCTGTTTATAAGACCACACATGACACAACAAACTGTCTGGTTCTGTTCATCAGAACATTCCTATTTTTCACAGAGCGCAGGCAGAGCTCAGAGACTGTATGGGGTCTGTGGGATGAGGCATCCTTTTGTGCTGAGGGTCAGAGAGGTCTCCAGGTTTAATCAAGCACAAGCTGGGATCAAACAGGACAGGAATGTTGATTAATTTGCTTTTCTAATTATTTATTTATTTATTTTTGATTGCATACGTTTGTCTCATTGTTTAAAAGCCAATACAGATCATTCCAGGTCATCTTGGAGCTCATGGACTTTTTAATGCTAGATCTTGCTATCTTTGTTATTATATAATACAATTTCTAACAGTTCACTGTAGGCCCCAAGTGAGCAGGACAATTAAACTGATGAAATGAAGTGTTATTATTTGGATCACTGAAGACATCATCCCACATTGTGCCATATACCACTAAGTCAGAGATGAGCTTATAATCATGAGGAAGTGACAGAAATGTAATAACTTTGGATCACAAACTATTCTAAATAGGCCAAATGTTTGCCAGTGTTATTTATAGTCTGTGGTTGATTTGGAGAAGAACGTCTCAAAGTTGTAAGTTTATGTAATCTTAGCTTTAAACATGCAAATGTGAAGTTAAGTAACAAAGCATGGATAAAAACATGGTTTCACCTTTTAAACAGGTTCTCACCGTGTCAGCTGTAGTGTGCTGTCAGCTCAGATGTCTATCACAGCTCCACGTTGGTCATGTTTCTCACAGAAAGTTGCCTCTGTCGCCGGCTCCGCTCTTGTTTATGAAGTTTACATTCACACATGCACAGAGGACCTCTGCGTTTGCAGCACTGACTGTGAACCATGCGACGATGTGAGCCTTTTTATACCCACAACATCAGTGTCACGTGACCGTCTCCTGCTCCAGCTGAGACTCGCCCTGCCCCGGTCTCGTCTGTGCAGCACAACCTCTGCTATGCCTCCAAGCCATGTGGAGAGGTTTGGACACATCCACGGCCCTGTGATGTAAAGCTGTGCTCTCGCGCGGCCTAGTGGTCACCAGTTAAAGGTATTTTGTACATTAGCCTGCCCTGTACGAATCTGTTTTCTGTAGATTAGAGGAAAACATAATGTAGCCTATATTTATGAAGGCTCCATATCTTTTAAGCTTTATTGTAGCCTAGGCTAATTTATTCTCTTCTTTACTCATATATTTTTCTTATTCAGACAAATGCTTTTAATTAGTTTTATTTAAAAGCAATATAATATTTTTTAATATATTATTAATAAAACACCAAAAACAGTGGATGGAATTTCTTACAGCACCTGAAGGCACCAAAGTCGACTAAGGAAGTTGTTCGTGTTTGTGGGCGGGGCTTGTGTCAGGATTTTGCACAGTTCAGCTCCTCATCTCAGGTAAAGAACTTCTTAGTTTACATTACGCTTAGACTAGTACAAGGCACAACTGCATCAGTCTTTTATGGTGTCTTTTGAAATAGTGCGGTTGTTTTAGGATCCTTCTTCTTACAACATTCTACCTGGAGTAGGGCGTTGACATAGAACCACACCGTTACTTAACATCTTCTGCTTTAACTTCCTCTGCTTTAATCAGTCTGTACAGCTAATATTACAGAAGTCACTGTATGGCTGTGTGGACAATGTTTCCTTTCATGAGGTTAAACCAGATCAAAGCAGACCTAATGCCCTGGTCTAAACTTCTAAATTAGCTACCTTGCAATTATGAACGCGGCCACAAGATGGTGCTACATCCCTACTACAAAACACAGCTTATAAACTTGAAACACTGCACCTCCAAACAGTGTATTGTCTCAGTATGCAGCATCATTACATTATAACACCCAATAGAAACCTTGTTTTTATTTGTTTAAATCATCAAGTTATGGCTTATTTTCGCAGGATCATACACAACTATACCATATAACACGAACTTGAACTGAACTACTATCAAAACTAGTTGATAATTTGATCAGGTACCAGGTATTTATGAATAAATATGACCATATAATTAAAGAAACATGTATTATTCTGTATAAAACAAAAAGATTACTGAGTACAAAACCTTAATGTATCGTCTGTTCATTTAAAACTGAAAAAAAGAAGTGGATGGAGTATATTGCTGCCACAGGCTTTGGTAATTGTGCACAGGTTGAAGCAATTAACTTGTCTAAAAGCATATCTGTCTGTGCTGTCTACCAGTATTGAGTTTTTTGAAGTATCTGAATTGACACAGATAGTATTCCATGTTTCTATATCCACAGTTATGGAGCCCGAGAATCAAGTTGTCAGGATAAACAAAGATTGCTGCCCACACAGTTCGACTCCTGCCCCGGAGCTCTATAAAGCAGCTGTACCACATATACTTTGTCTTACTTTTACTATTCTGTGAGACACTGGGCCAAGGTTTACAGCCATTTCACCACTTTTACCGACGGCCGTAAAACTTCAGATAGAGTGAGACACACAAAATATATAAATTCTATTACTTTTCTTACTGCATATGAGTTTTCTTTATAAGTCATGGGTCAGTTCAGTTCAGCCAAGGCCCTTCATAAATAGATTTACTGTAGATGAGATCAAATTATTATTATATATTCTCAGTTTTAAATGCAGGATTATTGATTTTACTCTACACACTACTATGTAACAACCTGTAATAACATATAGTGGGCACTATTTATTACTTGCTTACAAGTGTAGAATGAGTGTTATTAAATGTATTTGTAATGTGATTTAGTATTTTTATGATTTTTTTAAATTTATATTTAAAACTTGCTAATTTAGACGTAGTTGCTAGTTTAGACCTGGACGAGCATGAAATGCATGGATTTTTTTTGTATTACTTATGCATATTTCAGCAGATATGGGTAGAGTAGCCAAAAATATGACTTACGTAAGACGACAGTTTCTTTAAAAATAATATTACTCAAGTAGAAGTACACAGTAGTGGTCCAGTAAATCACTCAAGTCACGATAATAAAATTTAAAACTCGATTTCGATACTAAGGAATAGACTTGATACTCAATACTGATTCCGATACCACAATGATAATTAAAAACACTCTTTTTTAGAATGCGATTTAACATTAAACTACTTTCTTTTATATTACCGTGTGGTCTTATATCTGTGTAATTCCTTAGTGTCTAGGTAAGTTCCATAGTGCTTCATGGGCGTATACTAGTCTATGTGATCTTATATTTATTCTGATACAGCTCAAGATCAAATGAGTATCTAGTTTCGATACTTGTTTGAGATACTTATGACAGTCCTATCTGTATGTAACATCTGATTTATAATTTAAAGTTAATATAAGCGGAAGAACAAAACATAAAGGATGCACAAAATCTGGTATTTTTAAACGATAAGCCACGAAATTAAGAATTAGCATCGCTCCTTCATATCTGATGAGACCAGTGTGTTAACCACTCACCAACTTTACATCATGTGTTATGCCACCATCCATGGCAAGATATTGCAGATATTGCTTGACTTTTTCATTAAATCAAGTTAGCAGTAGGTCAGCAATAAGCCATGCAGACAGCCATGGGATTTTCTTTGTGTTTTTGCCTCTAACTTCTCTCCTCGAAAGAAAGGTCTCCATCGGTGTATGTCAATTACTCTGTTGGGACCTTGTTACTGCCCCAGCCAATCAGAAGCCCCCCCTTAATTAACACAGGAAATTACATTCCTATATTTATAACCCAATAACTGGACTGGCCCGCTGAAAAGGTCACATCAACAGTTTAACGCTGCTCGCCCTATAGCGGCGCCACCCTGGAGGATGGAGGGAGAGGAGACTGGCCAAATCAACCTTTTTTGTCCAACTTATTTTGACCTCTTTAAGTTTGCTGGTTGGTCTCACCTTTCTAAGAATTGAGGACTTATTTGAAAGCAGGAAATGGAAGTGTGTTAAAGTAATGATTGTCAAACTGTCAGAAAGGTTAATAATGTAGGTTGATGCCCGGAGAAAGAAAAGCTGAGTTCTGCATAACTTTCTCTGGGTTAGTTACAATAGAGGCATTAATAGCTGCACAAATAGATATACTATCCTCAATCGTATCCTAGAATAAATATATAATGATTTTGGATCCTAGTTAATTAATTTTGGGTAATGAAATATAGAATGTTTTGTTGTACTGTAATTAATTGTATTTATTACAGTCAGCAAAATAAGATGATGTATGTGTAGGTATGTGGGTTATTTTCCATTAAAATATGCGATAATGTAAATGTGATAAGAATAAAAAGTCCACTGAGAGGGTAAATGCATTTTTAAATAATAGATTTTAAATAATTTTAAACAGGTGCTCAGGGGTGTTTATTTACATGAGAAAACTGCTCTGGGTGCACCTCGAGGAAGGCCATGCTGCACTGAAATGCAAGGCTGTTTCATTTTTGAGAGACTGTTTTCAAATTAGAGCAGCACATTTTAGGCACCACAAAGGTCACTTACTTTGTTATCAAAACTAAAATGGTGCCCATCCATTCATCACATAGCTATAAAATATACTTTAACAAACTGTTGTACTGATGCCAGCATTATATTTTACAGCGTGTTGCTGAGAGTCTGGGAGCGATGGGTTTGTCCAAGTCGGTGTCCTCCTGGTCGGTGGAGGAGGTGCTAGAATGGGTTCAGGAGCAGCATCCGACCCAAATGGTCACACTGCACAAGGCCATAATCAAACACTCCATTTCAGGTAATGCCAAGTATTTTACATTACAGAAAAACAATCAAAACTTGTCTGGAATTGATGAATTAAAGTCCCATAACTGCTTATATTATCCACTCCTCACTCATGCTCTGAATTTCTAATCCTCTCCTGTAACCATAACCATAATAATCATTCATATATCAGCTAGGTGGGTAAAGTTTATTGCTCAAGGGCTCAACGGTAGTATATTCAATTAATTTCAGATATATTTCTATTGCACACTTTAAACAACTTCAGCTGACCAAAGTGCTTTACATGAAAGTTAATACCAATATTTATGACAATACAAGCGCAAATAACACCTGCACAATGTTGTCAAAAGTTGAGCCGTTAACCCTCGCCACCCTATGCCCCCTATGCCCCCTATGCCCCCCTATGCCCCCCTATGCCCCCTATGCCCCCCTATGCCCCCCTATGCCCCCCTATGCCCCCCTATGTCCCCCTATGCCCCTCTATGCCCCTCTATGCCCCCTTTGCCCCCTTTGCCCCTCTATGCCACTGGTGTATACTGGTGTTGTGTACTTGTATACACTGGTATATACTGGTGTTGTGTACTTGTATACACTGGTGTGTACTGGTGTTGTGTACTTGTATACACTGGTATATACTGGTGTTGTGTACTTGTATACACTGGTGTGTACTGGTGTTGTGTACTTGTATACACTGGTATATGCTGGTGTTGTGTACTTGTATACACTGGTGTGTACTGGTGTGTATTTGCTGCAGGCCGTGCTCTGCTCAGGCTGAAGGAGCATCACTTGGAGGCGCTGGGTGTGGAGGCAGAGGAAGAGCAACAGGCCATTCTCCAGGACCTCCTCCTCCTCAAAGTCCACGAAGAAATCAATGAGCTCAGCCAAATCTGCTCTGGTGAGAAGAACGCAGTATTACTATCACTAACATAATGTCCGATATAAAAATAACCGACTGACTATTGACATGTATACGCTAATCAACACTAATGTTTTTTATATGTAGCATGTTATGGGTTTAGGGTAGATGCAAGTGCAGCAAGTGATTATTTTGTCCTGCACTTTGATCAGACGGAGAATGGACAAAAAAGTGTTTTGACTTGAACATTTTCAAAATTTCAGTTCCAGCCCTAGTCCTTGTCTACTGTGGTTAGTGTGGGTGTAAATGTGGAATGTTCTGATTGAAGGTCCACCTCCCCCTTTTCTCCTATAATATTCCACAGTACAGCATTAAACACATTTATCTCCAAGGAGAAAAGCAGGTGATGCCGCCAGACGTAGTTACAGCTCAGATCTACGGAGAGGCGATTCTGCTCACAGAAAGCAGGTTTCTCAAGGCAATAAAAACACCTGTCATTTGAATAAATCCAATATAAATGTGTGTAATGCCAGAATGTGGAACATTCAAGTCAAAGGAAAAACATCTTCATGTAATGAATGGAGAAAGCCCAAGCAGATGTACTTTTACTTGAGAAAATAATACACATTTAAAGTGTTTAATACATGTGAGGATGTGCAAACAAGAAATAGTTAACCCTAACCCATTTTATTTTTCATAATTTTTCCACAGAACTTTTCTCTGAGTAAAACTACAGCGATGACTCAAACCACGTAAGGTGAAAGATATTTGTGATGAGACGCTGCAGATGATGAAGAGGGTGAAAAATGGTGGACTGACGTTTAAGAAGAGAAAGAATCCAATCGAATGCTGGATTCACTCTCTGCTGATGGATGGCATTAGTGCGATTTCTGAGCTCTGTCTCCATGAGGGATTTTCTAATTTTCTCACTTTTTCATCTAAGGTCATTAAAAAAAACTGAGTAGAAGTATTAAGTTTGCTGTGTGGGCAGTTAAATGATTCCTCACAAATCAAATGTGAATACCTCAACTGGATTCATCATATTTATTCATTTAATATTAATATGATTCATTCAAATTTTTTTTTTATTGTTGACCTGAAAAATGTTTGAAGACAAAAGAAAGTTGTCTTACCCAAAAGAAAATATATACAAATATTTAAAGGTGCACTGCGTAATATTTCTAGTCGAGGGTCAACCACTTGTTTGTCTCCATGGGAATGTTATTGATTTGTCTAGAATGTTCCACAGTATAGATTAAACCTATTTATCACAAGGGAGACAAGCAGGTAACAGCACTATGGCTACATTACAACAGACACATACAGAAGGAATTATTGTGTTTTTGAGCAATAGAAACACCCGTAATGAATAAATGCTAGATGGTTATGTCTAAAGTCATACCATGGAACATTCCAGGTAAAGCAATAGGATCTCCATGGCGACACGCAGGTAGCAAAACCACCAGAAGAGTTGCGCAGTGCACCTTTAATGTATATTATTGCTTATTTTAATGTACAAAAGAACTGAATATACTGGTTGTTGTGCAGGTTTAAAAGAAAAGTGGTCCTGAAATTCCAACAATCCTTTAAGTTTTACGTCTTGAACCTTTTTATTAAAATTTTGTGACATATACTTCCCGTGTGATTTTCTGTTACTAAATTGAAATCTTGGAACTATTTCGCTCTTTCTTCTGTTCAGTTGTTTATCATTCTTTTTTTGTCTTTCCTCATGCATAATCAACATTGAAATCTCTTCATTTTGGGGTAAAAGTCGTCATCGTACGAGCAAGTTTGTGATTAAAAAGAGTAGCTTGTAGAGGGGACACCGTTTGCATGCTAATCTCCACTACAACTTTATAAGACATTCCTGAGGCTTGTTTACATTTGTTTAAAGCAGTGTAGAGACGCGTAACCTTTGGCTTTGTGCGCTCCTATTGGCCGGCCTGTGTGCGGGGCATGCGTGTGTGTGTGTGTGTGTGTGTGTGTGTGTGTGTGTGTGTGATTAATGCGTGCGGAGATGGGGTGACATTTGATTTGAGAGGGAGGGGGCTGAGTCAGCACACACATAAATCCACCTTTACTGATGGAGTGAAGGAGCGGATGAAAAATGCCAAAGGAAATCCTAATGAGAGCAGCGACCGCCACAAGTCTGCAGACGCATGGAGTTGTGTATGATACAGGCAAATAAGATTAAAGGGCTCATTTTACTCTTTTTTTCTAATGTATCTTATAATTATAATTGTTTCCTCATCAAAAACATACCTGGAGTTGTGTTTTGTTTCATTCACACCTGTTTAACACACAAACCTGCATATTTAGGCTGTGTTCTTCTCTCAACCCACTCTGTCCCACCTTGTGATGTCATGTTTTGATACAGGAAGTGCTTTACTGTATTTTTAAACAACATACACTTATATGATTTCAGCTCTGAAATTGCATATCTCTACTGAACTAAAAGTAAAAGGTAGCTGTTAACTTGAAAACTACCACTTCATGACATCACAAGGTGGAGCAGAGCAATTAGCGCTTTTGAAATGTAAACAGACTAATAATAAAAGGTTACTCAAACGTGTGAATGAAACAAAACACAACTCCAGGTATGTTTTTGATGAGGTAACAACTTTATAACATGGCTTAAAGCTCACAAGAGTCCATTTTGTGTATTATAGGCCCTTTAAACTAAATAAATATCTGAAATGTAACTTAATCTTAACGTATAGAAAACTTTAATTCTTTCTCAAGTAAACAAGAAGAATACTTGACATCTACAAATTCAATGTATTAAGGTATACTTTGCAAAAAAGCTTACAGTACACTCTTTCTATAGTAATGTTTTCAAAAGCCAAATGAATACTGTAACATTACTCCATCCCATCTTGGTAAGATTCAATATTACTACTAAACTACTACTACTACTACTACTACTACTAAAATAATAATATAGTTTTTTCCCCAAAACATCATAACATAACACTTCCCAATAGCCAAATGTATAGGGATCTTCAATTAGTAAAACATTAAAATTGGAAAAGGAGTCCACTACTATTACTATAAATCCTGCTATGCACTACACTATATGGCTGCAGCTATTGCTTTTATATAACATTTTCAAACATAGTCCTTTGTTTGTATTCACATGGGATTAAGTTTTCAAAGTGAGGACTTGTTTTTGTATACTGAGTAATAACTGATCAGACAGACTCCATGCTGTTCTCTGAGGCCTCTCCACAGTGTGCCCATGTTTACCTCCCCTCTGCGCTCTCGTACCTCCACTTCTCCCTGTACATACACTCTTTTATAACATCTCATCATCTGTGTATCCAAACATAACATCACATTTGGTATTTTCTGTGAGTCTGCCCTGGCTTATAAACTGACTTTATCATGCGCTGTCTGGGTAACCAACTGTACAGCCACCACAAGAATAAGGCAATTTCAAGTTTTTATTGAAATATTTATTTGCCCTTGATGTTTGAGGCTCCATGACGAAATTTCTGTTCTGCCAGAAGTTGTTTGATATACAAGTGTGTATTTGTGAGTACTAGTTTCATGGTTTTGTGAAATTGATGTGGAAGATATCCTTTGTAATCAAATAAAAGTACTGGAAGATGGCAAAATGTACTGAAGGGGAGAGAAAATACTACTCCATGTAATAAATAATACATTAGTCCTATATAGCACGTGTCCAGATGCTCAAAGTCGCTTTACATTTTCATGCATTTTTCATTCCATATTCAGTAGTTGTAAGATACTATTGTAGCCACAGCTGCCCTGGGTTAGACTGACAAAACAAGGCAGCCAATCTGCGCCAACGGTTCCTTCGACCACCACCACCACTCTCTCATACTATGCAAAGTGGGTGAAGTGTCTTGCCTAGGGACACAACAGTTTGCATTGAAGTCCCTGCTGGCCCAGTGAGGTTCCTGGTACATCTCTATTATATCACTACTACTACTACTACTACTATTATACCACTACCAGTGATGGAAAGAATACTTTGAAAAAGTATTTAGTTAAAGAATACTGAATACCTGCATTAAAATGTATTTTGTAACATATTCCAGTACATGGTTGAATCAGAGTACTGTACTGCACTGTATACATCAAGTTGCATTTAAATTTGAGTGTAAAAACTCAACATAGAATTAAAAACAGCTTTGTTTGTTTTGGCATTTCCTATCACTGATTGGAGGACAAATCGAACATGCACTCACTACAAGAAGTGTGTTTTCTTTTTTCTTGCTAATTCTGTGCTGTCTACATTTTGTGATCTAATACCTACTGCAGAGTAAATGTACCAGAATACAGGCACTCAAAATTAGTATCCTGAATATGTATTTGTTCATATGCTTAGAATTATTTTACTATTTTATCACAACTGTACGGCAGCAGTTACCAAAATCCCTCATGTTTCCTATAGCTTTAGCAGGTGTCCCTTGTCTGCGCGGCCATACAGTGCATTAGTGTGTGCGCAGTGGCCCGATCACCATTACCGTCTGCTCCTGAACGCACCGATTTGTCAAGACAAACGAGTGACACGCGCAGGAGCACCGGGAGGGGCAGGGGAGGGGCGCGCAGGCTCTGAACCTGCTCCTGCCAGCAGCACAACACTACCCCGGGACTTTATTACCTGGGGGTGCGGAAATGGCTTTTGTCAACAAACGGCCCATCTATTTCCGCGCACATCAGTGGACTCAGGCACTAGATTTGTCTGCACCGGATCGGGCCAGTGGAGTGAAAAGAAATAGGCTCCCTCCTGCTGCTGTTATATGCACCGCTAATATTGTGTTAGGGCTGGAGAATTAAAGTGCACTGGATAGATAAATACATTTTTCTAATTATTACCTGCTCTGGTGGCGATAGTACTTGTGGTAAATATTTATCATAGTTTTGCGTCAGTTCATTTGCAGTTTGTGGAGAAAAGTAGAAAACAAAAAGAAAATACAAGAAACAGAAGAGATAAGCATTTGATGGACCGTCCATCACAGAAGTTACAGAAAGCACCTTTAATGTATAATACTATTGCAGTGTTCTATGTGGCTA
The DNA here is from genome assembly GCA_029959045.1 of Taenioides sp. WSHXM2023. Classification (NCBI taxonomy): domain Eukaryota; kingdom Metazoa; phylum Chordata; class Actinopteri; order Gobiiformes; family Gobiidae; genus Taenioides; species Taenioides sp. WSHXM2023. The sequence goes on along the minus strand of CM057103.1, from coordinate 17,835,181 downwards.
TAGAATGCTTTAATTACTTCAATGCAGAAACCATTTAGTCTGAGTCCGAGTCGAGCTCATGTGCACTGGACAGAAGAAGAAAACACTGTTGTGCTGAAAGATTCCTGTAATGTCCCTGGCTGTGGCTCCTCTTCAGTGGTGGAGGTCTGATGGTCCAAACTGTTATTTGTCTCCTCCATGTTTTTTGCCCTTAGAACGGAAGAATAAAGTGTCATTGTCTTCATCATCATCTCAGCTCCTTTAAGTTAGCTGGAGCTTCATCCTCTTTTTCATTGTAGATACATTTTTTGGCCTGAGGACTGGAGGCTGGGGTGTTTTTGGAGGGCTGACCCCCGCAAACTTCTTGGTCCTCAACAATTCATCATCATCGTCCCAGCTCCTCTTTAAATTTGTGGTTCTAGGTTCCACTTGAGTCTTCAAACATGCTAAGGCTTCATCATTCTCATCTTCATCGTGGCGGGGTTTTTTGGTCTGAGGACTGGGTAGTGGAGTGTCTATAGAAGGTTTTTCCAGACAAAGCCTCTTGGTCCTCAGAAATTCTTCATCTTCGTTCTCATCTTCTCAGCTTCTTTTCCTCATGTTTGGGGTCCTAGGTTTCACACTGGTCTTTATGTGTACTGGAGGATTGGCCCAAACAAACCTTTTGATCCTCAGCATTTTGTCATTGTCTTCCGCATTGTCCCAGCTTTCTCTTTGGACCTTTAAGCTATTTTAAAATAATCTTCACAATCTCACAAATCTTCAAACCTAAAATTTAAATGAAAGTCAGGGTGGTACTGGATGCTTTTCAGCAGGTGCTTGAGCCATAACTAATGTCATTCACAGTGATGGAGCAGCATCTCTAGCCCGAGCTCCTCACCAAATATCTCTGAAGGGTTGCCTAATGATTTAACCCAGCCTCTACATATCAGATAATCACATAACCTACAGCTTTGCTCCTTGATTTCACATACATTGCTTTCACATATAAGTAATGTGAACCTGTCATCTTGGTTATTTTTATATAGTGGTGGAAGAAGTACTTAATTTTGTTACTTAAGTAAAAGTGAACTGGAGCAAATAAAAACTGAAGTAAAGGTAAAAGTATCACATTAAAATCTACTTAAGTAAATGTATTTAAGTAGGCTACCGTTACTATTCTTTACTTAGAGTAAAAAGTAAAAGTATTTTGCACATACTTTGAGGTCTTTTAAGGCTTCAGATGTAATGATTCTGATACAGATTTGTGATGAATTTTTATTGAATTAGGTGGTAGTTTTGAGAAATAAATCACCCATAATTGAATAAATACAGAATATATTTGTTTGACGCCATACTTTGGAATATCCCATGCAAAGCAACAACATCACCATGGAGATAAGCAGATGGCAGACCCAGAAAAGTTACACAGTGCACCTTTAAGTATAGTACTTTTACTTTACGTTCCACTACTGTTTTTCTATAGAAAAACAAATAAATGAAAAACATACATAAATCTTTCTGTAGTCGAAGCCTTTGAGACCAGGACTGCTCAGACGTGACAAGTGCTGTTAATTTTTATTCACACAACCAGAGCATTTTAAAAGGGGTCATCGTCAGGGCAACCGTTTCAAAATCAGGTTAAACCTTTCGAACAAAACGCTGCATTTTCTATATCATCTTCTCAAGTCGTCTTCTCCGTTAATTGAACCTCATCAGAGATTCCACGCTGCGTTTCATATTCCAGGTTATCTATGTTTCTCTGTTCGAAGGTTTGCTGTGTAAAAAATGTGAGTCATGTCATTAATGGCACGCTGAGGCCATCAAGTCACGGCCCTGTTCATTACTCCATAACAAACTCATTTACAGCAGCTCTGCAGGAGGAGCCACGGTGCTCCACAGTAATATTCATACGCTTATATGAAATGATACACTGTCTTTGTTATGTGAAAAACTTTCATTACTTGCACTGACATTAGATATTAAAGGCACATGTAACTTTTCTCCATGTCAGATCTGTGAAGAGGCGGCCCAGCACACAGTTTTGTTTAGTTTTTTTAGCAAGTAAATAAAGACCAGCTAACTATGTTTATTGTCATACATTCATGCAAAGCCATGGGAAATAACATTTCCAGAAGTTGTGTTTTGACTCATTCAAATATGTTCAACACTTAAATTCTGCATATTTAGGATGAGTTCTTCTCTCAAACAGAAAACACTCTTCCATCTACTGCTTCATGACATCACAAGGTGGAACAGAGCATTTTGAGCTTTGAAGATGTAGACAGAATAATAATAAAGGGTTACTCAAACACAGGTGTACATAACAAAACACAACTCCAGGTATGGTTTTGATGAGGTAACAACATTGTAACAAACCTTAGCGCTCACAAGAGGAACTTAAAGTTGTTTTAAAAGCAGTCAAGCTGTATCTGTATTTTTCATCTCACATAAACTTACCATGTTAATTCTTTGTGTTAAACACTTTTCAGAAACAGATTATAACTGTTCCATCTCATGGCTTTCTCATAAAACATTTTCGGCATTAATAAGTTGTGATGCAGCCTGTAAATCCTTGTTAATATGAAGCGGCCATCTTGAGTTTTGGCATTTCAATTACCCACTTCTCTTCACACTCTGCCTTCTGTCATCTGGCTTACTAATGTTTGAATATTCTGTTAAAAGCTCCAGATGAAGAAACTCCTGCTCCCAGTTCTGTTAAATGCTAATACACTTTTGATTTATTGTGCTGCTAGCAACGCGTCAGTGCCTAACCAGTGTGTCAAATATTTATGTGCCTGTGAAAGAATGACATCTCCATATATTTTCTGTGAGTCTATGAATTATCATTGAGAGGTAATGTATTTCAAAGAGGGAAGCCTGCATTATGAAGGGAGTGTGTCATTATGTTCATGCATTTGAGAGCAGTATACAGTATACTAATTATGACTATTTACCAATCAAATACACTGTGTACAATGTATTAGTTAATATTTTACAGTTATGAAACAGCTTTACTCACTAATGTGAATTTGATGACTTCATAAATTCAGATGGAGGGCAGTGGACCTACAAAATTGGCATAATAATCTTACTTCTCTTTTTCATCTGCTGTAACAAAAGTCTTTTCCTTTCTTATGCTGGTAGAGAAGTCTGCAGACTTTCAGGACAGACCCACTAATTAAAGATATATTAACAATAAACTAGCAATAACCAGCAATTACAGCCAATTCTAATAGATTTCTGATTTGCCCTGCAGCTCAATTTTAAACTAAAAACGTTCTAATGTTGTGACGTCATGGGAAAAAACATCCTATTATAAACTATTTTTATCTTCTGTAAACAATGCTGGTGTGCTGTTGGAATGCTAGGTTTTGTTACTGCAAAATTATGGCAAAACTTCTAGGAAAAGTGCTTATAAAGTCATTGCAGTGAATAATTAGGAAAGACAAAATGAGAAAGAGCTTCCTGATTGGTCAGTGTTTCCTGGTGTAGGAGAAGTCAAGGCGACAGGAACAGGGGGTATGTGGGGAAGTGTTATAGGGTTATAGAAAGATAACCAACACATGCACAAATATTTGAAAGAACTACATTATAGTATCATCTAGCTATCATATAACTGACCCTTTAGCAAGAGGGCCTTCATATTAACCAAAACCATCTTCTCAACCAGCCCTGTAAGAACTACATATTGTGTCCAACCAGCTTTTCCAGATGTCTCTGGTCCCCTCCTCCTACTCAGAAGGCCACTGTGCTCTTATCTCACATGAAACTTATTATGTTGTGCCAAATAAAGGGGAATCCTATTTGACCAGTGGAAAAAGGAGACACAAACATAGATGACTCCTGTGTAAAGATTCATTTCAGCACTATGTCATTTTTTACAGCGTGCGGAGCAGAGATAGAACTCAAGAGTGATAAGAGCGTGTTGCGTTGGAAAAAAAAAATCAAAATTGTTTGGTGCATCCTCGTTGTTTCCGTCGGTAACATAACTTTCTTTTATGTGCCTCTGCCGCGCGTGGTATTATTGGGAGGATATTATTGTTGGTTTGATGATTTCTTTGTCTGTCCGTGTACTGCTGGATAAACAGAAGAAGAGGAGGGAGGGTGGAGGGGGTCGTACATTTTCTCTCACAACAGGATTAAAATTGTGCGTCTTTCATGTGAGGCAGGTGCACCATGGGAGGGAATGGTGTAGCTCTGGAGATATGTACCACTGTCCGGTTAATGTAAGCTGGTTTCAGCCACTTGAATAAGTAGTGCGCTAAGAACATTACAGACTTCAGACAATGTCCAAATAACACAAGAGAAACTGAACTAAAATGGTTGAATATATTTACAGATTTGCACTTTTCCCTTAAAGGACCCCTATTACACTACTTTCTGATCCATGTTATAATGTTGTTTCCTCATTGCAAACATACCTGGAGCTGTGTTTTGTTTTATTCACACATGTTTAACACACAACCCTGCAGATTTAGGCTGAGTACTTCTCTCAAACACAAATCATGTGGTAATACAGGAAGCGCTCCACTGTGTTTCTAATCTCCATACATCAAATCATTTGGATGATTTCAGCTCTGGAATTGCCAATCTCTATTGAATAAAAGGTAAAAGGTAAAATGTAGCTGTAAACTTGAAAACTACCACTACATGACATTACAAGGTGGCACAGAGCATTTTGAGCTTTGGAGATGTAGACAGACTAATAATAAAGGGTTACTCAAACATGGGTGTGGATGAAACAAAACACAACTCCGGGTAACAACATTCTAACATGGCTTAAAGCTCACATGAATCAATTTTGAGTAATACAGGACCTTTAATGGAAAATGTTAAGAAAACTGAACCTATCCAAGTATCACTCTATAGACCTATTTGCTTACATCACATTTTGTCCATTCTACAGTATATAAATGGTCTCAAGTGTGGTGCCAAAGCCCTCTCCTCGCTCATCCCACCAGAACACACGGGGTTAAATGCTAATGGCTACACTCTACTCTGATACTCTCCCCAAAACTTATGTGGTCTCCATGACGACGCCCCCTCTTTCTGCCAAGCTTCGACATTATACAAGCATCCTGTGGCATTTTGCAGTTCACCCTAAAGGTCGCTGTCCTGGTCTGAGGCTGGGAGGGAGAGAGGAGAGGGGTCATCCAGGGTCTGCACCGCTCAAACTTATATCGATCCTCCTCTAAAATGTTTGTTAGCTCTTCTACGTACACACGCCTAATGCACACACACGCACACACACACACACACACACACACACACACATACGCACAGACGGGGGTGACATGAAAAATCCATTTGTGTGGCAGACACATTGGCAGGGTGAAGAGGAGAAATGCATTGGACTCGCACTGTACTACGTGGATCCAGTCGATGAGAACAAAATGAAATGAAAACAAAAGTTATTATACTTCATACACAAGTACGCCTATGTCTGATTTTAAAACTTGTCTTGTGCCTAAGATTCTCATTCATCTCACTGATATTAGGAATAGGAATATATCGTAAGGTGCATGGCAAAGACAGGAAAATAGGAATGAAGATTGTTTAAACAAATGAATAAAATGAAAGATTCATTTTGTTTATCAAATTTGATTGTTTACAAATATTTAAATGTTCACTATGTAACACTATGTAAAGGTTTTGTCTCCATGTAGATGTTATTTTTTGTCTAGAATTTTCCACCATATGAAATTAAACTACAGTCACTATCACGCACAAATTATAAGTCAGATCTGCAGATCTGGAGAGGCAAGCCCGCTCACAATAAGAATGCATGTTTTTCTGGTTCGGGAACCACAGGATTTCATCTCTGCTGTTTGCAGATGATCTTGTCCTGATGGCTTCATAGAACCAGGACCTGCAACACGCACTGGGGCGCTTTGCAGCTGTGAAGTAGTTGGGATGAAGATCAGCACCTCCAAATCCGAGGCTATGGTTCTTGACCGGAAAAAAGGTGTCTTGCCCTCTCCGGGTGGGTGGAGTTCCTACCTCAAGTGGTGGAGTTCCAATATCTTGGGGTCTTGTTCATGAGGGAGGGAAGGAACGGAGCCTGAGATTGAGAGGTGGATCAGTGCAGCATCTGCAGAGTTGAGACCAAAGGCAAAGCTCTCGATTTACCACTCAGTCCACATTCCTACTCTCACCTATGGTCGTGAGCTTTGGGTAATGACTGAAAGAACAATATTGCCGATACAAGCGGACAAAATGAGTTTCATCTGCAGAGTGGCTGGGTGCTCCCTTAGAGATAGGGTGAGGAGCTTGGTCTTATGGGAGGAGCTTGGCTTAGAGCTGCTGCTCCTCCACGTCAAGAGGAGCAGCTGAGGTGGCTCCTGGATGCCTCCTGGACACCTCCCTGGGGAGGTGTTCCGAGCACGTCCCACCGGAAGGAGGCCCCAGGGAAGAACACTGGAGGAACTACAGATTTCTTATTTTCTTTTGCATCTTTGTCACTCTTAGCCATTTCAGATCAAGCAAACTTAAATATTAGACAAAGATAACTCACAAATAAACACAAAATGCAGTTTTAAGTGCTGATTTTGTTTATTAAGGGAAAAAACCCATCTGAACCTACATGGCCCATGTGAAAAAGTAGAAGTCAAGCGTTTGTGATACTCACATTGCTGTGGAGGAATTTTGGCTCATTCTTCTTTGCAAAATTGTTTTAAAGCAGCCACATTGCAGGGTTTCCAAGCATGAACTGCCTTTTTAAGGTCATGCTACAGCATCTCAGTTGGGTTCAAGTCTGGACTTTGACTAGGCCACTCCATAACCCTTTTTTTTTTTTAAGCCATTCAGAAGTCAGAAGTGGACTTGCTGGGGTGCATTGGATCATTGTCCTGCTGCAGAACCCAAGTGCGCTTCAGCTTGAGGTCACGAAGTGATGGCCGGACATTCTCCTTCAGGATTTGTTGGTAGAGAGCAGAATTCCTGGTTTCTTCAATCACAACAAGTCGTCCAGGTCCTGAAGCAGCAAAGAAGGCCCAAACCATGACACTATCACCACCATGTTTCACTGTTGGCATGATGTTATTTTTATCAAATGCTGTGTCCAACTTTTGTTTCATCAGTCCACAGAATATTTTCCCAAAAGCTTTGGGCTTTCGCCTTGGAACTCTGACATGCATGCCATTTTTACCTAGTCTCTTTGTTATGGTTAAGTCTAGAACACTGACCTTTACTGAGGCAAGTGAGGCCGGCAGTTATTTAAATGTTGTTCTGGGCTCCTTTGTGACCTCATGGATCAGTCGTCGCTGTGCTCTTGAGGTAATTTTTGTAGGCCAGCCACTTGGGAAGGTTCACCACTGTACCATGCTTTCTCTATTTCTGTCGCTGGTGTCCCAAAGATTCGTAACCTTTTCCAGACTGAGACATATCAGTTACTTCTTATCAGCTCCTGAATTTCTTTGGATCGTGGCACGATGTCTTGGATTCAATATGGCCTACTTCACCTTGTTAGACAGGTTCTATTTAAGTGATCTCTTGATTTGAAAGGTCTGGCAACAATCAGGCCTGGGTGTGGCTATGAAACTGGACTCAGTTTTACACAATAATATTATTAATCACAACTACCTCATCATTTAACAAGGGGGGCAATTACTTTTTCACACAGGATCATGTGGGTTTGGATAGTATTTTTCTCTTAACAAATAAAATCATCACAGAAAAACTGTATTTTATGTTTACTTGGGTTATCTTGGTTTAATATTTTAATATTAAATTTGTTTGATAATCTGAAACAGTTAAGTGTGACACATGCAAAAATGTAAGAAATCAGGAAGGGGGCAAATACTTTTTCACAGGACTGTATGTCTCTCGGCTGACCTGGGAGTGGCTTGGAGTCCCCCCAGTGGAGCTAGAGGAAGTGTCTGGGGTGTGGGAAGTCTGGAAGTCCCTGCTGCGCCCTCGACCCGACCCCGGATAAACCAGAAGAAAATGTATGTATGGATGGAAACAGCTGAAACTGAATAAATGCAAGATTGGTAAGTTTGATGCAATATAACACACAAGCAGATGCACAGCAACCCTAAACTAAAAAAGTTACAAAGTTCTCCTTTAAAAAGTGTAGCTTCTCACCTGAAGCTGTTCCGGGGTTCTCCCGTAGTGATGGTGGAAATGTTATAGGAAGAATCTAAAAACCAGGCTCTGCTAGTGTAAATACTATTTATTACAAAAACAGAGTATAAGCCGATTACAGACAAAAAGTCTGGGCGATCTCCTTTGCCAACATGAGACACACCGATCAAAGGATTTGCCCACATATATATATATAGCTAGGCGTATCCCACCATAATCTGACTACTTCTACATGTCCGAGATACGGACTTCCAGATGTTCTTAGAATGAGGGCTCTCTCGGGCCACCATGACAGGTTAGAATGCAGAGGCCCCCCATAACTCACTTAAAGGGGCTATATAGTTCTCAAGATTCAAATGGTAAAGCAGATACTACAAAAGCAAAACTAAAAATGAGTCAATTGTAGTATAGACTTCTTCCCATAGTTACAATAGCTTTACATTTTTAATAAATAAGTACATTAGTAGCACCCATGGGTTTGCTAGTTAAGAATGTGGTGTATAGACTACAGACAATAGACACTTTAGTTGTTTACTCTCTGTCAGAGCACTTTGTATCTTGTCTTGGATAGAAAAACAGTTTGAAAGAGAAAATTATATCCATGCCGCTCACCAAAAGCACAACTAAAAGGTGGTGGCCAAGTTTCTTTTCACTGCTCAGATGTGACTGTCTGTTGAGTCATCTTTTGTCACACTTGTCTTTAGCTCCTGTCTGCAGATGGCTGGAGCGGGCGACAGCGTGTGATTACTGTGTCTCTGGGTGTATGTCTTTGAATACTGCAGTTTGGGAGAGTAATGGTCGTTGAAGCCGTGTTAACAGTGTATATGCACCATTACTGTCAGTGGCCGGGCCCTTTTAGCCACTTCTATTAGACTCACATGGGCCAGACAAAGTGAGGAGTGACAGGGGCTCAGTGCTTTGGTATACAATGACTCATCTGCAAGTGTTTTTCTTTAAAGGTAATGTTTTTTGGTTGAAATGCAAATGCAAAATGGCAATAGACATATTTATTTGTGAATGACCAAGTTCTGATTTATGGTTTTATTAATGTTCTGATTCTGGGACTAATTTTAAAAGTGTACCATAAAACTTTCTCTGGTAGTGTTTGCCATCAGCCTGCTTGGCCTGTAATGTTCCACAGTATAGCAAGCATTATAGCAAAGAATCTATCTTGTCTTCATGAACTGGATAAATTTAATACCAAGCAGATGGTGGTCCCTCCACCAGAAAAGTGACATAGTGCACCTTTAAATAGAACATAAAAGTAAAAAAAAATAAAAAAAATATTGTAATTATAGCCATAAAGTGACATTGTGTTATAATCAACAACCTTCCCATGACCTGGTTTTGCTTTGGGCATATTTTGTTAAGTATGTCCTTGGGCAAGAGATTTCCATTACTTTGCCTTCAAATAACATGTTTAAATGATTGGGAGTTTGGTGTTACTAAGAGAGGCCATGAGTGCGGAATAGCTGCAACTGAACCCATCTTAATTGATAGGTGCAATATGTAACTTTTCTGCTGTCTCCATGGAGATGATATTGCTTTGCCTGGAATGTTCTAGTATGGCATTATGATTTTATTTAGTTGTTACTAAGCCTAGTGGGGCCACCTCCTTATCTCCAAGGAGATAGTTTAATGTCACACTGTGGAATATTAGAAAAGATAAATCGTGCACTTTAAAATTTGACTTTTTGATGCTATTGCTTTTGCTAACTGGTAACATTTTTGAAAGGCTGTATTTTGCAACTGTTAGCATCAAAACCAGGTCCAATTTGAAAAGGGCTTCCCATTGATCCATGTGAGTGTGCAGTGTGGTGTAGTGTGCTTTTAGCTCCCCTGGCCCCCTGCTCACATCCCCGTATGGATAATAAGTACTGTGATATCTGCAGAGCCACCAGATGGTACAAAATGTGGTTAGTTTGAAAATTGCACACGACAGCCTTTAAACCCTGTGCATATGGACTGGACTGTAGACTATAATGGAACAGCAGCAGCAGCAGCAGCAGCAGCAGCAGCAGCAGCAGCAGCAGCAGCAGCAGCAGCAGCAGCAGCGTGTGTCTGTGTGTCCGTTATGACCTACTGAGTTATTTGATTAAACAAACAATCACTAGCCAGTATAAGAGTCATTGATTTTCCATGTCTGCGTGGTTAGGAATTCATATGATACCAATTGAATGTGCTGTTAGCATTTAGATGAGTCCACACAAAGCATTCTAAATAGATCTTTAGAGAGAGTTCAACTGTTTTGCTGAAATACAACAATAAAGGATTACAAGTTTTGTATAGGAATATTTTTGTATTAATTTTATTTTTGTTCATGCCCAACTGGTGCTTGAAGGTTTTCTAAACAACTATGAGCCTTAGGCTGGTTTTGCTCTCTGGCTTTCTCTCATTCATGTTACACTTTTGGCTCAAAAGTCTTTATGGACAGTGGGACTGAAGTCAGACACTTGTTGAGATGTTTGCTGGTCAATTGGTAAATTGTTGCCCCCAACAAGATGTTCAAGAGGTCTAATGAGAGACTCTAAACATTCTTTTTTGTTATACTGTTGTACTGTAAGTGATTCTTATGGTATTTTATTATTTTTGGTAAATACTATAAATTCTCATTTATGTTCAAAATAAATCTCGACTCCCAAGTTACAAATCAAATAATGTGGATAGATGAGACCACTTGTGGTGGACACCGCATGTGAAAAGTTATTTAGTGCCAGTGTAAACGTATATATTTTACTGCAAATAAAAAGATGTAAATGACATCAGTTTGAAATGAATATTCTCATGCTAGCCTAGTTTCACTTTAATTTTAAATGTAAACCACTGTCATCTCTCTGCAGTGTCAGATGAAGTCAGAGCCCCGTCAGTGTGAGAGCTGAGCACTGGTGTGGAACTGTCCTCTGTAAGCGCCTCCTCAGATTTATCATCCTCTAATTGCCCATGAAGCCATCACCCAGGGGCCCATCCCTCAGCACCCAGCAGCACAACACCGGGAGTCACCTGCGTGCCACATTATTTACACTCACAGCCAACATCTGGAGGTAAGAGTTTGTAAAATCTCACCAAAACCTGCTTGAATTATTTCTGATCCCTCAGTCCTCTCAGTAGGTTTTGCATTAATTTCAATCAAATTCTGTGAAAAATCTATATTGACAATGGGACAATAGCACAACTATGACAGAGATAATAACAATTCTTGATCAAAAAAGTGATTAAATGAAAATTAAAAATAACAGTTGTTTCCTTAGAAATTAACCAACTATGATTTAGATGGTAACTTACTAACTTATACTTAATTTAAAGATGGATTTTTGTCCTTAAGACTTCCTTTGAAAACGTCACTACTATGAGCCACTTGCTTATATCCAGTTATTTCAATTAGACTCTTATGAAGATTTATGTGCGTAGTGAGGTCTATTTTGCCCTTCCTTGTCAGCCTAACTTCATGTTTTCGTTTCAGTACATTTCATATACCTGTATATTGTTGACAACTTGTGAGCCCAGTCTGTATTAGAACACAAACAGACCGGTAGGTGGCGGTGTTTCACGCGTCATGGCACTTTGTAAGCGGATCCCTAACATCTGTGAACCCCAGCCCCCTCTTTCTGTGCCATTCTCATTTCTCTCAGATAATGACTTCTATTTGAATCATCATCAGATTAATTTCATTCAGTCGATGGCATTGATATAAAATGCTGCAGGGACGAGAGGAGAGGGTGTGTGCAGGAAAGAAGGCAAACATCACAGCTGATCCGTCACATCAGATATCACCTCATTAATACCTTTAATGATGATAAAAAGTCTGGAAAATAAATAAATACAGCTGACAGAAGACCAAACAAATCACACATTACATTTGAGAACAGGGCTGTGTGGCTTGTCATAACAGATTTGCCTTTAACTCTATTTACAGGCTACATGTATCTGAATTAAAAAAAAAAAAATCGTCATGCTATCGCTGTAGAAATTGTCAATTACAATTCCTGGAATAAAAATATTGTGCCTCTGCCAGTAGGAGACGCTATAGGCGGATGGCCATGCATGTCTCAAAAACTCAGGTGTGCAATTTACACGCGAGTCCAATAGGCACAAACACGTGTTGTAGATATGGTGATACTTTTTTGTTTTATATTGTAACCATAAAACGTAACCTAAACGTTCCAAACTCTGCTTCAAAAAACTTAAACATAAATTTGCGTAAGGGCCAGACCGATTGCGCTCCATTTGACCAAAACCTTCCTGCTGCAAACCGCTAGCTAATATACCTTGGAGCCAAAAAGAAAACAAGAGAGTGCATTAGATTCCCATGTTTACTGATCTGCCATAAACTTCCTAACTTCCTTTCTGTTTCTGACCGTACACTTTAACATGGCTTGATTTTGTTACTAGATCTTTCCGGTTGCTGTGAATGCCGATTATGTGGTTTTCTAAGTAGTCTACTGGGTTTATTTTGACCTATAGGCTACCTCACATTTTTCTCTCTCAGCATGACAGACTATACGACTAGCACCTCTGCTTGATCTCCCATCTCTCGTATCCATCTGACGTGCGCGCTGCCATCGCCGCTGCCTGTCTGCCTCCTGCCTCTTCAGTCTGAGCCGGGGACGCTGAACAGTGGCGCAGCCTGCGTCCATCCAACCCGGGACTAGAGCGTTTCCTCTCCGGACTCAACTGGAAGCTCCTGCCGGTCACTATGGGTCTCACTACGGGTCACCACGGAGGAGGAGCCGGTCCGGGACATCCACTTTAGCTCCGTGTTGGAACGTCGACTTGGACCGTAAACGCGAGTCAAGCGTCGCGGGTTTAAGACGCGCCTGTGGCTTTCCGTGCGCGATACTCTCCAAACTACGGATTTCGTTTTGTCCCCGGGTTCCCGCGGAAATGTGGAGTGCAACTTGTGGTTTTATTAGTACGGATTCACAGGCGAGATGACAACTGAGTGAAGAATGGTGCCCAAGTAGCATTTAATAAACGCGTAAAGTGAAATGAAAGCGTGCGATCTTAATCAGTGAGTCGCGCTGTTTGTTCAGTTCTGATTTGGACTTAAGTTTCACGTTTTTTCCTCGTAAAAGTTTTTGCCTTGGAGGCGAGGGGGGATGGCAGCGCAGAGCTTGCTAAAATCCCACCTGGAGTGTTTCAACGCGTTTGTGGACGAGAGGCGATTACTTTTGGGGTGAAAACGAGGAGGATGTGCGTCCAGATAGCGAAGTTCTGCAGCGGGAGGGGAGAGCAGAGGAACCACTGCTGCGTCCCGGGACCACAGGTGTTCTCCCTCAACAGTGACGGTCAGTGAATTTCTTTAAGCAATAGTTTATATGAAGAAACATTAACTTTTAAGACTGTTGGCAGGTATCTGTTGACTTTGCAATGTTCAGTGAATTTAAAATTTACTCAAATTGAATTATTCTTCACAAAAGCTGACACTGAATGACAAATCTGACTTGGCATTTTTAGTTATGCACATTTTAATTCAAATCATAACGACTGTGAATTAAATGTATGCCTGCAGTAAAAGTCTATATCTTACGTAAATGATTAGTTTGAATATTGTTGTAATGCAATTTTTCTTCAAATAATCTGAAAATAATTTGTGTTTTTAGTGACTTCAGTGCTCAAGATGCAGAGCTGTGGTTAGAGCGTCTGCCCTGTCCTCCCTTCGTTTCCTCTCTACTGCCTCCTGCCTCCTTGTCCTGTCTCCTCTCTTCTTCCTCCTGTCGTCTTCTCTCTCTCCTTCTCCCCTTGCTCCTGCTCCCCTCTGTCCCTGTGCCCACCTCCAGCCCCCCTGGCCTGCAGCACACATGCAGGCCAAGAAGCGGTACCTGCTTGTGTCTGTGGGGGCCGGTCTTCTCTTCCTCCTTTACCTGTGGGCTCTGCAAGTCGGGGATTACCACCAGAACCAGCCAAACCAGTACCACTATAACAGACACTTCTCCCAGTTCCCCCAGTATCCTCACCAGTACCAGCAGTATCAGGAGTACCCCTACCATCAGCGAGGTGGAGTGGAAAGCGTGGAGGCATTTCTGCCCGGGCCCCAGCCTCTGCCTCAGCGAAACCCCTCTCGACTGCCTCGACACTGGACCGGGACTACAGAGCCACTGGAGCCCTACCTGGAGGGGGGAGAGCAGGAGGTACTGTATGGTACATGTATATGTCATTTATGTCATTTTACTGGTGAAAGAGAAGGTGATTAAGAAGTAATCGGAGAAAGAAAGTAGATCTGCAGGTCTTGTCTGAAGAAAGGCTCTGACCCAAAACGTCACATGTGGTATTATTAATATTAAAAATTGGGAGGTTGGAAACTACTGTGTGGATCAGATTTCTTTCTCCAGATTTGAGTTTTTGAACACAGCACGCAGGCTCAATAGTTTTGGATGTGCGTGTCTAAATCCTCAGTCATTGACATCACAACATACAAGTTCATTTTTATTTTTATATGGTAATATATTTGTCATCATCAAACAATCTTCTTTTATCAATCATGCTTCTATTTAATATACTGTTTTGCTGCAAAGTATTTGTAGCATTATGTACACTATACATACTCAGTTCACTTACTTTAGTTACAATATATAAAAATGTGCTGGTGCTCATCTGAAACCTATATACTGGAGCTCCAAAATGTGTATAGAAAATCAGACAAAAGAAACCCAAGTCAGTCCGTCTGTTTAGAAATGTTAAAAAGGCCTGTATTGCATCTTGGCTATTCAGGTTAAAAACGCACCAAAGTGTTGCAGCCAACAAATCCTTCATCATGGCGCAAGGACAAACACTTTTCTATATGTATTTTTGAGAATTTACCGTACAGACAACCACTTAAATATTTTCTAGTTAAAAAGAAGCCATCTCCAAAGAGCAACTATACATGTACCCACGCAGCACTTCTCATCCTATTCTTTATCTTTACTTTGCTGTAAGATGAAACAAGATCTTGTGCCACAAGATTTCACGAAACAAAATTGCCACGATATTGTGCACACATGCAGAAAATAATCTTGTGAGATTTGTTTTCCATGTTTTTATGTTTGGATTGGATTTCACACTCAAGAGGGAAATATTAAATAAAGTAAATAAAAAATGGCGAGGGTAAAATTGTCAATTGGAAAGCGCAACATTTTTTTAAATTATAAATAATATTAAAATGTCAACTTGTCTCATTCTCATAGATCTAATTTCATGTTTCGTGTCATCTTGTGGAAATTGCATCTTGTCCCACCCCTACTGTAAACCCTTTGAATGTGTAGAAGTAATAAATGGTCACATATTTTGTTGCAGGAGGACAGCCCGCAGCTCCAGCACCAGCACACGTCTCCTCGCGAGCGCAGGGCCATCCGCGACAACATCTACAGGAACAAGCGCTGCCGCATGGAGACCTGCTTCGACTACAGCCGCTGCCAGTCGGGCTTTAAAGTGTACATCTACCCCGCGCAGAGAGGGGACGAGATCTCCGAGACCTACCAGAAGATCCTGTCCGCCATCGAGGAGTCGCGCTTCCACACTGCCGACCCCTCCAAGGCTTGTCTCTTCGTCCCATCCGTGGACACTCTGGACCGGGACCTGCTCTCCAGCCAGTATGTCCAAAACGCGCGCACTCGGATACAGAGCTTACCCATGTGGAATGACGGCAAAAACCACCTCATTTTCAATTTGTACTCAGGCACGTGGCCGGACTACACAGAGGACTTGGGCTTTGAGGTGGGACAGGCCATGCTAGCCAAGGCCAGTGCCGATGTGGTCAACTTCAGACCCAACTTTGATATCTCCATCCCTTTATTCCCAAAGGAGCACCCGCTGAAGGGAGAGGCAGTGGGCTATGTGACTCTGAGCGACGCACCGCCATCCAGGAAGTACCTGCTGGTTTTTAAAGGGAAGCGCTACCTCACAGGGATCGGCTCTGAGACCAGGAACGCCCTTTACCACATCCACAACGGGGACGATATTATCCTGCTGACCACCTGTAAGCACGGCAAGGACTGGGAGAGGCACAAGGACACCCGCTGCGACCGCGATAATCAACAGTACTCGAAGTAAGTCAGTTCATCACACTACTTCTACGGCTAACTTCACACGCTGCTTTCACAAAGTATAACAACTATTTGGGTAGTTTTCTCATCTGTTGGAACCCGTTGGTGGCCCATGTTAAGTCTGTTTCATTACATTCTTTGTAATCTTCATGTTTGTTTTTAGTACAATATATTGAGCATTAGGAAACAGTTTTAAATAGAACAATATCAGCTTGGGATGGGGCAAGATCTTGTGATTGAGAAATTGTGAGACCTGAATAGGACAGTTTATGTGATGATGGGCTGATCCGCAATTTCCGGAAATTGCGTATCAGCCCATCATCATCCCATCATCCCATCCCTAATGTCAACACATATAAAGACAAAAATCAATAAAACTTTCAACATTTTATTTAGTTGAACGCTAAGTTGAGATTCCATTTAGAGGTTGTATTTAGTGTATTTTGTGTACTTTGCAAATGCTTGTCATAGGCATAAAAAAATACACTTTTGATAGCGCAGACAGAACTATGCTTGCTAGTTTAGGTTGTTTATTTATTTTTTCTTATGAACTGTGGATAATTTTTGACATTGAGCAGTATTATACATATTTATCACACAAATCAAATGTACTTTGTTTACTCTTATCATGTCACACAATGCAAACCATACACAGTGCTTTCTTGTGCTAAACTACTAAATCAATACTGAACTGAGCTGGTTAAGTGCGTAAACAATGGGCTACTCTCTGTTTGTGTTTGTTTAGAAGAAAAGGCATTTTGAGTAAGATTTTCCCACAGTTTATATATAATTCATTGCAGATGATCTCATTATCAGCTCTTAGAGCGTGAATGTTGTGTGATAATTTCATCTTCCCACCTGTGCCTTTTGTCGTTGTTGTTTTTGAGAGATGCTGTCGATCATAACGCTGGAGCTAAAAAAAAAAAAAAAACAAACTCGGAGAATGTGAGTGGAGGCTTTCTTTCATGTGCATAGTTTGTGATCGTCATGGATTCTAAAACAAAGTGAAGTGAATGTGCGGATACCAAGGGGCTTCAGGTGTAGATGGGGGACAACACAACTACCTTTTGTAGTAAGAGAGAAGTAAAAGCAGAGGAACCACTAATCCAGGGTGAATGAGAGTTAAAGCATTTCTATGACTTAAGTAGCATGCATACTTGAAACAGAATATAAAGTGGTTTGTTCGTGTTTTTTGGCATAGCTTGCTTTCTTTTATAAATGCGTCTCTTTTGGATAATATGTACTGAGGTGAATTTGTGGATAAGCCTTTCATGGTAACACATTTTAAAGTGTAATATGAGGTTGAAGTAAATACAAACGATAAACAACAATACTGAAACCAATGCCTAGCAGAATTATCCCCCCAAAATTGTTCTAAATGTACAATATTGTAAAAAATATATGAACTGCAACACTTTAGTAGTTAGTCTGTATCTTTAATGAGTCATAGAAGTTCAGAGTTCAGCCTTCTACAGCTCAAATCTCTTCGTAGTACAGAAAAATAACCAACCTTTGCCCACTAGTGCAAAGAAAAAGTACCCGCCGTAAATATTGACCCCCCCCCCAAATTATTGTTCCATCTAACTACCTAATGTATTGAACGATAACTTGATATAGTAATTATTGCAACAGGCCTATTTGTGGATTCAGTTTGCTCTAAACAAGTGAGACCATTGTTATCTGTCAATTTCTATGTTGGCCCATTATATTCAGGAAATGCTATCTTTAACAGTGAGAACATTGCTCTAGATAAAATTGCACCCGGGCAGTGTCTTCGTCTAATAATGATATGTCCACAACACTGCAAACTGGTACATACCCTGCTGACGCTTAGACAAATATATGTTAAGGGCATTGCTTGTGCTTACAGAAAATGCTCCAACTATGCATTGGTATAGGGCTGCAAAGGTTTGTTAAACTGGATGTGGCTTTAGAGCTTCTAGTCTTGACTTTTGTGATATTTTCTTTCCACTTCCACTACACAAAAGCTGTAGTGTAGCTTCATGTATGCATACACATGGACGCTCATAGTAACTGCTTTGTGAACGTTCCTGACCTGTCTCATTGTAGTAATTTAATTTATTGGGAAATGCACAAACCTCTACCTTTTTGACAGGCTTGAGAGTGGCATAAAATATTTAGAAACGTTTAGAAAATTTTGTATATGAACATTTTACACGACAAAATTCCTTTTCTCATGAGTAATATGTCTGCATAGTATTTACCACCAAACATTTGCCATTTGTCTAACTGTTGCAGTGACATTCAGTGAGGTGGTCAGAGTAAATCAAAGCTGTAAAGGTTGGGACAGTGAGATAATGAGACTCCCTCCTATCTGAGAGGGTGGTATTCTGTAGCAACAATAGGAAATGCCAGCTGTCAACAACACAATCATTTGGTCCAATATCGATACGTGTAAAATGTACACTGTTATGATCACTCCATTAGGACTGCAATCTTGCCCATGATTTGAATTATTTATTTTATTTATCATTACTTTTGGCATAAATGTATTTACAATATTATCTGTGGAGGTAATTTTTCCACTTTAGGTCATTGTAGTTGCTTTGTAATTGAGTTTTTTGTGGAAAAATAGGGATGCACTCATCTGATATTGGTATTGGATATTCGCACAGATACTGAAAAATCTGCTGAATCTCAGCTTCCCCTGGTTTGACATATAAATTGATGCACTATTTACTGGTCGTAGCTGGCCCAGAAAATCTCATGTTTGAACTTTTATTTTTAGTTGGTCTGCAGTTACTTGAGAGATAAATAACAGCTACGTAACACTTTTGGATCAGTTTTGACATATTTTATTTTTGTCTTAAGGAAATAAATGCTTTTTCAGTCTCTGCACTGTTATTGGCTGATATCAGATATTTGCAGATACTTAAAGCCATAGTAACGGAATTGGTATCGGAACTGAAAAAGCTGGATCGGTGCATCCCTAGTGAAAAAAGTAAAGACACACTACTGTCTTGTGAGAGATTCAGTTTCTCATCCACTATTAAAGCTGTGTAAAAATGCATGGCGGACAGAGACCCAGCAGCTGGTAATCGATGGGAGTACATTAATGAACATAAAGTGCTTAAGAGCCTTCCTCACTAAATAAATAGCACCCCGGTCCTCTGTATCTGAGTGGCATCCATTTGATACCCAATGCCAAAACAAAACGCTCCTGTCTGTGCTTCTCCCAGCATATGTTAGCGCAGAAGGCTTGTGTCCCGATTGTTAGCTGTGTTCAAAACCGTAATTAAATGCAAGCTACAGATTGAGAACTCATTTCCATTTTAAAATTGGTTAATTAATTTGTAATTTGTGAAAAAATTGCATATTTATCTGGCTCATGCTGTAGTAACTGTTGAAATTATGATAAATTAAAAAGTTGCCACTCACTATACAAACTGGTTGCCATCTCTCCAGGGTCCTGTAAACCCTGAGCTCATTAATAGTGCCTGGAGTGACTGAATGAAGCTGTTTAAACCAATGGTATGGATAGAGATTTAGGCATCAGCTCAGTGACACAGGGCTAACAATAGGCACTGTGTTTGCGTAAAGGTAATTCATTTCAGATTTAATCAAACTTAAATTTTAATCATTAACCAAGCATAAATAAATAAAGTGTAAAAATAAATAATTACATTTGAAAAAGTCATATGATTTTACATTACAGTTATACTACAATCTATACAATCTAGTTATATATAGTGTACATTATATCATGATAAAATTAACATCGTGATTTATGCTTTAGGCAGGTTTTTTTCCCATATAACCCATTCCTATCTTTGAGTCAGGAAGACGCATATGTTGGCCAAAATAAATCCATACATTTTGTTGAAGTTACATTTTTTACTTTAATAAATAAACAAAAATAACAGCTTGAAAATGCAGCAGGTTTTCAGCACCATGGACAGCGTCAGTAAAAACCCGCAACTACTATCCTTTCTAATTTCTTAGCAGAAACTAGTCATACAAGTACATTTTTTGACCATACAGTAAATCTATAAACATCATGGCTTCCTCTCCATCGACCCTTCCTCTCCGCTTTTGTTCCTTGAAGCCATTCTCCGTCGGCCCGTTCCTTCCCACTTCCCTTTAAGAGGCTCCCTGACAGTGATGAATCAGACCAGGCCTTTTCATCCAATAAAGTCTATTCAGTGCCGCTCCAGAAAATGAATTGTTGCTTTGTTTTCTCGTGGCCGACAAGAGGTTTTGACAGACGGTTTTAAGTGTGAGAGAGCGCAGACACGTCTCAAAGCCTAATGGAAACAGAAGTACATGACGCCACTATTATGGATATGAAGCACTTGAACTGATCTCTAATTGGATCAGTGCAATAGTAAATGTTTCTGTGTAACAAGTTATTTAGTGCTGCGTTCGTCCCACCGAACACTTGTGAAACTAAATGGACCCTATCGTGAATGAATGTGAATAAATGTGAATGAAGTGTTTTTACTGTGGTGCATTGTCCACTGCATGTCACCTAAACAACAAAGTTAGGAAAGCTCAGTTTGATTTGAAATATAAATAATACAGCTTAGAAGTGTAGTTACTGAGATCTGTCTATTCTATTTTTACATGTTAAAGGTGCACTATGTAACCTTTCAGGTGGAGTGTCTATCAACTCAATTGGATTGTGTTGTTTGATGACATTAACATTTCTATCTTGCATTTATTTCTTTATTTAAATGGCCCATATTATGCCATTTTCTGATTTGTTATAATGTTATTTCAAAAACACATCCAAAGTTGTGTTTTGTTTCGTTCACACTTTTAACAGACCTGCATATTTAGGCTGATTTCTTTTCTCAAAATGAAAACACACGTTATGTGGCGCTTCACTTTTAAACTCCATACACCTTCACTAGAATCATTTGGATAATTTCACCTTTGGAATTGCCAGTCTCTACTAAACTAAAGGTAAAAGGAGCTGTTAACTTGGTAACTACTGCTTCATGACATCACAAGGTGGAACTGAGCATATTTAGCTTTGAAGATGTAGACAGACTAATAATAATAATAAAGGGTATGCGTTTTTATTGTGATCGGGCTCGTCTTTCCACAAATCTGATCTGTAATTTGGTCTGGTAGTGTTGCCTGCCTGGCTCTGTGGAGATAGAAAAGTTTAGTACTCTATTCTGAAACTTTCTAGGCAAAGCAATAATACCTCCATGGAGACAAGCAAATGGCAGAGTCTCCTCCAAAAAACTTACATCAAATCAAATCAGTCAAACCAAAATCACTTTAACTATAGCGATCTCCAAGCAGGGTTGCCATGGATACAGGAAAAACAAACTCTGTCCTTGGAACTGCACATGATGCACTTGGTTGGTCAAAATCCTCAAATATTAAGTTAAAAAATATAACATAACATAAACTTTAGGTATTTAGCACTTTGATTTGTGTAGAAGTTCAATTTTATTCCTGCTGACACCATAAATTCATTCATTGTTCTGTCTTAAATATAGTAATTTTTAAATGTCCTTCAATTGTAAACTTGCATAAACTTTGAGTCCTTTACACCATTACACCACTCCCTGAAAGTGACATCCTTTTTCCAACCAAAACGTTTGAACAGTTGACTTATACATAATGAAGCTTATTACAATAAGATTTGACCATTTGAGTTCTGTTGCATAATTTCAGCAGCAAACCCTCTCTGGAATACCATTACCAGCCCATCATCCGTGCATTCTCTGCCCGTGTCTGTAATTGTGTTTTAATAAGCTCGCTGGATAGTTGAATAATTTGTGGCGTGCCTGGTGCCTGTTTATAATTTCATGTTTTAAAGTGTGTCTCAGCTGGAGATGCAGCTGTTGTCACATCTGGAGGAGTATGGCATCTGCTCCATTCAATATGTACAACATGGTGTAGTGTGGACGGGCTAATGCAGGGGCCAGCCGGGGTCATGGGGATAGACATTGCTGTGATAAGTGCTCTGAATTTTTAAGCTCATCTTGTAGAAGGATGCTTTGTTGAATTAGAAGTTAATGTCATCCTACATTTTTGCATATGTTAAATGTCATGTTCCAGTACTGTAATTTTTCTATTTGTTTATTGTTACTGCCCAAGACCCACCTAGTTTTTAGTTAACCATCAATAACATCAACATACATTTTATAAGATGTTTATGTTATATTACACAGTATGGTATGTAAGTGATCGAGACAAGTAGGTGATGGCACCAGGTCAATTTGCAGGTGAGATCTGTGGACAGGCAACCCAGTTCATAGTAACAATACAGATTTTTGCAGGTATTCTGTGAAATAAAGCACCTCTAATAAAATAATGCACCTTTAACTACTTTTCTTTTGTCTGCTAGAACCTAGAAGTAAACAGTAGCTCATGACCAAATGAATAACACGTTATGAAAGTTCAAAGTTTTTGGTGTTTGGTCTGTGGTTCGGTGTTCATGTTATTTGCATAAAAACAAAAAAATAAACTCTCCTCTGTACAGTTATGATACATGTATTATTCAAGAAAAAAATGTCCACCTCAATATGTTGATAATGTTTTCACACATTGGATTGGAAGAATACATTATGCATTTGTTTTTCTTCTAAATGCAACAAAAATTAAACAAAAACAATAATATCTTTCATCTTCTTCTCAGTTAATAGAGCTTTTTTAGGCACTAGTTTGAAGCGTGTATGGGCTTTTCTCCTTGTGTTTTACACCAAATAAACTGAACTTTTCTTGTTAAATAATTGTTGAATTCTTTACTCAGTGCAGGACACAGGCCGGACTTATCAATACACTGAAGGTCCATGCCAAGGCTCGAAGAGGGTAAAAGGAGGAATATTGATCTGATCTGACTGGAACGCGGCGGCCAATCAGCCGCAAACTGAGGTTAATGGTTGGGGCCCGTGTGGAGAGCCAAACATAGATTGGCATTTAGTTCAAAGAGGACTTGGCATTTGTATAAACTGACCCTCTGACAGGCACACAAGCAGATAATCTATTAACGGAAGTGACAATTTGAAACTGCCGCCATGTAGCGCTGCAGGATTGATTTAAAGAACTTTTAGTCCAGGCTCGATACACTAGTGTCTTTCAGTGTTAAGGGATTCTCACTGTGTCAAAGATCTAGCCAAGCTCACGTCAAATACAGACAGAGTATGTAGAAAAACTGACTTGGCTAACGCTAAAGCAGTTGAGTGAATGGGAGGAATATGTGAAACTGATTGGTCGATATCAACAAATATCTTTCCCATCCACAAATGCACAAAGCACTTCCCTCTGCACGTTTTTCAAAACAAAACGGTCTGTATTTCTGCTCATATTGGCTGAAGTATGTGTGTCAGCATTGCCATGTTGGTTTTGGTTCATTTGGGCACTTCACCTCTGGCTCCTGCCCAAACCACAGTGCTGACCCATGATTTTCTGAACCACTGGTTAACTGGGCAAGTGCAACAGCAGGAGCTTTGCCTGAACCACATCTCACTGCAGTTTGCCATTTGCAGTTTATGTTTTAAAACTCCATAAACAATTTATGGATGTCCTAACCTGGAGCATTTGAGAAGACTGAAATGTGAACTGTGAAATGAATACAAGAATCATGTGCATTTCAGAAAGTATTTGTAGAGATCTAAACTACATTGAAAGTATTTTTTAAACATAATAAGTCTGGATATTTTGTTGTTTGCAGAGGTATTTATATTACTTAATAGTTGCAGTATTTGTGATTTCCTTATTGTGACCATTCCAGGTGTGCTTTTGTTTCAATTGCAGCTATTCTTGAGACTATGCTTTTGACATTTTTCATGAATCCATTCAGTATATGTGTAAAAACGAGGACGAGGGATTTCAATTGCTGCTGGATTTCTGGTATAGTCAAAAACTGTATTTGAAACACTGTTATGTAGTCAGTCATATTTTGTCAGACGTGTTGAGCAAACATTTATCTACTTTCTTCCTCTTCCTCACTCTTATGGATGACCAGATGAGGGCCCCTGATGCTGTGTTTTCAGTGTTGCTGCTCGGAGCCCTGCGCAGACCGAGAGAGGAGCTGAAACTGTAAAGAGCAGATTTCAGGAGGAATCGGAGTCTGAATCCATCACCGTTCACTGCGCGCTCTTTAATCTCACTGTGAGCCCAGGCCTGCTTTATCACACACAAACAAGCTATTGTTGTTCCTGTATGACCTTTCATTTGCCACATGTCTGCATGCATATCCATCTCTGAGAGCCCAGGAGCAGCCAATAGGACGAAGTGAGAGCCAAAACACACTGTAATAGTCCACTGTGTACTTGTACTTATTTTGGAAACAAACCTTTGCATTGCGGATTAGACTCTAAAACAAAAAAAGTACATTTTGTCTACTATTCCAACTGTAACCTAATAAAATTGTATTGCACCATTGATTTCAGTAGGTTAAAGCAGTACTGTGTAACTTTTTGGATGTGACTATACTAACCATAATAAAGACATCCAAAACGGAAAAAAACATGCTTTTATTTTTTCGCTAAAAGTTACATAATGGGGCTTTAACATAATGTATTATTATATCTGCTTTTTACGCTTTGCTGCCATTTCGTGGTGCTTTGTGTGAGAAAGCCAAGAAACTGAAAAGTTTAAATCTAATCAAAATATTCAAATTGGCTTAAAACGAGTTAATCTGAAGTTTTAATTTTTATTTTATTCTATCATAACTTTGCAAAAGTGATTATTACAAAAAGCGTACTAACCTTGTTTTAATTTTTATGATAGATACATTGTTGATATGGATATGTTTATTATTTGGACTATTTCTTACAACCAGCTAACCCACATCAGAGGCTTCTTTTCGTCCTGGCCTGTGATGGATACAGCTGACAAGGCTAGCTAAAAGTGAGTCAGTGCACAGGATCTTGTTTTGAAAATTATAGATCGCCGTCTGGCCAGGAAACAGAAAGCGGGTCTTTGTGCGATCACTGGGGAGTGGATCAAAGCTGACGAACTGGCACGCGCTCCGCCTCGCAGTGATTAAAGGGGTTTCTTCACCAGCTGCAAAGTAACATGGGCAGTCTGGGCTAAGGTGCGCTGCCCGTGGCTTAAGAATTGTGCTTCCAAGGCCTGCTTGGGATTTAATTAGGGACAAGTTAAAGAAGTGCACAGTATTTATTCTTCATTCTTCTTTCTTATTCTTATTTTCTTTGTTGTTAGTGTTCCCTTTGTGTTGTAAATTAATAAATGTACTAATAAGTGCACTTATTAGACAGATCTTTATGACAAAAGTATATAAGGCTCATTCTTTCCTGGAGCATTCACAGTATGGCAAATTTATCCTTCCTGCATTTATTCAGTTACAGGTGTTTTATCGCTTGAAAGACTTCTTCTGAATTCTGTTGGTAGGGTCGCCTCCCCACAGATCTGGTTACTTGGCCCGGTACCACCATCTTGTCTCCATCAGAATACAAAATTTTAATGCAACAATTTGGAACATTCCAGGCAAAGCATTGACATCTCAATGGAGATGAACTTTATCAAGATTACATATGCATTAGGCCTGGTACATTTTGAAGTATAAGGATTTAAAGAAGACCTTTTGTGCTTGTGTCTGTTACACCCTGTGACACCTGTAGATCATTGTTATAATTTGAACATTTTAAATGGCAATATTCATCTAAAATGACTTAATAAAAGAAACAAGTGCGTTGGCATCCGTGTTAGAACACAACACTGTCCAGTGGGAGCTGACGCTGCTGTACACATCATCACAACAACATCAGTGGAGTTGGTGGCTTCTCCTATGGATAACTGCAATTGTACCAAAATGACACAACACTGCTAAATCCTATGTGTATCACCGATTAAGAAAATAAAACTGGAGAACGAAGTAAACAGACAGCAGTGGGCAGATACTGGTGGCGGTGAAAACGGGATTCAACTCCAAAATGGCGTCTTGAAAATAAGCAATTAAACATTGTTAAAACATGCACAAATCACTCCAAATACAACTTCGGGTGAGTAAATGGTGAGAGGAAACAACTATAGCATGGTTAAAAGTTGATTTTGCATAATAGTTTTGCTTTAAACTCTTGATGGTAGTTGCCTGGGCCAGAGCCTCTCCAAAACAGCAGCTCTTCTAAGATTTAGTTGGCCTACTGAGACCCACTCTGAATCAGTGTAACAGTGACAAATTCAGGCCATTATATGAAGACATTTGTGAAATTAATCTTGTGCATAATGTGTGGATTTAAATAATGTCCCATTCTCTGTAATTGTCTCTGAGGTCACTTAGCCCTCATTAGTTCGGAGTGCACCCTCAAAGATAAACAGCTTCCTGCAGCAGTGGCTCTCCCTGCTATTAATTTGACTTTAGTACCACCTGTTTTTACAAGTGAGTTTACATACAACAGTAGAATATTCTCCTTGATTGCGTGTGTGTCCTTGGCAGGGGCCTGTTGTGCTCAGGGGCAGTCCTTGTGAGTGTGACCTGTGGCCTGTGTGGGCGGTTGGAGAGCGGGTTAGAGTTGGCCTTCTAAGATTGTGTCTGAACATTAAGAAATCACTCTCTGATGACAAATGAATTCAGTAAAATAACAAGACAAAGTGAAACCTTAATAATAAACCACATGAAATTGTGTATACACAGTGCTAATGTCAACTCCTAATTTTTATTACTTGATCAAGTTGTTACTGTTACTGGTCATTGTTTTTCTGACGTGGCAACTGGAACACAAAAGCACAGAGCAGATATCTGGACAGGATCTATCAAAGCATGGATTGACACTAATAGAGCAGAGATTATCAATGCAAAAACTGAAAACTCAAAATCACCTAAAACTGATTTCATACTGATAATTTGGGCAGTTAATGCATTTCCTTTGGACTTTACATTTATTTACATTAGCATCTAAACCAAAATGGTGACAGTAATGTTTTTTGTTATTAAGCACAATCTACACAAACATGAAGGCTAATCTTGGGCCAAACTTAATTTAATTCTTTTTGCGGTTTCTTTAAAAAAATAAGTATGAAAACCTACTGTTCTCGCCGATGCAACTCTTCATCTCTTCATCTCATGGGATTCTTGTTTAATTAAAAGTACCTCATAAGCTTTAAGAGGCAAAGGGCCACTGTGGGACTGAGTCAGAGAGGGACTCCATGCAGCGGGTCCTTGTTACTGCTGACAAACCAAACACACACAGTTACATTTGTACACACACACACACACACGCACACACACACAGTTATAGTTGCACACAGAGCCTGAGGGATGCGACACTTTAATAGTTTCAGTATCGCCGCCATAAGCTCTTCTCGCTGCATAAGTCTGTCAGCAGGGATTTACAGCTCATTGGCTCTCATTATGAAAATGTAATATTGCACTTGAAGCCCTTACGGCTATTCTTGGCCTATGGACTTCTGCAGTGTCATGGTTTCAGGACGGAGCCGGGTCTGTTTCCGCCAAGTCAACAGAGGAGTGGGGAGTAAACAAAACAGTTATATTAGAGGATACATGCAGCACTGTGAGAAGTATTGAGGGTTTCTAGAAAGGTGCGTAAAACTTGGACTCAAAACTTAATCGAGGTATAATATGCTCTATCCATACAAAACACAGTATACATGGGAATTTACATTTTTCTTGGACAAAAAGGTCTGTTACATCTTGAGAAGCTGTAGTTCCAAAAACCAATGCTACAGTTATAGCCACAAGATAAAATAAATATAAATATTGTAATTCCAAAATTGTGTGAACTGCATCAAGTCTTATAAATTATGTGACAATCGTCTCCTCTTGTTCTCGTGGACCCAATCTCCTGTTTCATCTCGTGGGAATTGTGTCTCATCTTATCCCTAGTCAGTACGTGTGCTGCTTTGTGTATATATTTACATGTTTCTTTTGTCTTTCTGTCTGGCATCTGGCATAAGCAGTCAGGGTTAAAACTAGTGTTGTGAAGTAACTGAATGCATCTACCATGAAATAGTATTCTGAATACTAATTCTGAGTACCCGTATTACGGTTCAGTTACTTTTTCATTTAGTAATATTCAGGATACAGTTACTTGGAATACATGACGGTACTTGATCACACAATTTACGCTTCAAGCTGCACAACAGTAGTGAGGAAAAATAGAAAACACGGCTCTCATAGCATGTGCATGTGCAAGTGTATGTGTAACAAACTGTGAAACAAACATAAAGCTGTTTTTAATTCTGTGTTACATCTTTACACAAGAATTTAAATGCAACTCAGTGTGAAAATATGCTAAATATTCAGAATACAGTCAAATACATTTTAATACAGGTATTCAGTGTTCTGAGTAGAATGTACTTTCTGGGTGAGGGTTAAACTAGCTAGTTGGTGATCAAACCATTTGCGCCAATAACACCTCAAAAAACATTTTACTCTACTTTAAACATAATCTTTCCTGGTGTGAAAAAGTCAAACCTCCCAGTGTGACATTCTCCATGCATGATGCAATGCAGTTAATCCAGGCAAAGAGCAAAAGGTAAAACGCAAACGGTGTGTTGAGTGTCTGAAGCCCACGTGTGTTGAGTGTCTGAATACAAATATGATGAGAGGAGATGATCCCTTATCTGTTTCCTCCCCAGGCAGATGGAGAAGGATAGCTGCTGCTTATCACACGTTTACACACTCCACAACCCAGTGGTCCGCCATACCTACCGCGCTCTCACATTCCTCTACTTATGTGCCTGGTTTGTCAGTGGAAGACTTCACATAAAAATACATTTACTTAAACCAAATCTGCTTTTTACTGTCAACTACACCCAGTGCACTGATTATACCCTGCTGCTATCTGCGGATGCCTGACAGCAGATATGTGCATCCATTACACTATATATTTCTATTACTTTCCATATTTTTTTTTAACTGCTAATGAAACTGCTGCACATCACATCAGGTTTGTGAAGTTGTATTGTATTGTGTAGTTGTGTATAGTTTTGTGCTTTGGGGAGAGATCACAAGAGTACTCAACCAGGCATAAATGAGGGAACAACTCTAAATATTAAAGCCACCTTTTATTATGCAAAATAGGCTTTTCAGAGCTTTTAATCATGTTTCCTCTTATCATTATCCCCCTGATCATTTACTCAATCGAAGTTGTATTTGGAGTGATTTGTGAATGGTTGAGCAAGCTTTAATCGCTTATTTTCAAGACGCCCCCCCAAAAAAAACAAACACACAGGTCTTTACTATTTTGACATATTACTACTTCTTTATATATACTGTATACTGTACCATATAGCTTCACTGTCCACATGTGCCATAGCTGTATTCCCTTTGACCCTCATTATCTGTAGCCCCTCTGTCACAGTGAGGGGTCCCGTGTCCATCTTGCGCCCGTTGAGAGCAGCTCGTTTCATGATGGGGGTCTGACCAAAATGGTGTCCTCTCCGTGTGAAGGTTGGCCTGTTAGCGTCTGGGCCCACGCTGAGGGGTCGATGTGCAGTGACAAATCCACAGTCTTATCCTTAAAAGAAGAGGTATAGCACAAGCGTTGGAAAAGTGTAGCAGCAGTATTAAAGTGTGCTTAAGAGAGTTGAACTGAATTATCTACACTTATCTAACTGGAACCATTTCTCTCACCAATCTCTTTTATGTCCATTTTGTTTTATTATAGGCCACCACAGTAACAATATACTCACTGTTTAATTGCTCAAAACATCTAGCTGTTCACCTGATTTACTGATTCAGAACTAATAATTACGTATTCATTGCAGGATAGGGCCATGTGTGTCAATCTTTGGACAAGAGGCTAAACATTAAATGGGTCTTGATGAGACATGTTTTCAGAAATAGTAGTAAGAAGCTTATGACAATTAGTTTGGTATGTTATTATTACTATTTCTCCCTTTCAATAACTAGAGCAATTATTTAAGTAATAGACTCTTACCTCTTTTGTTTAGTTTTTAAGTTGACGATTATTTCTATTGTACATGGACACATGGATGGATAAAGATTGAAAAATGGTGACTTAAAAAGTGTATTATTGAAGAAAACCCCAAACTATTTATTCTATTTTGCTTAGTTGATTAGTCAGGGTTATTCTGATTAATCATTGTAGCCCTAGTTCAGATATAAAACAAAATGTCTTGTGTTAGCATAAAATTAAAAGGTGCTCTTGATGAGATAACAGTTCCCTTTGATACTGATCCAGACACAGTTTCTTTTACAGCGTGTTGTTGTTTATGTAGTTTTAGTGCATGCCTCGTGGACTGAGTTGTAAAAGTAAAGTATTCCTATTGGAGGTTGGTGCTGCTGTGCTGGCACATCTAACCTGTTCTAGTAATTGACTTGTGTTATTTTTAATGGAGCCATATGTTGTTCCTGCTGACTGCGGCACACTCCGGGTTTTGATGTGTTGATGCCTTGTCGAGATTTCCCCTGGATATTTCTGTCTGTGCCCAAATCTCCAGCTCAACTTTTGTTTTGGTTTGTACTCTTTCAACCTTTATTCTTTTAACATAAAACAGTCAAACCGTGTATGATTTATGACTGGCTACATGCCTGCAAAACTCCTAACACGCACAATATTTGGATAAACTGATTATGTGAAACAAATTCACAGCAAGAAAAGGTTAGTACCCCTTGACTTTATTGGACAGAACAGTAAGCAGTGTGAAAATTTAACTTTTTCTTTTCAGAGGTGTAAATTGAGTGTTTCATACATGGTTGATTAATCCTGTATTCTCCAGCTTTTGACTTACTTGCAGTTCCTGCCTATAACCCTGTAATTACATGTGATTCATGTGTTGCATATGGAAAAAAAAAACAAAAAACAAAAACAGTCCATTGCTTGCTGCGATCAAATGCCATTATGACCAAAGCCACAAACCTTTGCATATGATTAAAGGTCCTGTATTACGCAAAATTGACTCTGCCATTTTAGAACGCTGTTACCTCCTGAAAAACATACCCTTACTTGTGTTTTGCATCTCCACATCTCCAAAGCTCAACATGCTCTGTTCCACCTTATGATGTCATGAAGCGGTAATTTTCAAGCATCTTGTACATTTAATTCAGTAGAGCTTGGCAATTCCAGGGTTGAAATCATTCAAATTATTCTAGTGAAGGTTTATGTAGTTTAAAAACACAGTGGCGCACTTGTAACTGTAATTGTATTACCACATGACATCACAAGTGTTTTCCGAAACTCTGCCTAAATTTGCAGGATTTGTATGTTAAACATGTGTGAATAAAATAAAACAAAACTCCAGGTGTGTTTTTCATGAGGAAACAACATTATAACATAGATCATAAAATAGTGGAACTATTTTTTAAGGACTAGTTAATTTTATGTCTTGTGAATATTTCAACCACTGCAAAAAAGTCTATTTGTCAGAGCTTGTATCCTTGTGCTGTAGAAGGATAGGGTTTAATTAAAAGCAATAGTCTGCCAAACTTCATCTGGCACCGCCGTGTCCTCTCCCCGTTCACACATCTGCCAGGTACGCACTCTGTAACAGCTGCTTTCTGAAATATGAGTGAGGAGGAGTCAGAGAAAAGACCCTGGCTCTGCTCCTGGTGAGTGTGGTGTGTGCTGATCTGTCTCCTGTAGATCCACACCTCAACAGGAAGACGGCAGCAGGACTTTTAACTAACTCTACAACTACTTTCTGTTTGGCACCATACCAAACATCCATGGCCAAATAAACTAGTAAAATAGTTTGGTGCTTCTTGAGACAACTTAAAACTATTACATTAGCTACAACACAGACAACTATTAAAGTTATTTTGAAAGTTTACTGATGCATAAGGGATATGACTTGGACACAATTGCTCAAAAATATAATATCCTAATAGACGAGAGTGAACAGAATAGTGCAAATTTGAATACTTAATGTAAAAAGTTAGTTGGTTAGTAACTTAAATTGGTTTGTCAGATTTGTTGTAACCAAGTAAGTGCATTGCTAACTACTATTCTACTACTACTACTACTACTACTGTTACTACTACTACTACTACTACTACTACTACTGTTACTACTACTACTGTTACTACTACTACTACTACTACTACTACTACTACTACTACTACTACTACTACTACTACTACTACTACTACTACTACTTGTATTAATGCTACAGTCCTTGACAAAAGTCTTGTCGCTTATCCATTTTGTAGAAACAAAAGCTTATAACCTGACTTTAAATTAATCGATTGGTTTTAGAAATGTCTCATATGAAAGCTAAAACCCTCCCAAATTATGCTCAATATACTAAAATAAATTTGCTTCACTGAAGAAAGATTGATCATTTAATGAACACAGAAAGGTCAGATTTTGGCAAGACAAAAGTCTTGTCGCCTACAGAAAATTTAACAAATAATTTACTTCAAATACAAAAATATGTTGCATAACGTCAGTGAATTAAGTAGTGGTGCTGTGAGATCCATATTTAATATCTTGTATGACTTCCATGAGCTTGAAGGACTGCATCAATGCGGTTCGACAATGATTCATACAATTTGTTGATGAAGTCATCAGGAATAGCAAAGAAAGCAGTCTTACATGCCTCCCAGAGTTCATCAAGATTCTTTGGTTTAGCCTTCCATGCTTCCTCTTTCATTCTACCCCAGACATGCTCAATGATGTTCATGTCTGGTGACTGGGCTGGCCAGTCCTGGAGCACCTTGATCTTCTTCGCCTTGAGGAACTTTGATGTAGAGATAGAAGTATGCGATGGAGCACCATCCTGCTGCAAAATTTGACCCCTTTTATGGTTGGGAATGTAAGAGGTAGCTAATACTTCTTGATATTTTAGGCTATTGATATTGCCTTCCACCCTGCAAATGTCTCGCACACCCCCATACTGGATGTAACCCCAGACCATGATTTTTCCGCCACCAAACTTAACTGTTTTCTGGGTGAATCTTGGATCCATGCGGGCTCCAGTAGGTCTCCTGCAATATTTGCGGCGGCTGTGATGTAATTCAACCGAGGATTCATCTGAGAAATCCACCTTCTGCCACTTTATCAGTGTCCATCCTTTTAGCAGGGTGTGGGTCTTGGCAAATGCCACACGGTTTTTTAATTGCCTTTTGTTTAGTGCTGGTTTCTGTGCACTGATTCGACCATGGAGGCCATTTTGAGACAGAATTCTACAAACTGTTCTGGTTGACACAGGGACTTGAGGTGACCAGGCCTGGTGGAGCTCTGCTGCAGTGGAAA
This sequence comes from Taenioides sp. WSHXM2023, assembly GCA_029959045.1. Lineage (NCBI taxonomy): Eukaryota > Metazoa > Chordata > Actinopteri > Gobiiformes > Gobiidae > Taenioides > Taenioides sp. WSHXM2023. Next base: position 17,801,988 of record CM057103.1, on the reverse strand, counting down.
AGGGGCTGGCCTTGGATTTTCGAATCAACAAACGGTCCTCCCGAGCAGTTGTCTTGCGGGGTCTGCCGGACCTGGGCTTGTCAAAAACATCTCCAGTCTTTTCAGATCTTTTTCTTATTCTTTGTACTTGACGCTGAGACACATTGAAGGTGTCAGCCACCTCAGCAGTGGATCTGGTCTTCAGCCTCTTGATAATTAACGCTTTGGTCTCAGGGTGGATCTTAGGCATGTTGTCAGAGGTCAAGTGGCAGTTGATGTGAAGGTCTGGTGTGCTGGGGTTCTTTTTATACACACCCACTAATTGATTGATCAGTAACTGATCACAGGTGAGGCTGTAATCTAGGATTGGGTGCATCATATGACAAGGCGACAAGACTTTTGTCTTGCCAAAATCTGACCTTTCTGTGTTCATTAAATGATCAATCTTTCTTCAGTGAAGCAAATTTATTTTAGTATATTGAGCATAATTTGGGAGGGTTTTAGCTTTCATATGAGACATTTCTAAAATCAATCGATTAATTTAAAGTCAGGTTATAAGCTTTTGTTTCTACAAAATGGATAAGCGACAAGACTTTTGTCAGGGACTGTACTACTACTTCTTCTTCTACTTCTTCTACTCTACTTCTACTACTACTACTATACTATTATAAGTGCAAAACTTACCTTGATTTATTTTTTATTTACTGAAAGTATTTAATAACAATAACAACAGATCTTATTTATTTGTGCAAATTAGAGTATTAGAGCCAGCTCTCCAAAATATACCCAAAGCTATAGTTGAATGTGAAACTGTCCAAAATATACACAAAACTATAGTTGAATGTGAAGTTGCTTCCCTTATGCTGTTGTGTGTTATAGACCTGCTTTCTTATTGCTCAGATGTGCCTCTTTCTCCGTTGACCTCTTCTATCTCAATCTGACAGTTCCTTGTTTTTGTTTTCTTATGCGTATTCATGGCCAGCCCCAGCCCAAACACTGATGACACTTTGACTATGAGTGCTACGACAGCTCACGAGAAATTCACAAATCTCTCCGGGTCCATTCAAAGTTATCTGGATTTGGAAATTCTTAAGGCCAATTTGCTCTATGGTTGGGGATGTTCCCTGTTGTTGTGTACCTGAGCAAAACACTTTTCCTACTATATTCTCTTGTTTACCCATTGCAATGCTAGGAAAAAGTGGTGACAATTTAATAGAAAAAAGAATGAAAAATACTAAATCTGAAATGGTTAGTCAAAATATAGCAATGTGTTTCTTGTTTGCAAAAATTGTACAAAGTAAATTTGTTTTTATAAATTTTACGATGAAAAAAATATTTGTGAATCATTAAAAAAAAGTTATTTTTCAGAATACAAATGATTTGTCTGATAGTTTCATTGGAGAAGCATTAATCATCAGAACCAACTAGCCAAGAATAGCACAATTAAACACAGCAGGGAGTGTAGTGTTGTTGGCACAATTTCAGTTTGTACCAAGAACCACCCGGGCATACAGGGAAACACATGACAATTACTTTATCTGACAAGTTGTGTAGTAGTGTTTTTATTTAGGTAGGTCCATATTATAACAGAACGGCATAAAAAAGGTTGAAGAGTGGGGAGAGATTTAACCCCTACACCATCCAGCAAAGTTATCTGATTTGACCTAAAATGTAAGAGGTGAATCTAATCAGGTTTAGATGTTGTAGTGTCTCATTTATAAAATAGTATTAAGTAATCTCATCTATTATATAGTAGTTCTGACTATTTCATTGAAAAGACTGCTATAGGTCTTTTATACAGTGCTGGAAAAGTGCATTAATTTATTTCCCACTTAATTTAAGGTCAAGCCCCTCTTCAGTCTAACACAACATTTCTGAATGCGCTCTTCTATGGCCTGTGCTGTGTTTACTGTCTGGAGCAAACACTTGTTTTTCTGAGTGCTGTCTCTTAGCAGTTTGTGCATCTGGGGTGGTGTTTTGTGGTATTTTGCCCACTGTTTCCTTCGGGGACACGGGTGGGAGCTGCTGAGGCTGCACCAGATGGAGGCCAAAAGATGGTTCTCACTGCAGAGGAGACCTGATTATTGAGGAAAGCTTGTTGTAAATATTACAGAAAACGTGATTTGTGAGCGATGTGTATAGTGGCAGAGTTGTTGATACTCCCTGCAGAAAAGTTGTGGGTTAAATTTTTATACAAATCAAAATGCGTTCTTTTACTTTCACAGTGTCTACATGAGTTTACACTTGGGCTTCTCTGGCTTCCTCCAATGTCTGAATGCCCTTAATGATTTGAAGTGTATTATGGGAAATCTTACATATTGATTTGTTTTAGATTTTTGACAAAGTGTGGGATTATCAACCACAGATGCACAAGAGGATGCAGTACAAAACAGGTTTGGTTTCATATGGGACAGATCAATTATTACACAGTACACAAACTGCACAGTATTTATCTATAATGGTGTGCCATGTTTGTGTATTGAAGATTTGAATGGGAGATAGTCAAGGGCTTCTACCGGCTCAATCATAAACCATGTATTCCCAAACCTCTTCATACTCATGTTTATCAGCCCACAGTGTCCTGGATGTAGCTAACTTTAAAAGTGTGTAAATGTTTCCTGATAAGGGCAATCCGACCCTATGGCGTGTACACAGAGCAGCAGATATTTAGCATCATACTTTGCAAGCGCAGCGCTCAGACATAGCGCTAGATGCCGCCGGGCGAGGACTCAAGGTAAAAAATGGAGATGAGAAAGTGTTGGTGTCAGCAGCCCATGTGTTAAAAGCATATTTACATGTTCACACTCAAACAGAGTCACTGCCTGGGGGGCTGTTCATTTCACTTATGAATATAAAATGTACTCAGTGCCCAAAAAGTAAGTACCGCATAAGTACAAAACAGTTTAGTATGGTCTATATGTATTACTACTACTACTACATGTACATATACTCTTAAGTATAATTGTCAAAAACTAATAACCAGATACTAATTGTCACTAAAACTAGTATCAAAACAAGATGGTCAATTAAAAATACAAAAAAAATGACACATGAAGATGACAAAATTTGATATTTCCTGAATATTTTTGTACGGTTTTGATCTATTTAAGAACTTTTATATGAACACATAATTATATAAAGAATGGACTAGTATTTTATGTGATAGGATTGTTCTGTTGAAATTGGTAATTGTAGTAGAGTAAAAGTAGCGTTTGACATTTCAGTATCATACATTTTTGATGCACTAAATAGCAGTGTAACCATTTTTTTTTTAGTCAAGCAACCTTTTTTCCTACATTTTATTGTGTTTTACATGTATCCAATCACATCTTGTTCCTTTGCCTCTTGACCAGTCACCACGATGCTCCTATACATCAAATGAACTTGGCCTTTAAAAAGCAAAAGCTTAACACTCATAACATCTCCATAAGATTTCCTCTGCCGCTCTTAGTGTGGCTCCAGTGATGCCGTCCAATTACAGGCAGGATCAATGGCCTTGTCAGGGTGCTGCTAAAGGTCGCTAACACAAGCCCGCGTGCACACAGGCATTAGCATGGGTCTCCTGCAGTCTGAGGTCAGGAGCATCCATCAGACGCGGCGTACAGTTGTGTTCAGTGTCAAAGGGAAACGTGGGCCATTTTGCCAGTCGAAAGGCTGACTTGTAAAATGAATCTGAAAGTCAACACATTATGGAGAGAGGGATGGACACAGCTGGGGAAAAATGGCTATATACCTTTCCGCTTTCGGTAGTGCACATCTCATGAAGTTTATTTTATTTAAAAATCATAACTAAGTAATCAAATAATTATAGGTTAGTTATATAGGCACACAAGCAAATTCATTTTTTCATTGTAACCAGTATTCGATATTAAGGAACAGACTCGATACTCAATACTCAATACCGATTCTGTTGCCACGATGATAATAAAAAACAAGCAATTTCTTTGTGTGATTTTCAACATTAAATGCTGTACTTTCTTTTATATCACCATGTGGACTTAATTCTGTGTACTCCCTCAGTGGTCCAGGTATGTTCCTTTGGGGTCCATGGGCGTATATTAGTCTATGTGCTCTTCTACTTGTTCTGATACAGCTCATTATAAAGCTATTCATTATAAAACTATTCAGGAAAGATTCATTTCTGTCCTGTGAATGTGACTTTTTTCAGTATTAATCATAGACTGTATAAAGAAGTGGACTAAGCAAGTGTGACATCACCCATTGCGTTCGGCTCCGCTCAAATGAAGCTCGTGATGCAGTTACAGGAGCGAAGTTGGAGCCAGCCTCTATATTATGAACAGGATTTTTTTGACGGACAAAATGGCAGAAAACAAACCCCAGGATCCTGTAGAGTGGCTTCATATGAACATTTTAAGACCAAAAGGATGAGGCTGTCTGCAGCAGTTACAGAGGCCACAATATTCTAATGTAATTCAATGGGAGCCAGGGTCAGTAGGAGCTGGAAGAGCCGCATGCACATTTCCTATTTGGAATGTCCATTTATAGTCTATGGTATCAATACCTGCTCAAATGAGTCTCTAGTTTCGATACTAGTTTTAATATCGATTGGTATCTTATTTTCAATACTTTTAACAACCCTAATCCAGTCCTTATTGTGCAAGAAAAAAACATGAAATACGTCAAAATCTGGAATTTTTAATACATTCTCCATAAATATTGTACTGAGACTAGATAACTATAGCCTACATCAATGTAATCTAGTAATCATAAAAAATACACATTCAGTTTTAGGGTCATCATAGCAAATCTTCAGTCTCCTGGGCATGTAGAGATTGTAAATCAAACTCGCATAGCATATGGCTATAGATTCACACAATAAAATGATATTCTGTATGTCTGCATTAGGTTCATTTCAAGTTTCTTCTTCACATGAAAAAGCAGTTTAGGGGAAGACAATAAATCAAGTCAAGGTGGCTGCGCATTTGTCTTTTTATGCATCGAACAGTGAAAGAGGTAGAAACTTTTGAGGCGTAGTTTCTGTCATTACAGTCTGCTGCTCTCCTGTGTGTTTTGTGTGCGTTTTTAGTGCCTTTTGTGTATGTATGTGTGTGTTTGAGAGAGACAGAGGAGGTGACGAGGCTGCAGAGTGGTGATGCTTTCAGGGCCCACTCCAGCTGTGCACTGGGGACTGTGCTGTGAGCTGTCATTTGCATTAGAGGCTGAAGGACAGGACTAACATTAAGTGGAAGAGCGGAAGAGACAATTCTGACAGAACAAACTCTAACTCTGATCCTCTGCTGTGACGAGGAACTTTCAGCCATTTACACGCTTGGCAGATGTTATATGTGCAACTTTATTTCTTTATTGTCACTTTAGGTACAAAAACATTTCTTTTTAATGTCATTTCAACTAACAAATGACCCCATTTTCCAATTATATGTACATCAATGTCTAAAGTTTTTATACTTAAAACAGTCTGACAGTGAATGCTGTAATATTAAAAAAACAACAATAAAAGACGATGGAATAGCTTTATCGGTTCAGAGTTTTTTTTAAATTGAGAAGTTAATCTTGTTGTTGCTAATTAAAGGGGGACTATGTAAGTTACCTGCTTATCTCCATGGATATATTATTGCTGAGCCTGGAATTTTCCACAGTTTGGCATTAAACGTATCTATTTTGCTCAATTTCCGGCATTTTTATTGCCTTAAAAAACAAACATTCTTACTTTGATACCGTGGAATATTTTAGTTTAAACATCTGCATGGAGACAAGCAGGTAGCTGACTCCACCAGAAAGTCACATAGTACACCTTTAATAGGTCATTAACGTTTTTGATCTTGAAGAAATTTTGTTTTTAGTTTCTGGTAGGATCCAACAGGTGCCATTATAATAAAGCCTTTGTAGGTTAGCTTCTATCCATTACCCTAAAGGAAGACTGCATCTGTCTTCTGCAGTGAGAACCACAGTGTCCATTGCTTTGTACAAGTCTAATTTATTACCACTACTTAACTCTGTTGCCACAATATACAGTTTAATATACTTCTCTGAGTCGGAGAGAAGATAGGACAACAAATCATTTTACTGTGAAGGTCACCCCAAAGTCATTAGCAGTAAAACAGGAAAACACTGTCAGCTCACGTAAACAATATTTATGGCCCACGCATCAAACCCAATGTGTCATGCTGCTTTCAAAATAAAAGTCTGTCTGAGAAATCTTTTATTTATTTGGCATAAATCAAATATCGGACCCATTTAGTATTACAGCCACATATGTGACACTAAATACATACCAACATTGTTCACAAAACATTTTAGCCTAGTATTTGCCTAAAGTTTTCACCATACAGTACAGTAAAAAAAACTAACAACTTCAAGGCCCTTTTTTCAGATCTATGTTATAATGTTGTTTCTTCATCAAAAACAGACAAACACAGAAACCCTACACATTTAGGCTGAGTTCTCAAATTGAAAACTCTTTGGTCCACTTTGTGATGTCATGTAGCAATACAGGAAGTGTTCCACTGTGTTTTTAAACTCCATACACCTTCGCTAGAATCATTTGGATCATTTCACCCCTGGAATTGCCTATTTCTACTGAACTGAAACCAAAATGTAGCTGTCAACTTGAAAACTACCACTCTATGACATCACAAGTTGGAGCAGAGCATTCTGAGCTTTTGAGATGAAGGCAGACTAATAAACCAGGATTACTCAAACAAGTGTGAATGAAACAAAACAGCTCCAGGTGTGTTTTTGAGGAGGAAATGCCATTATAACATGGCTTAAAGCTCACAATAGTCAATTTTGTGTAATATAGGACCTAAGATTGGCTATTTGTTAAAAACATTCAATTATCAAACATTCAAATATCAAAATAAAATCCAATAGTGTACAGTATAGGTGTATCAAATGTGGCGAGCGTTAGGATGTCACATACTGTTTTATTAACGTTGTCTTTCCAGAAGTGGTTTGTTCTGGTTTAGTTTCAAAGATGATAAAATATTTATACTGTGACATCTTCTCACTAACAGAAATAGTTGAGATTCCGCTCTCCCAGGCCTCCTTCAAGGTTTACTTTGCACGGACTATTTACCAGCAATCTGAGCACTTCAGTCATTATTAACTGCAGCATGTAGACGTGTGTGTGTGGGTGTGTGTGTGTGTGTGTGAGAGTGTGTAAACAGGTGTACACAGTGAAGAACTGACAAAGACAAAGTTTAACAACTTATAAGAACTTCTTCACCATCTACAACAGAATAAGAATACAGTTTTGTAACTTATTTTAAATGAGACCTTTATTATGCAAATCAACTTTACCCACTCAAAGTGATTCATGCGAGTTTGAGTAATCTTTATACTCTCGCTTTCTTTTATGAAGTTGTTTTAGTTCAATATTGCAAAATGTACAAAATAAAACATAATGACCCACAGGTGTCGGGCAGTATACAGAACAACTAGGAATGCACTGATCCAATAATGGTATCGGATATCAGTGCCGATACTGAAAAATCTGCTGGATCAGATATCGGCTTGGATCAGTTTTGCCTTATATTATTTTTGTTTTAAGAAAATAAATGCTGTTGTCAGTCTGTGCACTGGTATCGGTTGATATTAGGTATCGGCGGATACTTAAAGCCATAGTATCAGAAGCAGTATCTGAACTGAAAAAGCTGGTTCAGTGCATCCCTAATAACAACTATATATGTCTTCTTAAAAGAGATAAAGCTTTCATTTAACCCTATATTGAAATTGGAGCATGTCAGTTACTTACTTGAGAATTTCAGCAACTTGAACTTATTTGCAGTACGTTGTCTTACTGACTTAATCAATATCAAAACAGTAATGCAATCTCGAACCAGCTATGACCAATTTTGCATCTTGCTCAAACTTTATGATGCAAGATATCTATATCACGCCACCACACTGAGAGCAATTTGAGCACAGTGGCGGGACACTCGGTAAACAGGCCTATTCTTCACTGTGCGTGCCAATATTAAATGTGATTTAATATAAAGACGCTCTGTAAGTAACTGTTTGAATTGATGAGTTCAGCAGGAACAAAATGCTGTGAAGAGGAGTCTGCCTGTATCCCCTCTGACAGCAGCAGGCTCTAATATCTCTACAGCCAGACATGTGACCACATCATCACTTTAACATCACCACATGGGGTATGGAGCACAGTAAAACTAAAACAGATTGAACAATTTTTACATGGGTGGTACACATTTCTATGCAGTTAATCAAATGGGGGTGTAAGCATTTTGAGAGTTCATATCAAGGCCAGTTATGTAAAGTGAGGGTCTATATTATAAATATTAGAATACACACATTGTGACTTAAAAGATAAAGCAATTATCCCTGAATTAAAATATTTCTCAGTTCAGTTTGTTTCTTACTGTCTAGCTACCTTGATTTCCTAATATACCTTGAGGGGATCCCAGCTGTGCCTTGACAAAAACAAATCTGACTTAACTAATGCACATTGGTATTTAAGGAAATAAATTGACACTTTTGAGGGTCCTGGGTAAAATTCTGAAACCTGAAATGGCACAAAAATGACCTGTATAGCTCCTTTTTCTAATTGAACTCTTTTGATAACAGTCTCAATTATATGTATGCCACTGCATCTTTTCCACAGAAAGTGTGAAAATGTTGAAAAAAAAAAAAAAACAACTTTGTGAGCCCCTTCATTTGTGATATAGGTATTACGGCCTCTTTGGTACCTCTAAAACACATGTTTTAAGGGTAAATCAGTACATACAGGTCCAAGATGCATTTATCCATGAGTTGTACCCTGCCATTAGCTGGACATATGAGCTGGCGCATGCTATATTCCTCTAGCTCCTTGTAAGATTATATTTATTACATCCAATAAGAAATTATAAGCATTGTTGTTTAGAATAGGGTCAGAGATACAGCCTTATATTACCATTTGGTTGTTTTATACCTGAAATAAATAGCATATCGTCACAAGGGTCAGTTTACATCCGATTTTTGTCATCATATCTCAATTTCTTACTGGAATGGTAAAGCTTGAACACTTCTCTTGTCTCCCATCTCCATGTCTCCTATCTTCTTGTCTCCTCAACTCTTCACTTTAGCCTGTGTCATTCCCACTAGCCTTCTCATTCCATCTCACGCTCATAGTGAAACTCCTGAAGTTCATTTATGTGGATCCCTGGCTCTGTCTTGGCGTTTTGACTGTGCTGTCTCTAGCCTATTCCTCACATGTCTTCTAAGAGTTACCGCCGAGCGAAGATGAATTGCACTTTTATGTCCTGAGAGAGAGAGATGGAGAGAAAGAGAGAAAGAGAGAGAGCTGCAGGTGTTTCCCAGCATTCCTCAGCACCTCCACGTTGAGAAAATGTGTCAAGCAAAACGTGCTATAAAAAGTAGTCATCTTCTTTGTTCCTGTGTTGCTCTTACTGTAGAGTGTAATCTAAAAAGCTTTGGAACTGCTAGTTGTTAGAATTGACATTTCCAAAAAAATCTAAAATAAAATTGTGTTTATTAAAGTCTCAAAGCAACAAGAAATAAAAACAAAAATAAGAATGCTGCCTGCCTAGCCGATTACCAAAGTAATAACATATTGCGTGAATTTTCAATGTGTTAAAATGTGTGTTAAAAAGTAAAATAAATATTAAAATTCTTACAGCGAAAATGTATTTCCTTGATATCTATTGCAAAGATGCTCTCCTTAAGGCAGAAGTAGTTGTGTACACTAAACAGTCCTTGCCTCTATCCTCTCTCACACAACAACCGTATTCGGCACTTCCATTTGCAACAATCATTACTTCGGCCATTAGCTGGTGTATTAGCTACCGGAGGCATTTGGAAATCAGCTGCGTATAGATTTACAAACCCGCACACACACGCTCATACAGACACTCACTGGGTCCATTAAGGAGCTACATACAAATCAAGCAGGAAATACTAAACCTTTACCGAAAATAAATATATGCAAAAGAACAAGCTGCTGGAGCTTTTAAAACATCAATCACAGCAGATACAGGAGACAGGAAGCAGGCAACAGGTGAGGAGCGGGAGGCCAAACGGGACGGCCAAGGTCGAGATACGAGAACCAGCGGAGGGCGGAATAATGAACAAAAGGATCCGCAGATTAGCTCAGAATTCACCGATGTGTTTTCATTCACTGCTGTAGAATATACTGTACAAGGATGACCTGCATTTATCAAATAGGATTGCCCATTTTTAGCTAAATTTGAATTACAATATCATTATGTCAACTAGGTGAACTGCAAAAACACTTGTATATATACAGAAATACACAAAGGTTGACATGCTGATCCCTGCCAGTCACACACACAGCTATATATAAATGAATGATGCTTCATGTAAAGTAATTTTCAGTGGTTATAAAAGCACACTGTATTTTTGCTGTTGTTACATAACACATTTTGCGACAAGCTTTCCATTCAACAGACCCTTATCTATTTTAGATTTAAATGTTCCACGCTAAAGCATCATCATCATCAGGGTTTATACTGCTCAAAAATAAATAAAAATACCTTGAAAAACATGCATTCTTGGTGTTCTTGGGCTTGCATTTTCTTAGATCTGACTTGTAACTTGGTCTGGTTGTGCGATCCTCTCAACCACTTTGCTCGAGTTAAATACACTGTGGAATGTTCTAGGCAAAGTAATGATATCTCCATGGGGACAAGCAGGTGACTTGCCCCCAACGGAGAAGTTACACATGGCAACTTAAAGTATTTAAAAGGAGCATTATGTAATTTTTTGGTGGGCGTTTTACCCATGGATCTATTAAAATAACCGGATAGGGTATTACTTGCTTAAATGTGTCTTGATTTGTGGCCACTCACTGGAACGTCAGCGAAAAAATCCTGCCCAGAAAGGATTTTTCCCATAGAGCGCAATGTAATCACAAACTGCTTGTGTTCAGCTGAAGGGGAACCAGTTTTCAAAAAGGCCAGATTTTGTGATTTTTAGATCATAAGCTTAAAATCCTTCAGTTGTCTTAAAAACAGGTTTTTAATAGTCAACTCCAGCTCCGCTCTGCTCCGCTCTAGCTTCTCTCGTTCTGATTGGTCAAAGTGGTCATGTGAAACGTGAGACCACGCTCCTTGTGCCCGCTCGCATGCATTCGCATGTGCCCACGTGAGAAAAGAGCACTACTGCGCAGGTTCAATGGGCAGGGAGCCACGGGAAGTACCTAGCCGGGCTGGGCTAATCTAGAGACATGCTATTGACTTGAATGGGCCACCATGTTTAGACCCCGGGGCTTGGGCTTGATATCTTGCATTTATTATATTTTTTATTACTCTTCACCATCAACAAATTAACTTTTTATTTACTTCCCGGCTTTGTTCTTGATCACAGTGGTGCTTTTCCATTTATAGCCCTATTCTGCTCTCTCTGTTCACTGCTTAAGCTTTAGGTTAACCATACGTCTTGCTGTCAGCCTCCACTTACCAGTAACAAAGAGCACAGAGCAGCGCCTCATTAGTTCCCATGCAAACGAGATCGCTATTGATATCTCCTAACTAACTGCCACCACGTCACTTCGATTTCCTGTTAACTCACTCCAGACAACGAAAAATCAACATCCAGCAATTAGTCTGAGCCCAGAGATCAGACTGCAGACTATGGGCTGGGGTAGAAATGTTTATTAGGCTAAATGTGGCCTGTCCCCATGTTGTCTCATCATTGCTATGGACATCAGGAGTAGAGTTGGTCTGTGGGAGTGTTTCTTCCTTCTCATAACTTTTCACAGGATGTTGGTCAGGAATACCTAGCTGGAGGTAGAGTAAAAATACCAGTTGAGTTCCGAGTAAGAGTTTGGATGTGTTGAAAATCTGATTTATGAGTTGTTGTAATGGCACCATAGATTGTGTATATAATTGGACATAGCTAACCCACTAGCCGCCGCATTCCAAATAGGAAGTAAGCATGGACACGCTTCTGGCTCCATCGGGTCTGATTCAGTTCACTTTGTATTGAAAAAAGGTTGCCCCTCTCTCAGTAACTGCTGCCTCATTATAGTCTTAAAATGTTCAGGATCATGTAGAGCAAGTTAATATGGTGTTATTTTTCTATTTTGTCTGTAAATCAATTCCTATTCCTCAAACTCTGCTCCAAATTTGCTCCTATAACTGCTAACCGGTGAGCTTCATTTGACTAGAGCCGAATGCTACGAGTGACGGCACACTCTCTTAGTCCACTTCTTTATACAGTCGCTGAAAAGGTTGCTGGATTTGTGTAAAAAAAAAAATATGGAAAGTGGTTGCATGCAATAAAATTGTTTAGGCTTTGAAACTTATTTCGATCCCCTCTATGCATATTTTTCTCAGAACATGAACATCACTTTTTCATGTTGATTAAATGTGATCAAATCATGCTGAATATGCATATTTATCTTATGTTACATTATCATGAAAATTTGCCTTTTTTATGGTTTTATTTTTTATGTATAATTTAATTCTGTGTACACAATTATTTTAACATGCAACGTCAAATGTCCTTAAAGGATTTTAAAGTAAAATAATACAAATGCACTTTTTTTGTTTTCCATAGTTCTGTATTGTCTTAAACAGAAACTGATCACAGGTACAGAGACCTGTGATCAGGTACAGCCTGTTTGGAGTTGGACAGTGTGAAGACTTATTCCAGTGAAGAAGCTCTGGTTTCTGCCTGTGGACACAAGAATAACACTTGATTAAATATGATGATCTACTCTGTGTTGTACAGACTTAATGCACTTATTACTCTCTAATACAATAATGGACCAGAACAGAATCACAGTGAACATTAGAATTGTACATGCAAAAAAACAATACTCACCATGTGCTGCTTTTCTTCCTCACAGTAACAGGTAGGGCATCTGGTATAAAGGCCTCCTACTGCCACTGCCTACTGCCTCTGTACAAACACATGATAAATGTTCACTAGGAAGTATATATTGAAAAAATATAATTCTGTTAAAATAATTTCAGTTGGTTCACTTTGTTCATCTGTGGTTGTTTTGTTGATTCTCAAACATCTTCCTTTTTTCTGAAAGATACAGAGATTTTTATTTTGTTTTAGACTTTTTATTTGAACTCTTAACCTCACTTTCAGAATGGTGCAAAAAAAAAACGACTAACATCAACTCTAACATTCATGAACTTACCCACAGCTACAGCAGCGCTCTGGATATCACTGTTTGTAGACAACTCTGGAAGCAGCACATTCAAATCTGAGTACAACTGTCACACTCTTGGAGATGGACAGTCAAAAACAATTTGCTTCATGGAAACAGTCCTTACATTAACCTGAATTTCAACTAAAACACCACAAAAATGTTTTAACAATGACATTCTAGGCCAGAGAAAGTGTATAAAATCTTTTACCTCCACATCAGCTGTCACCGTCCTCCTGTATGCACACTGCAGTGTCCTCTGCTCCTGTACCTGTCCTCTGTCCTCTGCTCCTGTACCTGTCCTGTGTCCTGAGCGTGTCCTCTGCTCCTGTACCTGTCCTGTGTCCTCTGCTCCTGTACCTGTCCTGTGTCCTCTGCTCCTGTACTTGTCCTGTGTCCTGAGCGTGTCCTCTGCTCCTGTACCTGTCCTGTGTCCTCTGCTCCTGTACCTGTCCTGTGTCCTGAGCATGTCCTCTGCTCCTGTACCTGTCCTGTGTCCTCTGCTCCTGTACCTGTCCTGTGTCCTCTGCTCCTGTACCTGTCCTGTGTCCTGAGCATGTCCTCTGCTCCTGTACCTGTCCTGTGTCCTCTGCTCCTGTACCTGTCCTGTGTCCTCTGCTCCTGTACTTGTCCTGTGTCCTGAGCGTGTCCTCTGCTCCTGTACCTGTCCTGTGTCCTCTGCTCCTGTACTTGTCCTGTGTCCTGAGCATGTCCTCTGCTCCTGTACCTGTCCTGTGTCCTCTGTTCCTGTACTTGTCCTGTGTCCTGAGCGTGTCCTCTGCTCCTGTACCTGTCCTGTGTCCTCTGCTCCTGTACCTGTCCTGTGTCCTGAGTGTGTCCTCTGCTCCTTATTATAGTGCAGAGTAACCAAAGCATTTTCTAGAGGAGTATTACTTTAAACATGTATTACTCAAATAGAAGTAAAAGTATGGCATCTAAAAACTACTGTAAAACTTCTACAATTTCTTCAAAAAGTTACTCAAGTAGAGGTAACTGACTACTACCCACCTCTGACTGGGGGGCACAGAAGCATCCAAAATTGCCCTTGATATTTTAAAATTAACACATTACTGAATTCAAAAAGTAATTTACATCCCACTAAATTACAAATTACCTTTTTACCCACATTTTAGAAATAAATCTGTGACACAGCCCAGGCCCCACCACATGATTTGAATAATGAAGTACAAAGCGGGCTATTATTAGTTCAGAACTCTCAGTAGACCTGTAGTAAGAGAGATAAAAGCTGCCGCCGTGTATACCAGTCTAATATTCATAATATGTCTCTACCTTTTAGCCCCTCTCCTCCCCATAAAAGCCTCATACCTCTCATTAATGTGTGTGCTCTACAAGCTACAAGAACCCAGAGCTTTTCCTGTGAAGTGAAACTAAAAGTCAGGTGCTGCTAAATTGATAATGACCTGCACTTTGTCATATAATATCAGTAATAAGTCAGGCTTTTGTTGTGAATGGAAAAAAAGCTTACAATGGCAAAACTTATTTCTTGGATTTTGCTACTTCTGGAGCTGTTTAGTGATTAAAACAATGCATCTTTCTCGTCTAACCTCTTTCTGTCACAAATCTCTTGGCCTCAGCAAAGAGAAGTCATGTTGAGTAAGCAGTGACTATCTGTTTTACTTCTTTCCCCTATTACTCCGTATGTTATACTTGCTAAGATTTGATAATGTCCAGTATTGTTCTAGGTCTGCTTTTTGGGCTTTTAATCATACTGCTGGTATGGTTCTGGATATGGTTCCTTTTCAAAAACATACTTCTAGTAATTTGTTTTAAAAACCCAGTATGCTAAAGCCATCCTGTTTTCCAGTTTTTCTATAATATGCTGCTAACAGCCCTGCTGCTGATTGGATATGTGAATCTGCTCCATCCCTCCCTGTTGTCAGTAGAGGGAGAAAAATGAGCATTCTAATAAGCTTTATATTGAAATATGATAAGTACAAGAATATTGATTTGAATGTGTTGTCAATTATTACCTCCAGGCAAAGTTACAGGTCATATCTATGGAGAGGCGACCCTGCTCAGAGTAAATTATTTTTGAGCAATAAATTACTTGTAGTTGAATAGATACAAGATTGATATGCTTAATGCTATACTGTGGAACATTCCAGGAAAAGCAATACTAACTCCATCAAGACGGATGGCAGATCAAGACACTCCGCTTTGTGCCAGTTTTTCCTGTTGATGTTTTGCTCCTCTGTTGTTGGGTCCAAAAAGGGGAATTGGAATATTGAAAGAATGGGGCCAGTCTATTTGTCACGGTGCAAAACAAAATACAGTACAGCGGCTGCACAAGGCACGCATGAAAAGATTTACTCTGTGATCCAAACAACAGTGAATCAAGAGCGAGAGGTATCCTTGAAAAATGCCCAAATATCATAAAGTGTACCAAATGGCAGCTTTACAGCAGTGAGTAAAGACTGTAGACTTTTGTATGGTCAACACAAACTGTTTAGAAATATGATAACACTAAACTACATTTCTTTTTGCCTAGCAGAATGTTTACTCTATATTTTTTATACAGGGGGATAGGCTCAGATAAAGACAAAGACACTCACTGATCACCCATCATTTTCAATAAAATTACATTTCTCTCACCTTAGTTTAGTGCTTCACTAATTGATTCTGCGGAAATTTGCAATGTTTATTTTTTTATTTATTTATTTATTTTCAAAATTCAGTTGAGACAAATAAATAAATGCCACTAGATCAAGACACAGTTCACATCTGTGGAGAGAAGATCCCAGTCCCAGTAACAATATACAAATAAATACTGCAATTGAGTAAAGTGCCACATAGATTAAGCCTCACTGTGTTCCAGGTAAAGCAATAACATTTCAGGTAGTAGACCAGAAAAATTACATAGTACACCTTTAACTTGATTATAGTAATTACAAGAATGTCTTTCTCCTTGTCTGCGTGTTAGTTTATATGCGCTTGCTTTTATATCACTGCTTTAGAAAAGTAGAATCACATTTCATATTTGAGTTTTCATATTTAAACAAGTGTAGGCAGAACACTATTAATAATGGTGATATATAAAGGAGTTTGAATTGTACAGTGACAAATCAAGTCATTCACACCTTCACGCAGGAATACATTTTTCAGATTTTATGTACCATCTGTGTGTCCTCTGGTGTTATCTATTTTATATTTAGCACATTAACACCTTACTGACTATAGATCTAATCACTGCTTATACTTTAAATTAGTGAGTATTGTGTATAGTGTTGATTTTTACACAATATTGAGCTGCTTTTCTCATTTTATACGGTATTCACAGTGAACAAGTTGTTGAAGAGCTCAATGATAAAAAAAAAAATATTTAGCTCAATATTTTCTGTTCAGAATGCAATTATATTAACCATTTATGTATTAGGATTCTGTTCAGAGTGCACATTTTTGAAACAGGAACATTTCCATTTGAGACGAGACTAAAAACTGAACTGCTAAAGTAATACAAGATTTCCCTGGTTTTCAGAACATATGTTACAAGGTTTAAACTACATGGTTGTTGTTTGCAGTGACATTTATGTTACTTAAATCGTGGTCTTTACTTTTTACGTACTTTCAAGTTACAAATTGGATTCTATTGTGATTAAACTTGCAGCTGTATAAAAATAGTTTAGTTTGAGCAGCTTTCATTGGTGGGCGAATGCTTAACTCACTGCACCACTGTCTCCTTGGCAATCAAACCAGCCTTTTGGCATTAAAACTGCACCTAAGCCTTACCACTACTTTTTTCTAATACACTTTGTCACTTTTACAACCCCAAACTGGATAAATGTAGAAGTTTTACATTCTGAGGTCGCACGTAAGTAGACTTTGATTGACTTTTTATTACATTCACTGCTTGCTCGTACCTATAAAGAAAAATATTGACTTCCTGGTTTATTGGTTTTGTTAGTTCTATTCGAGACCAGACCAAAGTGTGCAATATCAGGCCTGCTGCAAGTTTAACCAGGGACACAGTTGATTCGGTGAAAATAGAAGACACTATAAGAGTATATTTGCGGATGTGTCCTTGGTAGTGCTATGGAGATATTTGTGGAGACATGTGGCAGGTGAACCCAGTCGGCCCTGATCCTGTTGCTCTAATATGACATGAAGGCTGTTTAATATTGTGGCGCGGGGTCTGGTCCTGTAAATAAAACACGATAGAGGAGCTCTGTCGGTAGAGTGGGACCATTCTGCTGTCTGAGGCGACTGCATGCCCCCTGATGTGGAGGAGAGGGGGACAGATGGGTACAAGGGGGGAGATGAGGATGTACACGCAACATGATACACTGATACAGACAACAAGCTGTTATGTCCAGGCCCATTGACAGAATTTTGGGTGCCCCACATGGGCCCCCCCTAATATAAATTAATTGGAAGGGTCCAACAGACCCCTTTGTCCCCCCCCCGTATCTACTTACCTGGTTATGTATGACGTTTATCTGAGCAAGAGTGTAAATAAGAAACCTTAACATAGTTTATTAAGCAAACTGGCTGACAACAGTTACAACACAGGAAACTTCTGCAAATGTAGGTGGTTTTGTACTTGCAAAAACAAATAAATGGCATTTGATGACAAAAAACCCACAAAATATATTTATTTTATTCACCATACAGATTTTGTATATGAGCTCACCAAAAACATTCCAAATCTTTTTTTTTTATCTTTATGTGGGCGACATTAGTTCAGTTGGTAGAGCGTTTTTCCACTGACTCACATGTTGAGGGTCCGATTCCAGTTCTCACATGTGAATGCTGTCGTCGTGTCCTAGGGCAAGGCACTTGCAACCCCCCTCACCCCCGGTGTCTACATACACTGGTGTATGAATGTGTGTCTGATTGTGTGAGTGGTTCCTTGGTGTAAAGTGTTTCGAGCACCTTGAAGGTGGAAAAGCGTTATACAAATGTGACCCTTTACTATCTCTTTCAGATTCTTACCTTTTTTATTTCCATGTTGTTTTTTCATTCCAGCTTATAATCCAAAGGTTGCCACTGCTATAGTAATACAGTATATGCAAAATGAATTGCTTTTTTGCGTGTTTCTCACATTTGACAGCCCTCCCCTGTTCTGTTTACTGACACGTTTCAATGGATTTGTCAAGCCCATATGGACAACATGTTGTCAGTCTTGGAATTGAATTGGCAACTTTAATAGGCAATAATCACTCTGCCACATGTGTTTTTAATGCAAGCTTCTACTCGGTGAGTTCTAGTAAGTAGTTATATTTTTTATTCCTCCTGTGTGAGGTTGACAAATTTCCAAGTCTTGTAAAAGGGATTATAATGTTTTGGATGTAGCTGTCGTGCTGTTATGCAGGAACTGACACTCACAAGGATAACTGTGAGGAGTGACGCATGGTGACAGTAAGTGACGTATTTAAGTTGGAAGTATCACCGGAGGGCAGCGTGCAGATGAAGTAGTTGGTGCCGAGAGCTGTTTATCTAAAGCTGTGATTGTCAGCGCAGAGCTCCAGGGAGGAGACTGTGCTGTCGTACAAATAAAACAATGCTGCAGATAACTGGTGGCATTTCTCAGTCAAAGAAAACATCCCGAACAGGCAGCACTCAGAGCAACAGTAGGAACTGTAGTGATGACAAGAGAGGTCTGTGTTCAAAATGCACTGTGCAACTTTCTGAGGTTAGAACGTCAGCAGCTTGTGTCCATGGAGTTATTGCTTTGCCTGGAATATTATAATCTGGCATATCTAAACATAACTTATTACAAGTTTTTCAAAATACATTGAAAAACATGCATTCTTTCTTGTTCACCTCTCCACAGATCTGACCTGTAGCTTGGCCAGATGGTTTCACCTTCTTTTCTCCATGGAGATAAGTTTAATACCATGGAACAATCCAAGCAAAGCAATAACATATCCATGGAGACTAGCAAGTTACCTAGAGCACTTTTCTTTAAATGAAAAATGTCTCACATGTTTTGGTGCCAGCAATTGTCAAAAGTCAATAATATATCAACTTTTATAGCAATAAGATTTTAAGTCAATATTGACAATACATATAAAAGTCCTGTATCCATTTTTCGCCATGTGTTTGAGCAAAATTTGTCTTGCCCCACTACAGATGTGTTGTATAAGCAACTCCTGAGGTAAAAGAAACTCAGCTGCATGCTGTCTGCATTTAATTAGAAAGCATTTTATTGTCCTAAAATCAGGAAGTGCACGTTAACATACCTAAAAAGAGAAACGCCATTAATATTTTGTCCATACCATAAGAGAGGCCTCATTGCTTGTATAATGTTGCTCCTACAAGGCTCTAGTGCTTGTCTAAACCCAATTCCGCTTCACCTGTTATATCCATTCTCCAGTAACACATCTTAGAGTATCAAGACTACAGCCCCTTAAACCATAGTGCAGGAAAGTACTTGGACATTTGTGAATGCAGGTGAGTTGTGGATGAGACACAGACGGGGGTAGGACAAGACAGGATAATAGGCTCCCATCACAGCCGAGCCATCTTCACCGTGTCTCCTCCGATCTATCAGGACCATCCCGCGCCTGTCTCATCTCATCACCGAGCAACAGGGAGCAGCAGAGAGAGAGAGGGAAAGGGAGAGAGGGAGAGAGAGGGAGAGAGAGAGAGCCACTGGTCCGGCAAAAATAACAAACACTCAAGTCTATGGCAGGGTCAGTACGTGAAGACAGGGGCTGCATTCAGATAGTTCAAAGTGCTCCGTATTCTGACTGTATACGGCACGGGTGACACATAGAGAATTTGTCAACGTGAAGGTTTTAACAGCGAAACTAAAAAGTACTGGAAAAGAGCTGGACTGTTCATAAATCATCAAGTGTCATAAGGCTGCAGCCAAACTTGTTCTGTCTGGCTAAAGCTGCCATAATATGTGATAAGGTTCCTGGTTTAATTTTGTCTTTAGTGTGGAAAATCCTCTGCTGTAGATGTGATTGTAATGTGATAGTGCTCTGAAGGGGTAGTGACGTAACATGGAGAGCAAAGTGGGGGTGGTGGTGATGGTGATCTATATATGTTATGTGTTAGCTGTTAATACCCCATAGAAGTAAAATCCCCCCTTTTTAATCTAGTCGTAAAAGGGATTCCCTAGTCTACACATTTTTTAAAGTCCGTCTGGCTCTGCTTTCTTTGGCTTGTCTTCTCCAGAGAGCCTCTGCTTGTACCTTAAGTGCTTCTCTCTCCCTCTGAAAATGCATGTGAACCTCCAAATATAGAGGCTGTTTTTGCGTCCGGATAGGAGGAGACAGCAGTGATGTAAAGTCTATTTTGGCCTGAATTCTGTCTGATAGTTTATCATTACCCCTGGCAGCACACACCGGCTGAGGAAGGGATATTTAGAGCGCTACAAGTCCTGCACAATATATGTCCCCATTTGGGTGATGCATGATGAACTGCAGCCAAAACAAAAGGAGAACAAAGTGGCTCAGGAGCGCTCACATTTTATATAGATTTTTGTTGGTATGTTATTGTGCAAAATTTACTCTTGTGAGCTTTAAGTCATGTTATAATGTTATCTCATTAATAACTTACCAAATTTTGTGTTTTGTTTCATTCAAACGTTTGAATAAGCCTTTATTATTATTCTGTCTACATGTCCAAAGTTTTCAAGTTTGCAACGACCTTTTATCTTTTGTTCGGTTGAGAATGGAATTCCCAGGGCTGAAATTAACAAATGATTCTAGTGATGGTGTATGGAGTTTAAAAACACAGTGGAGCATTTCTTGTATTACCATATGACATCACAAGGTGGAACAGAGTGTTTTATGTTTGAGAGAAGAACACAGCCTAAATTAGGGCCCGACCGATATATCGGTTGCCCAATATTATTGGCCGTAATGGGCGCTTGACCTGGGCATGTTATGCGCTCTATATTACAGGAATTCAATCCAATTTACAAACAGATAAATGTCTTATGTCAATAATATGTTGTGCCGCATCAGTATTTATCAGAGGAGTCTGTGTCTGTGACACCGTAGTGCCCCTGAATGCACCCCCAGAGTCACATCACGTGACTCACATGCTCTTGTTTATACCAGTGCGATCTCACCATTTGTTCTGAAGCGCTGGCTTTAAATGAGGTTGTGTCTGATCTAAGATACTGACTATAAATAAAAGTTAACTTCAGCGCAGTTTAGGACAGGAACAAAATTACTGCTCTTTATCAAAGTGCGAGCGCGGAGAAAAGAGGACTGTCCCATAGACAGAGGACACACACGCAGCTGCTGTCAACATACTGGATTATATTCTTTTTATGCATGATTGCTGAGTTGGGATTAAAAGGACACTTGTGTGTGAAGACTTGTGATCTGAGAGGTGCCTGTATGAGTGGGGAGTTTTGCAAATGTGTCGGTTTTGGAGCTACTTTTGGTTCTTTCTCATTGGTTAGCGTTTAGCTGCTGTAAGCTCCCACACATAAACAGCCCGTTTTCTCTTACACTGGTGTACTGTAAAGTGACTATAGTGGCCGTATACATGTTACTGGATATGTAAATGAGATGTGAATAGAGGTGTGAATGGTCCAGATTTATGCAAAAAATTAATTACCATGGCGTGCACGCATTTACGATAACCACTAAAGGCTAAGCAGTAGTTCACTTACTTTGTTTACTGCCTAGAATGTCATGCAGAATGTCATTAGGCCTACCTACTGTCTTTAAATACGACTGTAAAGAGGCAAAATGACAGTACATGTAGCCTAAATAACCCCAACTTAAAATCTAATAGTTTTATGTGTAATCCTTCAGTCGTCCAGGTAGGTTCCATAGTGGTTCATGGGCGTATGCTAGTCTATGTGGTCTTATACTTGTTCTGATTTCTGATGAAGCTATTCAGGAAAGGTTCATGTCAGTCCTGTGAATGTGACTTTCTTAATGTCAAACGAGTATCTAGTTTTATTATCAATTGGTATTTGATTTTCGATACTAAAACCCTATAACCGATAAGTAAAGGTGTTTTCAATGTGATGTCGAATAACTTTGGTGGTTTTTACTTTACATTGTGCTCAGAGACAAAGCTGGTGAGGCGCACATCTGCCGGAGTGTGTCTGGAAATAGAGGTGTTGATCAGCTGTGAATGCTCCTCCTGACACTGTCAATTAAACATGGTCTCTGCGCTAGACTCCTGCTTCTCCTCCACTAACTGAACCTCCCTCCACAGAGATTTTAATTAGGGAGACCAGTCAAAAGCAACTTATAATGACTAATGATCTGGGTGTCATTAGTCTATACACTGACTGCACCTACTGTTCTCTAGTAATGCAAGAACTTTGGCAGTAAGAGAGTAATTACAGTCTAAAGTTTCATGTTATTGCAGAAATTAGTTTAAAGGGCCCATACTATGCTATTTTCTAATCTATGTTATAATGTTGTTTCCTCATCAAAAGGTTGAGTTTTTCTCTCAAACAGAAAACAGTCTGTTCCACCTTGTGATGTCATGTCATAATACACTAATAATCCACTTTGTTTGTAAACTCTATACACCTTCACTAGAATCACTTGAAAACTACCACAACATGGTATAACAAGGTGAATTTTGAGATTTGGAGATGTAGACAGACTAATAATGCAGTGCTCCTCAAACATGTATGAATGAAACACCACTCCAGATATGTTTTTGATGAGGTAACGGCATTATAACACATCTTAAAGCTCACAAGAGTCAATATATAGTATAGTATAGTAATATAGTACCTTTAATGTTGGTTGGAGAGTTTTTCACTCAACACAGTAATTCTCAAAGAGTCAGGAAGCACTGAGCTGGGTGAAAATCATTGTAAAATTATGACATATTTAATTCATGTTTTAGGCTACATTGAAAACATCTTGGTGAGTCAAAGAACACAAAGAATTACTAAAATATAATTAGACCTGATTTTATATTTAAATATTTCATATCATTAAAAGTGTCATTTTCCTTGGGAAGTTGCAAGGTTATGTTGGGGGTCCCAGCCAGAAAAGTTTCAGTCTTTTCTACTTGTACTTCTACCATCAGCTACCAGTGCAAGGGGCAATAATGTATGACTTATTTATGGGGAAAGGCTGCAGCTAATAATATGTTCCTATTATATCATGCTATCCACTTATTTGGAGCTGTTGTTAACATTATTACACAAGGTTCTTCATGTAATATTACCGAAAGTTGCCATGTTCTTTTTTTTTTTTTTTTCAACTTTAAAATACTACATAACAAAAACAAAAAATTGACCAAAAAAAACCCAAAACCCACAACCCACACTCTCTCCACACACACAAAACTACACAAAAAAAACACTGGGCATACAAATAGTCCAGCGACTCCTCTCTTGTTTTTACAGTGCAGTGCCTGAGTTTCTACCTGCTCATTGAACTTGACGTCCAGTGTTTTGTTTTTTTTTATTCTTTCTGTCTGCTGATTAATGTGGCGTCTCTGCTGTCCTCTGTTTCCATAATTCACAATAATTTATAATTCATGCTCCTCCGGGTAGATTTTGGGAGGCTTTTGTTGCTGCATATTAGTCTGATTGCTGTGAATTTGAATCTGCTGCCGTCTTGGCTCGTCTCGATTTGGTTCTCAAACTGTGGCACTGCTGATAGAACGGGTACCACACAATTTGGCTTTTAATTGAAAGTTTTACGTGATGCACTAGTTTTGTTATGACTTATTTGCCAATTTTCACAAAGCTTCGTTGTGACCTGGTTCTGGTTTAGTCCTGGTTGTTTCCTGCTCAGAGAATCTATTTTTGGACTATTAAAAAAATACTTGAAGTACAAAATTTGGATTATCTCCAACTCCAGTTGGACCTGTTACAATCCTGGTTGATTTCAGTTATTCAGTCAAGATGAAGGCTCATTTTCAAGCCACTGGAGCTAAGAAAAGATCCCTCCTCTGCTCCCTTTCTCTCCCTCCATACCTTGCCTCCTTGCTTTCCTCTTCCTCCTCTCCCTCCATACCTTGCCTCCTCCTCTCCTTCATCTTCCTCCTCTCCCGCCATACTTTGCCTCCTCCTCTCCCTTCTTACCTTGCCTCCTCCTCTCCCTCCTCTTCCTCCTCTGCCTCCTTACCTTGCCTCCTCCTCTCCTCTTCCTCGCCGACAGCTGCTGTTATTGGCGTTAGCAGGCGAGAGGAGGATTATAGAGGGATACAAAGCCCACACAAAGTCCTGCTGGGACCTGAACCCTCCACAAAAGAGAGAGGCTGCTATATTTTACCACAATGTGTCACCGCTATTCTGGCATTTTTAAGGAGACCATAGCTTAAAAGTCAAATTGGAAATTGAAAATAATATATTCTATCTTGGCATGCATCTTTGTAAACTACGAACAGATTATTCACACTATTGTTATTGCTGCTAATTTAAATTTTTGTCTCAGAATAAGAAAGTTATGCATTCTCTATGACTTCCTCTCATCGTCAAAGACACGGAAAATTAGAAAATCAAAATGGCCACATATACAGATTATTGTTTCCAGTATTGTCTCTGTCAGCACTGCCTAATTAATGCCATCTAAAATAAACACACAAAATTAATGCACACAGACACTGGGGTGAGGTGGTGTAAGTGTCTTTCTCAAGGACACAACAACAGCATTCATCTGTGGGAGCTGGAATTGGACCGGCAACCTGTGGGTCTGTGGATCTGACCACTGTACCAATGATGTTTTTTTTTGTTATGTCAAGAGTGGGAATTGAACCACTAACCTTCAGATCAGTGGACAAACACCCCTACCAACTGAGCTATTGTCACCCAATTTAAATATTTGTACTTTTTATATTTTTATATATTTTAACTTGTTACGGTGATGCTGCAGGTTGTGCCTGGCTGCTTTACAATTGTTTACTTTTGCCATCTTACTGCACATGATTTATGATATCAATATCTTGAATTGGTTGCACTGTTTGCCTGCTAAGCAATTTGTTCACAACAGAATTAGTCAATTTTGCAGTTTTATATATTTTTTCCAATTAGTTTAATGGAAGCCAACAGTGCATGCAGTAAATTATAATTATGATGTACAGGACGTTGGAAACGAGTTATGTTAGACCGGCAAAAATCAAATGGAAATGGTATAGGTCGGGGTGTCCAAACTTTTTGGATCAAGAGCCACATATCTAAACACAGACGAAGCAGAGGGCCGATCGAGGGCCGTAGACTGGTGCTCAGTACAGTGAATAATTGAAATATGCATGTTTAACACGTTAGAATGAGCCATCAGTCCTTTATTCATGTTAAGTTCCACAAAACCACACAATAAATATTAAATATGGTCTTATCAAGGTAGATTTTCAAAAAACTTGCAGTCAAAACTTGTAATCAGAACTGCTCAAGGTAATTTGGGCCAATTCACCTGGAAGCCTGAGGGCCAAGAAAAATTTATCTGAGGGCCACATTTGGCCCACGGGCCATAGTTTGGGCATGCCTGGTATAGGTGAATTCAAAGCTAAAGCACTTCCTGTTTACAGACTGGATTTCATTTGTCTCTGATCAAAAGTGAAAATTATCAATCATTTCAGTATTACATTTGAATTTCTGCATAATGTGAACAATTATTTCACCATCTTTTGTTAAGCCCGTCTCTTAAATGGTCCCTTCAGTTTTTATGGACAAACATGCAACAATAATGCTAAAAATCATGCTGAAACACTGGCTAATGAATCAAAGAGAGAAAACTTTTGTCTTGAACAGCTGGGTTTTAAGACTGTTTTGACCATTGAGAGTTGAGTATATTTAGTGATCTGTTATCACTTGAGAGCCTTACATTAAAGGTCCTATTTTACACAAAACTCTTGTGAGATTTAAGCCATTTTGAAATGTTGTTATCTCATCACAAACATACCCGGAGTTGTGTTTTGTTTCATTCACCCCTTGTTTGAGTAACCCTGTATTATTACTCTAACTATATCAGCAAAGCTCAAAATGCTCTGTTCCACCTTGTGATGTCATATAGTGATAGTTTTCATGTTAACAGCTACCTTTTACCTTTAGTTCAGTAGAGATGGGCAATACCAGGGCTGAAATCATTCAAATGATTCTAGTGAAGGTGTATGGAGTTTAAAAACACAGTGGAGCACTTCCTGTATTAGTGTTTTCTGTTGTTGTGTAGTGTTTTCGAGAAAAACTCAGCCTAAATATGCAGGATTTGTGTGTTAAACATCTGTGAATGAAACAAAATACAACTCCAGGTGTGTTTGATGAGGAAACATAACATAAATCAGAAAATAGCGTAACATTGCACCTTTTAATCACAGTTGAACCGTGGCACTGTAATAAATACACACTAACACAAGAATTAATGGTATGGCCCATTAACTGCTTACACTCTAATATATCTAGTGCAGCCATCTTAACCCTCTATTGTTTCCACTGGCATGAAGTATAGAGAGCGTTGTGCTGTAGGTTACATCAGGTTTGCTTCTGTCGTGTTCATTATCTCTTGCGTATCTGCAGCAGATTTACTTTAAGTGAAATTAGTAGCAGTGGCAGTGGCTCGATAACCATGTCAGGCCTTTCACACTGCACCCATATGTCTTCTTATTGCTTTCTGCTACTTTTCCACTCCCTGTCTACTACTGTGTTTACTTCATCAGTTCTCGTAAAGTAGAGTGTGAATAAAGAACAAGTAGAAATACAACTCGCTGGTTTGATCACATGTTGAAACTGAAATATTTTATGAGGTCATACACTCACATGGGGAGCAAGAGCCACTTTTTCTTATTGATTACATTTCAAATATCTAAAAGGTAAATGTTGCCCCCATCTGTATTTAATATTATTGGCTTATAGAATGTTGCGATGTCATCTGAAACCCAGCAATTAGAGGTCAGAACTGGATTAGCAGAACTGGATTCGCTGAAAAAAATGTGCAAGTCTTATTATACTGAAGAAAATCTAAAAGTTGTTTTAAAAATAAAACAAACTGAAAAATTAATACAATAATTATTAGAACTTTGCACAGTTTTGTATTTGTAGATCGTAGCATTAAGCATGAGTTATTGAAGTAAAGATGCACTATGTAACTTAGGTGCACCTTCTTGTTTCCGTGGAGACAACATAATTGATTGTCCTGCAATGTTCCACTGTATGGTACTTTCTCCATGGAGTTAATCATTTTAATAACAACTTTTTATTTTAATAAATGCAAGATAGATTTGTTCACGTAGTTTATTTTGGATATTCCTGGCAGGACAAGCAGGACCCCCCCACTAGAAATATTCCATTGTCCACCTTCAATTTTACACAACAGTCCAATTTCAGGAGCATCATTCGTTCCATCTCCTCCTGACTGGCTGTCCGTCCACATGTATCTCCTCTCTCTTCGCAGCTCTCTGGTTCCTCCTCGGCTGGCTTCTAAAAGGGACTTTGATCATTTTAACAGCCTTATAAAGCTGACAGGTTGCCCAGAGAAACTGTCCGATCGCACCACACTTGATGCTGGAGAATTGACGTTGAGAAAACATGACATTTATAGGGTCGCCAAGGACTGCGCTGACATGCTAGTGCGCTCAAGGAGGAGCCCATCTGTAAAAATAACATGAACACTGACAGTCAGCTGACCAGTGTGCATCATGTGGTCCCCTCAGATTCTATGTACTTTAAGATGGATGCAAGGGATGAATGCTGCATCTCTAACTATTAATATTTTAAAGTGCTCTATATGTACATTTTCTGGTTCGCTATCTGCATATCTCCAGGGAGATCTTATTATATGCCTGAAATGTTCCACACTATAGTGTTAAAGTTATCTATCTCCATGGAGACAAACAGATGCAACATGGCTAAGTTGTAGGTCAGATCTCTGAAGACACCCCGTTCACAATAAAAAGTGTTTTTATGTATTTTTCTTTTAACAATAAAAACACCTCTAATTAAATCAATGCAAGATAAATTAAGTGTGGGACATTCCAGGAAAAGCAAAACCGTTTCTATGGTGATAGCCAGATGATGTACTCCTTACAAAGTTACATAATTACATAGTATAGTTGAAATTGCAGTATATAGTATAATAAGAAATCAAGGCAAAAGAAATGCTAAATGGTACAATTGTGGAAAATTGGCCTTGAAAATTGATAACAACACAATAACACAAAATATTAAAATAAAGCCATAAAATATTTAAGAAAAAAACTAAACTTAATCTTAATAAAACTGATCTGTCCATAACATGATAATTTGTTGTAATTGTGTGGCACCTCTATAATTTGGATGGTTTTATTTTTTCAGATTTTCTAATTTTCACTCCAGTACATTATAAACATTATAACTTAGCTTGGTATATAGTTTGAAGTCTTTCAACACACAGCCTTGATCTTATTTCCCTTTTCTCATATTTGGTTTACTGGATGTTCCGTTCATTTTATTACTCACACCAAGTAACATGATTCCACAGCTACTGCAATCAATTAATGACAAGATTAATGACACTATTGTAAAAGCAGCTCTTAAAGTAGAAATTAGACTGCTGTGTGCTTTCACAATTTCACAATTATAACACATTGTATCCTCAGCAAATCAGGAAGTGCACTGTTAGTATGCTTGTTAACTTTAGACAACTTTAAACTGTTAAAAATAAACTAAACAGTGAAAATCAGGGACAGTACCTTTATATTACGCTATTTTCTGATCTTTGTTATAAAGTTGTTACCTCATTAAAAACATACCTGGAGTTGTGTTTTGTTTCATTCACTCGTTTAACACTTAAACGCTGCATATTTAGGCTGAATTCTTGTCTCAAACAGAAAACACTGTGTTCCACCTTGTGATGTCATTTGGCAATACAGGAAATTCTTCACTGTGTTTCTAAACTCCACCTTCATTAGAATCATTTGGATAATTTCACACCTGGAATTGGCAATCTCTACTGAACTAAATGTGTAAAAGGTAGCTGCTAACTTGCAAACTACAACTACATGACATCACGAGGTAGAACAGATTATTTTGAGCTTTGGAGATGTGTGTGTGAATGAAACAAAACACAAAACATAACTCCGGATGTGTTTTTGATGAGGTAACAACATGCCTTAAAAAGGACATGACTCAAATTTTTTTTTAATTTATACATTTCAATAGCAAATTACAAAGTATATGTACCATACATCATATTTGCATGTTTTTTGGTGTGTTTTTTTTCCAAAAAATAACCCCAACAAAATAAAAAAAAATAAATAAAAAAAATTAATAAAAAAATAAATAATAATAATAAAATAAGATTATTATTATTATTATTATTATTATTATTAATAATAATAATAATAATAATAATAATAATAATAATAATAATAATAATAATATACATACACACAAAATAATAACGATAATAAATGAAAGAAAAACAGCAGATAATTCTAAGACAGATAAATACATAGTGACAAAACAAAAAGATGTATAAAACCATGCTAAGGTATGGTGCCCATTTTATATGTGTCCATGTATTTCAAAAAAGGTTGCCATGTTATTTCGAATTTTGTGGTTGAACCTGCAAGTGTACACCTAATCTTCTCAATGTGCAAGAAACTCATGAGATCATTTATCCACTGATCACCTGTGGGAGGGATCTCTTGCTTCCACCTCAAGAGAATGAGGCGCCGTGCTACCAAAGATGCAAAGGCTACAGCACGAGAACAGTGCTCTGTGGTGGATACACCAGGGGGCAACACGCCAAAGAGCGCAGTCAAAGCAGTAGGGGCAATTTTGATTTTATATGCCTCAGACAATATATGGAACATCGATGTCCAATAAGTATTAAGGTTAGGACATGACCAAAAAGTATGTATAAGTGAGCCGGTATCAGACTTGCAGCGATTACACAGTGGTTCTATGTCTGGGTAAAACTTAGCTAATTTTTCCTTAGGAAGGTGCAACTGATGAAGAACTTTAAACTGAAGAAGTCCATGTCTGGCACAAATAGAAGAAGAGTGCACTGACATGAGTCAATTTTGTGTAACATAGGCCCTTTTTATACAGTGCATTTTCAACTTTGCCCAAGACATACAGTGAATGAATTGTCAATAATGCATCTGATTTCATTATGATGTAAAGTGGTTTGATTTTCATTAAACTGAGCTCCGCCATGTGTGAAAACATCCAATGGTGTGATCTCATAATTTCTCATTTTGCCATTGGCTACAGTCCGCATCATTCCAGCTGATCAATACTGGTCAATAATGGAGCTGGACAAGTGAAGTGCTCCAAACATATTGACTGTGCACCCAGCCCTGCTTTTATGAGCCCGATGTAAGCCCCAAGGAGCATGCTGTAACTCATTGGTAACTGCAGTCCTTGTTTAGCATCCAAATATTCAAATTTCACATCAAGTGATCAGTGTTTTGATTGACATTACATCAAAAGTGACTTGCAATAAATTTTACATAAAGTTGCATAAGCACTACACCACCAGGTTTATTAATATAACCGCTGGCAGGTGACGTGACAAATGATACCTAATCATGTGTGATGTATTCAGGGTTTATCGACTTCAGGGGCCCATATTACTGTTACTGTTACTGCTTTCTAATCTGTGTTATAATGTTGTTTCCTCATCAAAAACATAAAACTGGAGTTCTGTTTTGTTTTATTCACACGTTTAACACTCAAATGCTGCATATTTAGGCTGAGTTCTTCTCTCAAACAGAAAACACTCAGTTCCACCTTGTGATGTGTGGCAATACAGGAAGTGCTCCACTGTGTTTTTAAACTCCATGCACCGTCACTAGAAACATCTGGATGATTGCAGCCCTGGAAATGCCAGTCTCTAAAGGAAACTGTTGACTTGAAAACTACCATTTCATGACACCACAAGCTGTAACAGAACATTTTGAGCTTTGGAGATGTAGACAGAGTAATAATGCAGGGTTATTTGTGTGAAAAAATAAATAAAATAAACACAACTTCAGGTATGTTTCTGAGGAGGTAACAACATTATAACATGCCTTTTTGTGAAATATCGGACCTTTAAGAGAAAATGTTATGCATCATCTTAGCTACCAGGCCAAGTTACATGAAGAGCAAGCCCACTCTCAGTAATTATATTTTTCAAGATACATATTTTTGAGCATTAGTAATGAAAATTACTAATGCATATTGTAAGGCTGACCAAAAAAACAAATGACAATAATGTTACGCAGTAGCACTTTCATCTGATTAAAGCTAAAAATTAATTTGAGCAAGTTTGGCAATGAGCAATTTATGAACGCAGGATTTCTTGGTTTGGGGACCTCCAAAATGTCTGCTCTTGTGTTGTGTTCAAGGTCTGCCATAATAGTCAGAAAAAAAAAGAAAACTTGGAGGATATGGTTCTATTAAATGGACAAATTACAACAGCTCAGAGGGATTTAAGATGTTTCAGGGAGAAGTTGGCGGTTGCATATTTGGCTTTTGATTACAATGTTACACCACATCCATGTACTTTAAAAGCAAAAAGTCTGTCTCTTTGCTGCATTACAGTTGAACTAATCTTAAAAATAAACTCCCAACTCTTCCGGGCCATTGGCTGAAAGTTTATTAACACTAAATTAGCACATGAAGCTTCTCAGGAGGAGCTATAACCAGTCTGCAGATGTTAGTGTTTGTGTGCTCAGCTGTTTAACGCATATAGTCGCGTTGTTGAGAATCTTGACCCCAAACTGTCATAACTTCTGCTGGTGCGTTCCCCCTTTTAGGTCTAAATCACAATAGATACACTTTTTTTTAGAGCTGGTAACGGTGAGTCTAGTGATGTTGGTGGTGTGCCCATATTAGACACTTTTAATTAGCAACTCGACTGCAACAACTAGGCTTGTAATTCTCTAAAGAGTAAATGTATTCCAAGTTATGTTCACAGAGTTCTAGCTTAAATTTAGGTGACATCTTTTTGTAAATTGGTATTCTAATAAATCATATTTTTGCCAGTGGTTCAGGGTGCTTGAGAGGTAGCTTCATAACATTGGTGGTTCCATCTAAAGGTGGGCAATATGGCAAAAAATAATACACTATTTTAGATTACGATTTCGATTTCATTACACTTTGTATTTTTTTATTGAGAAACAAAGTTATCCGCTTCATCTCAAAGTTCACTTTTTACTGTAACTGGCTAAATCCTGCTGTCATTCACTCGGCACCCTGTAGACTAACCAAAAAAGTGTGTCTGTTTGAGCACAGAAATGCATTAAAGAGATAAATAGTGAATCATGATATCGCAGGTCCAACCACAGACTGTATAAAGAAGTGACAGTGCAAACAAATGTGACGTCACTCAGTGCATTCGGCTCCAGCCAAATGAAGCTCATGATGCTTATAAAACTCCATATTAAGGATAGGAATTTATTAACGGACAAAATGGCGAATTAAAAACACCAGAATCATGCATATGAAAATTTGACAAGGATCACAGCAGCAGTTACTGAGAGAGGGGTGACAATTTCTCAATGTAAAGTTAATTGGAAACAGAATCGAAGGAGCTGGAAGTGCCCCATGAACACTTCCTATTTGGAACGCGGTGGCTAGCGGGTTAGCTATATCCATTTATATATACAGTCTATGAGCCCAACCAGTGCATACCATTGATGTATCCTTAGGCACCCACCTACACCTGGCTGTGTATGAATGTGGTGTATGAGAAAAAGTATAGTTCCATAATAGATTTTAACAGACCAGGCATGACAGCGGGAACAATGGCTTCAGGAAACAGCTCCAGTCTATTTTAGGACAGAGGTATGTAGCACCTGCAGTGACAACAATAATTTGTCAGGTACATGAGAAATGCCACGTGGGGTAGTCATTTGAAGAAAAAATTGTGAGGTGAAAAGTGTTTGATTGAAAAAAGGTTTGAGAAGATCCTGAAAAAGATCGTAATAAAGTGTAATTAAGGTGACTCTAGTGTCTAGGCTGGGTTTTCTTAAGGGACTCCGATTTCCTCAACAGCTTAACACAACTATATTGCCTAATCCTAAATCCTCCCAGCCACTCCAGAAGACGTATTTTATCTCTCGTAAACACGGAAATAAGAACCGAAAGCAGTGCCTTGGATTGACTGCGTCTGCGTTTCCCCTAATCTAAAGCCATGTACGTGCCCAAAATGTATGTATTTTAGTATTAATGTGTATAATTTGTGAGCCCTAGGAACTGGTTAGATAGACTTAAATACCTCCTTTTGTGCTTTGTAAATCATGTACTCCAGCTTTAAAATCATAGTGCAGTAGAATATAGGAATAAAATCTTGATGATGATTGAATCTGAGGGGTCACATGACACACTATGTCTTTTTGTACAATGCATAAGAATTAGATAGTAACAATACAATTTCCATAAGGATATTAGGAAAGCACTATTTAAAGATCCCATATTACACAAAACTGACTCTTGTGACCTTTAAGCCATGTTATAATGTGGTTACCTCATCAAAAACATACCTGGAGCTGTGTTTTGTTTTATTCAGACATTTTTGAGTAACCTTTTATCATTAGTCTGTCTACATCTGATGCCAAGTGGTAGTTTTCAAGTTAACGGCTCCTTTTACCTTTAGTTCAGTAGAGACTGGCAATTCCAGGGCTGAAATTCTCCAGATGATTCTAGTGAAGGTGTATGGAGCAGTTCCTGTATTACCACCTGACATCACAAGGCAGAACATGTGTGTTTTTTTCTGTTTGAGAGAAGAACTCTGCCTAAATATGCAGGTTTGTCTGTTAAACATGTGTGACTGAAAGAAAACACAATTCAAGGTATGTTTGTGATGAGGAAACAACATTATAACAGAGATCAGAAAAGAGCGTAATCTGGGTCATTTAAAATATAGTCCAGAAAGCATACAGTATATTGACGAAATGTTGAATCAGCCGTTACCTCACAGATAGAAACAGAGTTCATTTGTCTGGAAAAGCCCTGAGGTGCTGGTCTAGCTACACACAGCGGACAGCCTCACATACACTCACGATGCTGCGGTCGCTCTGAGATTTCACATGTTTGCGGACATTTTTCTGCCCTTAAAGACATTGTTAACTCCTCTGGCCTGCAGCAAAGACGAGGCTTGATCTATGCGTAGCTCCCTGCCCAGAGGCAAGACCACCCCTGCCTCCCAGTCTGTGTGTGTAGCCCTAATAAAGCTGTCCAAAGATACCAAGTGTTTTTTTTTTGTACTTGTCTTTTGGCCTTTGTTAGCTTGGCCCGCACCTTTGCTCCGGTCATAAATTCAGCCAGGCTCTGCTCTTGACAGACATATGCTCGCTCCCTCTCTCTGCGCCCACTGCTTGGTCGCCCATGCGTCTCCTCTCACCTTCGCTCGCCCAGGCACAAGATGGAGTGGTGAGATAGGCAGACTTGCAGACAGTGCAGTGAGATGGCTAATAGAGACAAGTGTACCACATTGACTTAAAGCCTGACCTTATTCCCCAGGTAGAATATCATGTTTGGTCAGCAGCCTATCTTGTACTTTAGTAAGGCAGATATAGAGGGATAGATATACAGAGAGTTCAAGTTTCTCAAGTAGTGGTGGTTGGGTCTTTCATTGGGAATATGGATGGAAACTATAGCTAAGTATGGTGTATTTGCAGTACTTATTTACAATCCTGCTTCATCTGCTATGGGTTGTTTAAAAATGTGACCACTTTGAGGGCTGTGCAGTTAATGTAATTTTAATTGAATTTTTTTTTATTGTTGTCAAACATTTTGTTGTTTTTAAAAGCAGAAAAAAGCATGTTTGAAGAAGAGTTGATTACGAATAAATCAGGATTCTGCGTGACAAGAAAAAAAGACATCTGACCTTCATCTATGACTTTAAATCTGCCCTGTGACAGCCATCCCGAGTATCCCCTGATGCAGGCAGAAGGGCTGAAAAGGGTTGTGATTTTAACTTTATCTGCCATGTGGTAATAAATGTTTTTTTTTTTATTATTTTGTACTTTTTGAATGCCTTAATTTTCTTCAACTGTACATTTGCCATATGGCCTAGGCCTAAATAACACATGTCTCAAACTATGTCAGACATCCTCATTCAGCTGTTTCTTCCTCTCTTTCTCCATGACTTTGGTGAATTGTATGCATATTTAATAGGCCTTTCCAGCTAAACCCACCCATTAGAGCGAGTTAGGGTTACTGATGACTCCTCTTCAGTCCGTCCTCTGCCTATCTGTCTATAATCAATCTTTCTCGCTCACGGTGTCATTTGTCTAATGTTCTTCATGGCGCTTTACCGTAACTCCCTGTATGCGCCACCTCTCCCTTTTCACACCTATATATATATATGTGTATACTCCCTCAGAGACATAAATACAAAGGCAGTGCCAATCATTTGTCACTCATCTCTTTATCAGTCTTGCAGTTTATGTCTTTACACCTATTTCTAGCCGACCACCTCCCCCTCTCTCACTGATTAACCCACAAACTTTCTTTTGCATATTTTTATAAGTTGTACAAAGATGTGTTCCGTTTCCTCTTTTACTCGGGCAGCTCTATGTCTGAGGTAATCTTTGTGAGGCGTCGTCGTCCTGAATGATCAATAATACAGCTCATAGCCTTTAGACGGATTTTCCCGAATGTCTAAAAATATCTAACTCAGGCAAGGCTGTTTTCTTTTCTCAAGTCAAGTAGTTTGGCAGGACAAAAGTGCCCTCCGGCCTTTACAGGTTTCGTGGAAGATTTTACCAAGGGAAAGCCTCAGCAAAGTTGCAAATAAAAGTATAAATAAAAGTCACTATCAGTATACTGGAACTACTGGTGGAATTTGTATGTTTTGTTGTCACATCTAATTTATTTTAACCTCAAAAAAGATGGTTTGTGCAAATTAATCAAATGTTAATTAACATCAAAATACATTTCTAAGCAAGTCAATATCAGCTTTTTTTGTCTCATCACCCACCCTGTCTTTTAATCTTTCCTACCACCAACCTTAAAGATTTAGCCATGTTACAATGTTATTACCTTCTCGAAAACATACCTGCAGTTGTGTTTTGTTTCATTCACACATATTTGAGTAATCCTGCATTATTAGTCTGTCTACATCTGTAAAGCTCAAAATGCTCTGTTCTATTTTGTGATATCATGTAGTGGTAGTTTTCAAATTAACAATTAACAACAAAAGTTTTTACCTTTCGTTCACTTGAGGTTGACAATTCCAGGGCTGAAATTATCCAAATGATTCTAGTGAAGGTGTATAGAGTTTAAAAACACAGTGGAGCACTTCCTGTATTACCACATGACATCACAACGAGAACACGGCCTTAATAAGCAGGGTTTGTGTGTTAAACATGTGTGAATGAAAAACAACACAACTCCAGGTACTAAGTCTGTGATGAGGAAACAACATTTAACTTAGATCAGAAAATAGAGTAATATGGGCCCCTTAAGTATACAGTTATATCAGCTATTTCCAAATGCCGCTCTTCATTATTTCATAATACATTTTTACTTTTGGGGGGGCCCTCCCTTATCTCAGTCCTGTTTCCATAATTAGTCTACCCCATTCTAACCCCTCAGGAGCACCGTGTTATGTCCGGTCTTAATATGTGAAAGAGCACAGTGATAGGCATTTGTTGGGGTCTCTGTCTGCCATCATTACCCATAGTGTTATAAAGAGTGTCCCAATTAGCTGTGGGCTGTGGAGAAAGCACCATGTTACAATGTGGTGACTCTCCGCTCATTAACCTTTAGCTCGGGGCCAGACTGCTGCTCGCATAGAGAGAGGCTCATGACGAATACAGACACCAAAAACTACATATACAGGCAAACCTAGACAAAGCCGAAGTACACGAACACTTGCCCAATATAAGGTAGTACAAACTGTAATGGTGGCACAGTGGCATAGTGATGATTATGTATGCCTTACAGCTAGAAGGTCCTGGGTTTGAATTAGAGATGCACAGATCCAGCTTTTTACTGATACCGATTTCGATACGATGGCTTTAAGTCTTTGCAGATACCAGTGCTTGGACTAAAAGTATACTTTATTTTCCTAAAAACAAAAAATACTGTGTTATGCAGCTCTTATTTACCTCTCAGTATCTACAGAACAGCTTTGTATATTAAAAGCTCAAACATTATGAATCGATATTTTGGAGCCGACCCAGCAAATGTCCGATATTCAGTACCAGTATTGATGTCGGTGCATCCTTAGTTTGAATCCTGGACCATGTCTAAAATCTTGACTCACCATTAGCCCGACAAGCCAGTCTCTACTTTCTGTTCCAATGGACGAAACTTCTGGAAACAAATGCACCAAGCAACTGTCTGGACATCTAATTACCACTTTTGTGTCTCTATGCATTTATTTGATTGTAAATACAGTCTAGAGTTGTGTATGATTTTGTATCCATCTGTAGTGTTGATAAATGGTCATACATCATGTTATCCCATTTTTTTCCCCCCATGTAAAATATATCTAACGTCTTATTCATAAGACTAGGTCTATCTGCACCTGATTCTGTGGACCATGACAGCAACAGGGAAAAGTTTGAGCAAGTTTGGATTTCACAGACAGATTTCTATCAGAAGGCTGCTGCTCCACTAAGCCCTGTGTCTGGCAACTCCTCTAGCCAATATCTGGCAACCCCTCTCTCAAAATCTGGCAACCTGTCCCTCAAAATCTCTAACCTCCAGCCAGATAAACCTACCAATAAACAATGCACCAATTGTACGCTATATGGCACTTTACCTTGTACTTGGATTTGATAAATGAATCATGTTTTTCAGCAGGTTATGTGGGCCTTAGTCCTGACACATAATCTCATTTATATCTCTATGTCTGTAACTAGTATCTTTGGGCATAGGTGTATACCGTGTATCTTAATTGAGGTAACCCACACGCAAGAATAAATGAACTATAAAATTAAAACAAAAGTGCAGAAATATTGCTTTATTCTCTTCTGAAAAATTACACCTTAGGCTTGGTTTATTTTTTATCAGCTCTTTTTGGCAGAGCTGTATCTTTCGCCTCTAGTTGTAGGGATAATATTTTATGATTTTTGGAGACCTTTTTAAGAGAAGTTTTAAAAAGCGGCTCTACCACACTGAGCCACCACGACTGTTCATTAATGTACATTGTCCTAATGCACTTAAAATATCAAATTACATTAATATTGTTTTTTGTATATTGATTTTGTGACTTCATCTGTTGCCTTGCTTCTCCAAATGTAGTTTTTGGATTTTTTTTTTTCACCTTTTACAGACTGAAACAGGAACTACACAGAGGTTATTATATTTGGGTGGTATTTTGTCATCTGTAGAGAATCCTGCTTAAATCCATCATATGTGAAAAACAGACAGTAATGGTGTGACACACTTTTGATACAAGATACATCCTATATGTATTTTTTTTCTTATGTATTCTGCACTATTCCTCTACACCCTTCACGTGTCACATATGATGAATGAGGGTCCTGTTTATTGTATCTCAGCAACAGCTGATCTAAACCTGTCCCCGAAAGTCAGGTTTTGATTTGTCACTTCCTGTCTACCCAGAATGCTTTAGGGCCGCCACACAATACGCATAAATGAAAATGACAATTCAATAGATCAGTCTCTTGTTAAATCTCCTCTCTTGTCTTGTGGGCTCATCCCATTAAACAGCCGTTCTTCTGCCAACAATAAAAACCTCCATTCTTTTCAAACTGCCATTGTATGTTACACAATGAGGCTCTCGCTCTTCGTGCAGAGCCTTGTACAGTACACAGTATTACACAGAACACACAATATACTTTAAAGTGCAGTAGTTGTGACATTTTACCCGAAAGTACGCCATTAAACTTATCTATCTCCATGGAGACAAACTGTTAACATCAACAGGCCAGGTTACAGATCTGTGGAGAGGCAAGCCTGCTTATGTTCTTCAAGATATGGCAATAAAAACACATGTAATCGTATTAATATGAGAGATAATTTTAATGCCATAATGTAGAATTTTACTGAGACAAGCAGATAATTATTATTATTTATTTATTTATTTTTGAATTGCATAGATGTTATTTATATTGTATAGGAAACACACGGTTATAATACTGTTACTCCTTGCAGTGCATAACCAAGAATCTACAACAGAAGATGACAGATGTTGTGAATGTAACGTTAAACATTTCAGCAGTGGGCTGTGGTAGAGGTTATATTTTGTGTGTGGCGGTGAGGCAGAGAAAAGCCAGAGGATCCAGATGAAGGGATTATTTCTCAGCTCATTGTCCAAACAATAGTTCCCACTGCCAGGCTTCCAGCAATCGCATTTGGCCCAAGAGTCGACCACTCTGGGACCAGCATATGTCTGTAAACTGTGAATGGAAAATGATATTATAAAAAGACCATTCTTCTTTTTATTTAGCTTAGTTACATCAATCTTATTTTATTCTGGTTTATTACAATATTTTGACATTTGAGCATTGCTATTTCATGCTATGAAAAATACAGCAGTATGTTTATATATGCAACAAGCTAAAATAATTCAACCATTCTCAACTATAGTGCCAAAGCAATTGAATTGAACAGAAGTAATGAGGCAAAAAACAGTAGCTGCTAGTGGTGAAATTAATATGCACACTGAAATAAGGTGTTGGAGTATGCATTTTAAGTTTCTGAGAAGGAGATCTTGAATATGCAGTTTTGCCCAAACACACAAGGTCATTTTTTCATGAGGGAAACACATTGTTTAAAATTGATTTTAGATTGTGTAACTTAAAATCTATAGCAAACCAACATAGAACTTTGGACCTTATGCCACAGTTTTATTTAGTATAAAAAGTCAAGTGGAGCAGTGCTGGGTGGATTGTATGTGAGATGACTGGAGGCTGCGGTGGACTTTGGCTCCTTCACTCTTCACTCTGAGTTAGTGTCAGACTGAAGCACAGGTACAGTGCACATATGGCGGTGCAAGTCCAGCAAACCTAAACTTTTTTATTTCAAAAATTTTAAATGAGCTCCATTTTGCTTTTTTTTTAGTGCCTCACTCATTGATTCTGCAAAAATCCATAATGTTTTTCAGTCCCCTGTGATATTTTTTCCCTTTCTTTTTCCTCATAAGCAGCCATATTTGTTTTGCGTCTCATCCAGCTATCAATCGTGTCCATCTTAACTCTTCGTAAAGTATTGGAGAAGTGTGTATTCTGAATCCCAGGCAACATGTACGGACGATGAGGATGATAAAATTTGTTGATGGAAAGCCATATCTTTCTTGCTTCTCGCTATAATTTTTACTGCTTTTACTACATGCCATTTTAAACGTGTTAATAGATAAAAATCATTTGCTCTGCATTTGCTTAATTCATTGCTCACCTCGCTCCCACAGTAAATCGCATGGGGCCATTATTGTGCAGGTAATTGATGACAGAGTAAAGTTCATTAGGCGTGTTAGCTGATATTTAGGGGCTGTGGGCTGCGGGCTAAGAAATACATTCCATTTCATAGCTCATTAACTTAATGGAGCCTCTATCCAGCCCTGTCGCTCTGCCTCTGCTCAGCTGGTTATTCTATTTCCACTCGTTTCGATGGACAAAGATGTAGGGCAGACATATTACCTATTCACAGCTTGGACTGGAATGAACCCATGTTTTTTTTCAGTGAACGATACATGTCTTGTTTAGTTTTATTTTATTTTTTGGTCATAAGAGCAGTTCTGGAAATGAGATGAAGAAGTAACTGTTCCTGTCCAAACTATTTTACAAACAAAGCTTTTCTATGATTAATGAGTACTAGAATATAGCCCTTTAAAACAGAAATCGGATTATGGCTGTCTGGACCTTCTTGTTAATTCTTATAGTTTTACACTACCTTTGACCTTAAAGCATCGTGTCTGAATCTGTATAGTCAAGTCCAAGTTCGATTTGTGGCAGGCATTAGTGCACATTAGTGTCCCCAAAATTCTGCTGACTGTGGCTGTGTTGCAAAGGTGAGCTCCCTCGTTCCCATTCAAATGTTAGGCGATACATCCTCCCACACACTGTTAACTGGCCTCAAGTCTTTACAAATGTTGCTAATAAGCCCCACCAGAGGAGCAGGCTCCTATTTGTCAAAGCCCCGGGCACTAGGCCACGAGGCGCCACATGCTGAGCCCACACTTCCACAGGAGAAGCACTCGTTTATGATTCACCTCAACACATGGAGGCACAGGCCTGCCACTGCCAGCAGGGGGCAGCCAGAGTGAAAAAGGTCGACATGTATTTTTTTAATAAGTGGGCCCATTTGACCACGATAAGTGCTCACTTTAGTTTGAGTATGGCAAAATAATCTATTTTAATAACAATGTCTTATGCTTGTATTGCCCTTTACAAGCTTAACAAGCCTCTTCACTGCAGTTATTATTCATTCACTCTATACACGGTGGTACTAAGCTACTTCTGTAGCCACAGCTGCCCTGTGGTCGACTAAAGGAAGCAAGAGGGCCAATCTGCACCATTGATTTCTCCTACCACCAAAAAATCAGTACAGACCAGATGTTGCCCAAGGACACAACAGCAGTATGCACATGGTCTGAGCTGGGATATAGTATCTGTTGACCCCTAGGTTGGTGCCCACACTTTAGCTGCTGAGCCGATGCCGCTCCATTTTATAATGTAATGCCAGAGGTTTTTGTTGGAATAATTGGAGATGACAAAGGAATACATGGTTAGTTTATAGTGTCTCTAAAGAATGAAAAATAAATGGTTGGATTTTGATGGAGATTGTATAGAGTGTTACTTCTATACTTTTGTCAAAAAATTTAAATAAATACACAAACTTTTTCAAATTCTTGGACCAGCACAAGGAAGCAGGGAGCATCTTTGTTGTACTCTTCTGAACAGTGAAAAAGTCTTTTACTACCTTAAAACTTCTGTATGATCATATTTTACTACAAAACTACAGCTAGATGATCCATAGTTTTAAACTTTTATGAACTATTACTTCACTGAGAGCAAACTAGAATTCTGCAACAGCAACAAACAAACATCCATAGGATTTAAAAACAGGGCATTTTCACCCATTCTATCTGTCTGTCTATCTATATATATCTATATATCTATATCTATATCTATATATATAATATAAAAAATCTCCAAAGTACTTTTGGATGGCTCATACTCAAAATGTCTTCCTGCCCAAGTTGAATTAACACTATTGATTAGAGACACAATGGTGATGCTTGTCTGTAACTAAAGTGTTTATATCTCACACTATCTCTTATCTGAGCAGCACAGAGCAGCGGCAGTTTCTATTGAAATTGATAGAGACATAAAACTGACATGGATTTTGCAGTTGTACGAGTAAGATTTAGCTTTGGCTCTGTGTCGCTTTGTTAAATAGTGAGTAGAGGTCTACCAGCTTTGTGGTGCCACAAGTTGTTCTTTTTCGAAGTTGTATTGTTAATTATATAGAAAAGAAAATATAGCCAGTAATATGATTGTCACGATAAATACTATATGAACTTATTGTTCAATACCTAAAAGCTGGAACAGTATATTTTGGGGCTCTATATTTATCGTTTGTACATTTTCTTTGTAAAAGTGGGGAGATTTGGGAGTATTTTTGTTGTAATATAATAAAATTTGAGCTGTAGAGGTTGAATACTACTTCTATGGCACATTTTTTGTTCATTCTGCAGTTTATTTGTTACAGCTCAGGCCTTTTGAATTATACTGTCTATTTAAAACTGGTTTACTGGGATAATCCTGCATTATTGTTATTGTGTCAGTGGCATAAAGTAGTTTCAGCACTATTGTTTATCGCAGTATCTGTGTAAACAATATATTGTGCTTCAAAATTTGTTATTGTGACAGTTATGCAGTAGATATATTTCAACATTTCAACTGCATACAGTCACTGTTCAAAATCTGACCCCTCCAGAAAAGTTACATAATGCATCTTTAAATACCTATTTCTCCTTGAAAATCAGGTCCCCTAGATTTTATTTGCTATTTTGTCTGATTCTTTGCCTCTTAGCTTCGCTGGTATTACTGGACATGTGATAAGAGCACAACAGATGGACATTAAAGCATTTGATCCATAAGGGAGGCCAATGCGTTAACGTTAAACTGATATTTAAATGTCACGGGCCGGTGTGTATGTATATGTGTACTAGTATGTGTGCTTTACATGATAGTCAATGTAATTTACCAGACGTCTCCCCTTCCCCGCTGTGTACTACATCAGATTACGCTCTCAAAGATGAAGGATTGCTGAGGTGGCTGTTTTCATCAATTAGGCCCAATTACCAAGCAGGGGCGTCGCACATGACCTCACGACTCCTTAATTATTCAGCAGGGTTTCCGCCTCACTGCAGAAAGCAGATTTGTCAACCACTGCACAATACTAAAAGATCTATAATGGGAAAACAAGAAAAGTCCATTTGAAAAGTCTATTTGCCTGGTTTTATAGGTAAACGTTTTTTCCCTGCATTTTGTGAAAGTGTAGTCAGGGGCTGTATTTGGTTGTATCTATACCGGCAACTATGGGGCTAAATTTATGTTATTCTCACATCTAGACAATGCAAGTAAGAGCATACAGCTTGTTATAAGGCTTCACAATCTATCACAAAAATATACTATATTGCAATACTGGCAACACAACACAATAATTAACAAAGCAAGAAAATACAGATGTTTACATTTTTTTATTTTAGTCCTAATTTATTCATGTTTTGGTTTTTAGTCTTGTTTTATGTTGTTTAACTGGTAAATTAAAACATATACATTTTTATATATATTTAATATATATACAAAACACTAAACTTAGCTTTTGAATATATATTGAACATCACATATTTTCGTCATATCCTGCAGCCCTATTTCTATACATTAGGTTATCAGTTTGAGTTGTGTTTTTTTGGTTAGTTGTGGTTCTGAACATTGTTATCCATCAGTTACACCCTACAGGATTTTTCTCATTTTAAATGTGCGACAAAAAATGCAGACCACAGACTCAAGGAGCGTGCAAAGACTGCAGCAAAGAGACAGCACACCACAAGCTGAAAGTTGTGAGCTAACAAGGTGGCACACTTTGCGTCTGCTGTTTCCTGTTTCCAAAAAGTAGAGCGTTGCACTTCTGAAATTCAAAACTGTGTTATTATTATTTATGAAATGTGGTGCAATAGTT
Source organism: Taenioides sp. WSHXM2023 (assembly GCA_029959045.1). Classification (NCBI taxonomy): domain Eukaryota; kingdom Metazoa; phylum Chordata; class Actinopteri; order Gobiiformes; family Gobiidae; genus Taenioides; species Taenioides sp. WSHXM2023. The sequence goes on along the minus strand of CM057103.1, from coordinate 17,757,907 downwards.
CAGATAAATGCTTTCACTGCACAGAAGAATGGAGATAAACTACAAAGAAAGCAGAGTCATGTTTACTGTAGCAGCGACTTCACCCTGATCCGCACTGCGTGGGTTTATGTAAACAGACGCACGTGAAACTCTACTTTTTACTTTTAAGAACGCTTCAAACTGGATCAATAGCTCTGTTTTGTGGACTGGGTGCCATTATTTTCAGAGGTCAAATTCTAATGGATAATATGGATAAGAATGCTGCAGTGTAACTTTACAGCTTTATGAGAGGTGAGTCATAAAGTATTTTAACCATTTATATGTTTTATTTGCTGGTGCAATGTCAGTCATGTGTAGACGCTTGGACACCACACGTGAGAATCGTAGGAACTTCAAAATACGAGGATCCAGAGTCAGGTCCTGCCTCCCCAGTGTCAGGAAGAAGCAAATTGGGGCTTAAACCGTGCAAATTATCCTGTAGTGTGTGGTGGTCTTAAGAAACACATTTTAGCACATTGTAAACTTTGTCTATTCTCCTGGTTGTTATTTTCAAAGTCTGTTGTTGTTCCCCCAAACATGGTGCATCTGTGTGGCTGTGAGCAGATAACAGCACAGGTGTGGAGAGGGACTGAGCAGTGAGTGAAGCCGGCTGGACGTCCAGATGGAACAGGGGCTCTGGGAATGGGCCAGGGGGAAACTGCTGAAGCGGCTCTGATCTGTGGGAGACTCCGACCAGGGTGTTCAGTAAGCATTGCACCTGGAGCTCCTAAACACTGTGGAGGTGTGAAGTGATGCTTGGACTCGCGTTTAGGCTAAAAATAGAAGCCTCTGGAAAAAAACAACAACTCCCAAGGCAGTATTTAAGTGAGCAGGGTGTGTTTTAAATAAGCCTGGAAGGAGCTATGCCTATATTGAACAATTACAGTCAGGACAGGTGCCTGAATTAGTAAGAAAAGAGTGGGTGGAGATAGGAGGTATGTGAAAACAGAAATTTTCTAAAATGCAGGACAGTACAAGACTACTCAACATGCATGAATCAGTTGAAATACAACTTTGAGTAAACTAATTATGAGGGAGCAAACACCGTTGGAACATGGTTTAAAGAGGTGTCATTTTTTTCATATATGTCCCCTTTAACAGTTTTCAGTTGACATTTTGGTTGGTTCAATCCTGGCTCCAACCTATACATTGTAGGTTGGAGCCTACAATGTATCCTTGAGCAAGACTCTTCAGCCACCATGGTTATGTATGAATGTGTGTGCCAAGGGGCCACAGATTAGCTCCTACATTTCCTGAAGTCTGTCCCAGGTTAATGCACAAATGTAATCTGAAGCATGTTATAATTTATTTTGTCTAGCTAATATAATTTCCATGCATTTTTCACTTTATTTTTCTGAAATGTGGCATAGCATGAAAACCATCTGCTTACTTGTGAGTCATCTTTGCTAATTGAAAACAGGATATAGCTCTCCTATTGCTGTACAAGACCTCCAGACTAATGAAGCCATCACAAGTGCTTATCCAAACATCTTATCTGACCAAACTGCAATTTGGGACCACGTGTTTGAGATCGACCATGATCCCGTTTGGACTGAGATCTGATCTTTCCCAAGGTTATGCCACTCCACCAGTCTCATCTAAAGTACGCTATCCAAGACATCACTCTAGACACAGCAGATTTTTAACAGCTATTATAAACCCATGTTGAGAGGTGGAGGTTCTTGGATTATTAAAGGTGTATTGTGTAACTTTTCTGACATTAAATAGATCTACCTTACATTTATTCAATTGCAGGTGTTTTGATAGTTCAAAAATATCTAAAAAAAAAACAAAAAACCAGGCATTCTGACTGTAAGCGGAGTTGCCTCTACACAGACCTGACCTGTACCTGTAACTTGATCTGGTTTGGTCTCCATGAATATAAAAAGGTTTAATGCCATACTGTGAAACATTCCAGACAATAACATCACCATGGAGAAAAGTATTTGACGGGCCCTTCACCAGAAAAGTTTGACAATCCACCTTTAAAAGAAAACTGATAAAATATAGTAAAATAATACACTGGCTTTTATGTACTGTTACTTATGACAGAGTTTTCTTGAAATTTTAGAAGCTCGGAGCCTGCTCATTCAGCAAACACAACTGCATCGATTTACTGATTAGCTTGGAAACACCATCTGAGATAACATTTCACATATTCAAAGAGTTTGAAACCCAAAACCAATACCACAGTCTACGATTTTCTCTTTCAGGAAAATCAGCCTTTTACAAAAATTCTAATTCCCAAATATTGACAGAAAGCAGCTCGGAAAGACGTGTATTAATGGATTTTAGAAAAACAGGCTGAATATGGTTTCATGAGTATAAAAGACATTTACAAAACCACTGGATTTATTTTGTGTACTGATTATTAAAGGTCCTATATTACACAAAGTTTACTCCTGTGAGCATTAAGCCATGTTATAACGGTGTTACCTCATCAAAAACATACCTCGAGTTGTGTTTTGTTTCATTTGTTTATTGGTCTCCATCTCCAAAGCTCAAAATGCCTCTTTCCACTTTGTGATGTCCTGAAGCGATAGTTTGCAAATTAACACTAACCTTTTAACTTTTTTTTCTGTAGACTTTAGTAATTCCAGGGTTGAAATTATGCAAATTATTCTAGTGAAGGTGTGTGGCGTTTAAAAACACAGTGGAGCACTTCCTCTATTACCACATGACATCACAAGGTGGAACAGAGTGTTTTCTAAGTATGCAGGGTTAAACATGTGTGAATGAAACAAAACAAAACTCCAGGTATATTTTTGATGAGGAAACAACATTATAACATGGATTTACTGATCCATAGTGTTATCAAAATAAAATACTGCCCCAATGGGATCCTATATTCCTTTAATTACCAATTTTTAGTTAATTTAGCGATGTAATCACTGCACATCAGCCTTATAATTTGATACAAAAACAATGAAAAAATTTGCCAGACAAAAAAAACCAAAAAAACAAACATTTGTATTGTGTGTAAATATAATAAACGTTGTTAGTTTTAGAATAAGCCCTGAGGTACCATAGCGGTGAGGGGCCGATGCAGCTGCCCTTTTCAAAGACACACCTCAAACTCACAGTAGGAGAGTCTAGTCCATCTGCAGCCAACAGTAAGACCACTGACAAACCGGGATCACAAATGTCCCCCTATGCTTCACCTGCCAACCGCTCTGCATGGGGAGAATCATCACAACAAACACAGACAAATATCACAGGGGAAGATGCTGTTTTGGAAGGCATCAACTTTTATCTTGTCTCTTTCCATGTTACTCTGAGTTTTCTAAAGACTTTTTAACTTTTTTCGTTTTTCACTTTCAACTTTTTTTTCCTGTTTGTGCGTTGGTAGATACTGGTATAGATAGATATAGGTTTCGGTTAGTGAATGAATATGCATGAATGGTGAATATCTTTCCTTGTTTCCACTATGTGACAACTGGCCATTGCGAGAAGAATCCCTGTACCTAAAAAGTGCACTGTGTAACTTTTCTACTACAGGGTCTGCTACCTGTCTCCATGGAAATGTACTTGCTTTGCCCTGAATGTTATACAGTATGGAAATAAATTTGGATATCACAGTGAAATCAAGTTACTGGTCAGATCTAATAGAGAATCAAGCCCGCACATAGTAAGAATTTATGGTTTTCAAGCTGTTTTTGAGCTATAAAACACCTGTAATTGAATACATGCAAGGCAGATAAGTTTAATGCCGTACTGTGGAAGATTCCTTGTAAAGAAATAACCATGGAAACAAGCAAGTAGCCGGCCCTCTAAGTTACATAGTGCACTTTTAAGCTCTGTTGGAAAAGTCATTTGTGATCAAATTCTGGCGAGAGGGTTGTGCTCGCACTCATAGGTTCAGTATTGAGTTGTTTTGACATTCCATCACATTAACGTGCTGTGTGAGTCATTGCCCTGTAATGTTGTGCTGCGACTTGCTTGCGTCAATAATAATGACACATAGGAAAGATAAGACTGTGATGTGACAAACTCTTCCCTCCTATTCGACTAATAATCAATACAGAGATGCATTTCGTTTATTTCTGTCTTATATTGAATTTTCTACCAGTTTCCAAATAAAGAAAACAAATATTAAGCTATCACTTAATAGAATTATGTGTCTTAGGTTTGCACACCATCTGTCCCCATGTAGCGGCGTCCCACTGGGCTGCAGGAACGTCAGAGGAGACACCTGACAGAACTCCCACAATGCACTGCTGCTCTGACTGTAATCAGTGCTCACTCGTGCTTGGATTAGGCTTTTCACAACTCTTTACTTTACACTATAAAACTAAATATGGGGTCTTACCGAAGGATGTAATTTACTAATCTACCAAGATATAATGAGATATAATGCATGTAGTAAATTAGAGCTATTATTTGTATTTAAAACCTGAATAAGTATTTTTAAAAAGTATTTAAAATCTGAATAAGATCGCTGCATTCTTACATTTAAAGGGCTCATATTACAGTTTTCGGACCTGTTATAATGTTGTTTCCTCATCACAAACATACCTGGAGTTGCATTTTGTTTCATTCACAAATATTTAACACTCTGAGTTGTTCTCTCAAATTTAACACTCTGTTCTACCTGGTGATGTCATGTGGTAATACAGGAAATACTTTACTGTGTTTGTAAAATCCATACACCTTCACCCAGAATCATTTGGACGATTTCAGGCCTAGTATTACCAATCTCTACTGAACTAAAAGTAAAAGGTAGCTGTTAACTTGAAAACTCAACATCACAAGGTGGAACGGAGAATTTGGAGCTGTAGAGAGACGTGTAAATGAAACGAAACTCAACTCCAGGTATGTTTTTGAGGAGGTAACAACATTAAAACATGGCTTAAACCTCACAAATCAGTTTTGTCTAATATAGGTGCTTTAAAAAGTAAGCATTGCGAAACAAATTCCTTTTCAGGGTCCAAGTGGTTTAGAAGGCTCTCAGAATGTTATCAGCACTGATCCAGAGTTGCCGAACACATTTGCAAAATCAAGACATTACGCTCAGCCATAGCTCCATATATTTCTTCATAGTTGTACAGTATATCTGGTGCCACGTTTTGCAGAATGGAGCCATGTGGATGCTCAAAGGGTTTGTGATTGTGGTTTAATGACAGTGAGCTTAGACACAGCTCTGAGCCCTTCTCTGCTGACAGACGGGGTTAGACAGGACCACATATGGGTATAAAGAGGAGCTAATAATGCAGGCTGAGAGATGTAGGTCATTGGATTTAAAGTTAGATTGTTAAGCTCATACATCAGCTGATTAATATTAATTCCTGTTATTGGCACAGATATCACACATTTTGTATGGAGTTTTAAAACACAGTGGAGCACTTCCTGTATTACCACATGAAATCATAAGGTGGAACAGAGGTGGAATCTAAATATGCAGGGTGTAATGTGTTAAAAACATGTGAATGAAACAAAACACAACTCCAGGAGTGTTTTTGATGAGGAAACAACATTATAACAGAAAATAGCGAAACTGTAAACTGCATGTTTACTGAGCAGGTAAAACACTTTAAAATATAAAGCCTTGCCTCTCTTTTAGGTAGCAAAGCTCAAAGTTTTGCTGTAACCCTGCTGGTTTCCTCCACATTTCACACTTGACATCCTGGTTCAATTCAATGCGGAGTCCTTGAATAGGTCTTGCATGTCCTTTGAAACATGTAATCCTCAATGCAAAAGGAAGCTATACTTAGGAATAAAAAGTCAATTGTTCTTCAGATATTTTGGCTGAAAACCTATTACCACAAAATGTCACCTGTGTCTTCATTTAATTTTAATTTTTTGTCCAAATATAAGTGCTCCCTGCCTGGACATCATTACTTGCCTTTACTCTCATCTCACGCTTGAGTAAACCAGAAAACCTCGACTTGAGCAGGCACAGTTTGGGATAAAAGCAAGAGGAAATGGTTCACAGTTTGGGGGCTGGGGTGGGCGGCCATTTTGGTTCCACCTGCTGTACTCAGACCACAGCCAATCTCAACACCTGTCCAGGACATGTGAGTGCAAGCCGTAATGACCAAATGATATTTTTTTCCCACACGGTAAAGCTGAGGGAGGAAATTGTGTTACTTCTTGCACAATATTTGCAATATCAGAGGGTATTCATGCAAGACAGGTAATCCCAGCGTCAGCAGTGTGGACTGGGGTGTACTGGACAATTTCTGATACCACAGACCCAAAGCTGGAGGCAATAACTTCCTTTTGGTGTAAATGTTAAAGGAGTGACGGCTTCTTTGAATGCTCGACCAAGTCACATGATAAAAAGATGTGCAGTTTTTGATATGATTTTTTTTCTGTTGTGCTTTGATATCAGTTATTACATTTGTGGCATTGGTATCTGACTTGAATATAACCCATGTGGATACTGAGATTTCAATTTGTATGGAGTTATTCTGCTGACCAACTTTTTTTGTTCTGAATTGGTACCAATAAAGAAAACAGAAAGGTTACGCAGTGCACCTTCATAGTTGAGCAACATTTGGTTTAACCTCAGTCTAGTCCAGACTCACAAATGTCCCTGTTTCCACTGAAACACTGACACACTAGGATTGTACTAAAAATACTATATGCTTTATTTATTCTTTAAACCGATGGTTCCCAACCTTTTTCTCCCAGTGAGACATCCCAGTGGAAACGTTGACAACCTTCTCTAGCCTGAGAAGCTGTTTCCTCTCTTATACAAGGAAAGTTTTAGTCTTTTTTTTTTGGTTAATAAAATGTTATAGAACAGTATTCATTATCAAATACATATAGAAGCAGTTAACATGCCATCTCTTCAAGCTTAGTTTGGACCTAATATTTAGAAAGTTGTGGGGATCCCCCGAGTATCTTTGGGGACACAAATTTGGGTCCTGACCCCCAGGCTGGGAATAACTGGACCAATGTTGGTTTAATGTTGCTAAAATATTAGACATTTTACCTTTTATCATTTAAAGCTATAGATTTAAATTTTACCTTTGTCCATCAAACCCAAGTAGAGATCTTTGACTATTAACTGTCGAATGTATTATTCACATGCTCTAGATCCCTTCCCTCCTCCATTAAACTTGAAAATTATGAAAATGATGTGCAAATATGAAATGTAAATTCATACATTATAACTGAACTAGTTTTAACAGAGGAAAGAAGTCTGTATTTTTAGTTAACAGTTACCCCTCACATCTCCACCACAGTGACAGTGTGAAAATTTGATTTAGTGATGGAAAATTGTCCAAGCACATTCAAGGCTGGTTATGGGACTATAGTGTGTGTATTAGCGTGGATGTCTTGTTTATTTCTTATTGACAGAGTGTCTCCTCATATTAGGTGCTGATTGATGGCGCTGTCCCCTTAGGCATGTCTCACGTCCTCCTGTGTGCCTCCTCTGTGTCCCTGCATCGCTCCGGGACATTAAAGGTCAGCGGAGATTGGCTGGGACATTTTCCATCAGCAACTGTTGTCTGTCAGCGTGCAGGGAAAACAGAGTAAACCGATCATTTTAGTTTATACTCACTCTGAGTTTAAGTTGGGAGATGTGCTGTTGATGAAATGTATTTATGAAAGTTTACAAATTCAATGCATGAAAGCTGCATTGTGTCACTTTTCTGATGGAGGGTCCGTCCAATGCATTTCATCATGGGGTTGCTATTGCTTTGTCTGGAATGTTTCACAGTGTGGCATTAAACCTTTCTATGTTCATGAAGACCAAACCAGACTAAGTTACAGGTCAGATCTGTGGAGAGGCAACCCCGCTCACAGTCAGAATGCCTGTTTTTCTAGGTATTTTTAATAAAACCAACTAATAAAACAATCTGTAATTTAATCAATGTAAAGTTGAGCTGTTTAATGTCATACTGTGGAACATTTAAGTAGAGCAATGACATATCCATAGAAACACAAAGCCGATGGACCCCCAACCGAAAAGTTACACAGTTACATTTACTTTTTATCCTGTTATTGCTCATGGAAGCCTGGAATCGATATCAGCAGCTATGAACCAATAGTTAGTCTCTTGTGCATGTGTTGAGTTGGGAAAGAATAAGTTGAGAGGCTTTGCTGCTAACCTACTGATTCCAGTTTCCACAGATCAATACTGTTGTGTCCTTGGGCAAGACACTTGCCCCTTGGATCTGTGTACTCTGGTGTATGAATGTGTGTGTGAATGGGTGAGTGGTTCATTGATGCTTTGAGTGCCCATTTGAGTAGCAGGCGGCATGTGGAACCAACTTCAGTTTAAAGGCATGACTGAGACTAACTAAATATGTTGGAGCTAATGTCCGTAGAGCTGTTGTTTTCAGTCCAAAAACACATTTAACACTTAGACTTTGGCAAAATGTTAACCGTTTAAGAAACAGATTGGTTTTAAGGTTGCCACATAGCTTTTTAGCCACTTATTTTCCTAAAATTATGGATGGGAAATTTCCTTCCTGGAACCTTGTGATGGACTGTCACTGTTGACCTCCATTGGTTAGTGCATCTGCCTCACAGCTAGGAGGTCCTAGATTAGACATAATCTGATTCTAGTAAAAGATTATTTGGGGAATTTCTTTATGGTTATATATGGTTACATATTGCTAATTCCATCAGAACAGTGCACGTTACATTAGCATGTGTAAGTCAAATGTAGTGTTATGAAAAAAAATAAGGCAATACAGTTTTTAATAACTAAGAACCCGAAAGCTGATCCAGTGGAGTTCTCGATGTTTTTGTGTATCACAGATGGACCATGTTGTGAGGTGTAGGCTTCTAATGAAGAGTGGTGCTGGTGATTGATGGTGCAGGTGGATTAGACTAACAGAGCTGTGGTTCACTCAGTGCACACGCTGAATGAGGCCAGTGATTTACATGCTGTTTTAAAGTGTCTAACAAAGAGGTCCCACAAGGATTTCAGGCCTCACATCGCACAGGAGACTCTTTGCGCTGTCAGTCCTGTGCTGTAGCTGCATTTCAATGGCCCCAAAAATATGATACAAAACAAACTAAAGTGCAGTTTTTTTTAATTACTGTAGTTTTATAAATTATGATATTCAAGTAGAATTAAGGTATTCATTTAGTTTTTTCTTAAGGGAAATTTGACCTCTGTATTTGACCTATGCTTCAATGCCACTGGGGCACCTGTCAGGGACCCACATAACATGTCAATTTAGAGCCTTTTATGGATGTGAGCGCACCCCCACCCACTGCCATGTTTGCTTTTCTGTTTTGAACAACGTTAAATTTGTGGTTGCCATTTGAACATTTTTAGTAGAGATTGAATGTCCCATGATCTTTGGGGGAGCTCTGGGGGTGCATTGGCCATTCTTGGGGAGACTAGTGCCCCCTCAAGCCATCCCTGGCACCGTCTCTGTCACCAGATCTTGAGCTGGTCTTGGTCAATACTACCGAAGATGGAGGATTTTACCTATTGTTTTTCTTGTGCATGTTTTCCATTAATGTGGGAAACCAGAGTGCACACACAGACATAGGAAGAAACATGCAAACTCCACACAGAAAACCCTGGGAATCAAACTGGAAACCTTTTTGCTGTGAGGTGAGAGTGCTAGCCTCTCAGCCACATGCCATGCTGAGTGAATGTGAGATTGTGGATCTACACTGTGTTAGTCTTGAATTTATTCAAACAGTAATCCAATGAAAAAAATGTTTGAATAGTTTAAGTGGAAATAAATACAAACATTACACAACATAAGAAAAAACACCTTTGCAAGTACTGTTCTTTGTAGTTGACCAGTGAGTTCCTTTAAAAGCATGTGTAACAAAGACAGGTTAATGGTTTTTTTCTTTGTTTTCTTTTTACAAACTTCACACTTTGAACAAACAAATCCCCTTTTATCATCTCTGTGTTTACCTGCAGAACTGTCATCTCCAAAGAGTCTGTTATTAAAAGAATGAAACTAAGCTTTGGTATTTCCTGCTATTGTTTTGTGCTGTTTGAAAATGCTTAAGTCTCAAAGCCTAACCCAGTGAAACTACTGTAAAGTGCATTATTGTATGGAATATAGAGTTTGGTTTATGTGTTTTGTCACCCTTTTATGCTACATTCACCTTCTTATTTTTCTCATGCTGTTTCTTATGTCAAGGTGCTCTCTCTCTCTCTCTCTCTCTTCTTTTTTTCTCTCTTTGCTCTATCTCCCTGTGTCTTTCTCTCTTTTACTCCCCTCCTCTCTCTCTCTCTCTCTCTCGCCTTCTTCCAGTCTCTCTCTGTTTTTGCTGCCCTTCTTTCTTTTCTCATTCTTTCTTGCTCTCTTTCCGTGACTCTCTCTCCTTTCTTTCTCTCTCTTTACCTCCTCTCTATCTCTCTCCCAATTTCTCTCACACCCTTTCCCTCTTTCCCTTTTCTCTCTTTCTTTTACCCCTCCATCTCTCTCTCTCCACCCAGCACCCCCTCTCTCTTTCTCTCTCTCAGCTTCATCCCCCTCTCTCTCTCTCACCCTCTCACCTCCTCTCTCTCTTTCTTTTACCCCCACTTCCCATTTTCTCCCTTGTTATCTCTCTCAGCTTAACCCCCCCCTCCCTGTCTCTCTCTTTCCCACCCCATCCCTCCATCTCTCTCTCTCTCTCTCTGTGCAGCTCTGACTGTGCACACTGTCTTTTTGATGGATAGTCTCGATTCTCCTCCCAGGCCCCTCTGTCGGCACCACACACTGCATATTTCAGGAAATAATTGAAAATGCCTATTTCAGCTCATGAAACACATGCCACTTTGTCATAGGCTCTACACCTAGGGAAAAGTTGAACACTTAAGGAAATACATAGAGTAGTTGTCCTAAAGGGTTTCTGTTGGCATCGGTACATTGTAGGCACATTTTGGAATGGTCTTTACTATAATAAAGGGAGTTTTGAATAGAGCAATTTATTTATCAGATCACAGGTCTGCAGTGCTTGTTTCCGAGCAAAACTTTCTTAACCAAATACAATATTATTCCTGGCACCAACCTGGCCACATGCGGTCAAATACAAAGCTGTATTGAATTGCCTTTCTTTCTTTTTTAAAATCTTTTTCAGACAATATAAGTAAGAGATGATGCACCTTGGCATATTTATTCATCTATAGACACAACAAAACTCTGATCCAAAAATGGCCATAGAGTGTATTGGTTATGCATGTTCTATTATGCCTGTGCTTCAAACTCAATATTTGTAAGTAGTACAGATGAATACAGATGCAGGAGCCATAAATTTTCATAGTGGAGTTAAAAGCCCAGAGGAGCGGCGGCCATTGTAGTGTGGACGTGTAAAGACATCGGGGCGCTCTCCATCTGTCTCCATTCATCTGGCCTGACTCATGTTAGTGCTCAATTATCCCCACACAGTTTGTCTTCATCCCTTCTGCACCTAAAAAGACGGGACGACAGGGACGGCAGGGACGGCAGGGACCACAGATTCAACTATGGGAAATACTATAGTCTTTTCAATATTCAGGGATCAGTTGAAATTGTGTAGTTTATTCACAGTTTATTCACGAACAAAATTATATATTGGAAAAAAATAATGGGTTTTTTTTAACCAAAAGTCAATTTTTTTCAATCTGGTTGTGTCTATTGCTCTGAGCGGGCATGTATCTCCGTAAACCTGACTCTTATTTGGTCAAGACAAGGGCCTATTTTATTAGCTTTGGCTGTACTCACACAGTAAGGCTTAAAACCTCAATGGAGAATGTTCCGAAGTATGGTTTTAACTTCCTATTTCCGTGGAATCATGCAGGTGACGTGCCGCCTCCAGAAAGTTATCAATATTTTTTCTTTTTCTTGTGTGTTTTGTAAAGCATTCAGATTTCAGACATTATTTTAAACACACTAAATAGATCCTTTAAAACAGCACGGTAATGAGCACATTTAAGTAAAAACTAGTCAAGTGGATTGCAGATTGTACATCTTAAAATATACTTAATTGCAATCTTTTCCCTTTTCTATTTCTAGGTTGCTGCTATTATCCAGTCTAACCTGTGACTAAAGCCAGTGTGGGTGAAGTGGTGTTGCCCAAGGACACAACACCAAAATTGTGTTGTATCAGATCCGGTGGGACACAGGAAGGCTATGGAGGAAGGCTTAAACACTGATGATGATAAAGAGCTGCTTAAATGAGGATGCAGACAAACAGCAGTAAACAGGAGGAGATGGAGAGGAGCCTCAAATGATCCAATTAAAACACCAGGTAGTTAAAGGAGTGCAATTAACACACAGGACGAGGCAGGTCAGGCTCATTTTAGCATTGATCAAACGGGTTTAAATGAAGAAGACTATGTAGAAAGTATAAAACAAGCTAAACTAAAACAAAATGATGTTTCCAAATACTGACATCATGAGGCGTTAAAAAGAGTTGAATTCAGATTGACTCTACAACATCTGAAAAGAACTAAATATAAAGTTTTTTTTATAGGAAAATCTTGTGCCTGTAGTTTTATTCCTCTACAAACATATTCTGAAATTCATGGGGTTCTTGTATTACTTCATCAGTTCATATTTCAGTCAAATGGTAACGCGCTTTGGTCACATGGTCATTTTTATATACCGCTTTACATCAAGGAGCCACTCACCCATTCACACCCACTCACACACCAATGTACACAGACACTGGGGGGGGAGGTATGTTAAGTGTCTTGCCCAAGGACACAACAACAGTATTCATCTATGGGAGCTGGAATCACGCCGCCATCCTTTGAGTCAGTGGATCTGATCACTTTACCAATGATGTTTATGTCAAGAGTCGGATTCTAACCGCTCACGTTTTATCTTTGAACGCAATACAAAGACTGCAGTGATTTTCTTTTCCAATTCACATTTCACCCTTTGCTTTTCTATTATCTAGGCAAATCTATAAATGATATCCCAAAATCAGGGCAACAATGAAGAATTTGGAGACTGTTTTATGATTCTGGAACAGAACCCCATTGCACTCTCAGGAGGACGGGCCCGGTGGCTCCACAAATCATGAAGTTTCTTGGGTCTTGGGGTCAGAAAGTTACAGAGATTTCAACACAAAGTTACAAGCCACATGTTTTTATATGTGCCAAAATTGGAAAGACCTGTACAGTAGGGCTGTCAAAAGTATTGAAAATCATATACTAATTGATACTAAAACTATTATTGAAACTAGGTACTCATTTAAGCAGGTATCGATACTAAAAAATCACATTCACAAGACAGAAATTAAGCTTTCCTGAAGCTCTAGAATGATTTTGAGCTGTATCAGAACAAGTATAAGAGCACATAGACTAGTATATGCCCATGGAACACTATGGAGTCTACCTGTATGACTGAGAGATTACACAAATATAAGGCAACATGGTAATACAAAAGAAAGTACTATGATTTGATGTTGAAAATTACATTCTGTTGTCTATAGGAAGAATGTTTTTAATTCTCATTGTGTCATCAAAATCTGTATCAGAGTATTTCTTAGTTTTGAGTTTGAAATTTTCGTATTGTAACACTACTGTATAGTACAAATCCAGTGTCCACACCGTGCCTATTACCACACCACTAATTATCATATATGTAAACAGCATTAGCCTCCTGTTGGCATGACAACAACTGCCTGTGGTTTCCCCCATACTCTATTTATGTTATAATATGCCCCTCAGTGTAGCAATAGTGCGATCTCTATGAGGTTAGCTAACACCTTTGTGGTCTGCCTCCACATACGCCGCCCATTAAACACTTAGAGACTGAATGAATACCGACTTCTATTTAGGGCAGATTTCCACTCCCCTCTTTCACCCCCCTTCTCTCCTCTCTTTGTTCCCTCAAAGCTCCCATCGCAGTAAGCCGAGACGTGTGGTTTGCGGGGGGCCAATATTAGTTAAGTATTTATTTACAGAAGCTGGCAGGCCCTCCCTGTGAATAATTCATCTTTTACGCTCGGGAGAAGTCGCTTGACAAGACAGGCTGACGCGGAGCAGAGGGAATCGATGCAGCGATGATGGGCAGCAGACTCAGTGTGGCTGACCCTGTAGGCTGGGTGTGTGTAGTTACAGTAGTTACAATGCAAGGCTTCCTATGTAAAACGATCAGGATGTTGATTTGCTGAGGGGAGCGAAACCATGTCCGTGGAAGGGCGGGTAGGCAGACAGACGGGGGGCCTCTGGGAGCTGTCGTGTGCAGCGTTCGGCCTGTTGGACAGAAACTCTAGCACAGGGAGTAGACACCATGCAGAGGGTCTAGTGGGGGAATAATAAAAGGGTTACATCAGCTTTGAATATTATTGAAATTTCAAAATTAGGTTAATAGTTCTATTTGCATGTTTAGTGCTGAGGTTACTTAATCTGTTTTTGAGTTTCAATTGTAAGTGATATTTCTAAGTGGGTTTTGGGTTCTAGTTCTATGCTGTTTAAATTGTGCAATGTAAAGGTGCACTGTGTAGCTTTTCTGGTGGTAGGTCCGACATCTGCTTATTTCAATTGAGAATTTGTTGTTTTGCCTGGAATGTTCCACAGTATGGCATTAAACTTAACCATCATGCATTTATTCAGGTACGGGTGTTTTTAATTGGCAAAAATATTTTAAATATCATGAAAGATATGCATTCTTACTGTGAGTGGGGTTGCCTCTCCTCAGATCTGACCTGTAACTTGGCCTGGTGGTGTCAACTGCATGCATCCATAGATATACATTTAAAGCCACACTCTGGAACATTCCTGGAAAAAGCAATACCATCTCCATGGAAACAAGCAGGCGGCTGCCCCCCTCCCTACCAGAAACTAAACTAAATGGTGCATCTTTAATGTTCATTTTGGATTTTGTAGCCAGTTGTCCGATCAGAAAGCAGTTATAAACATCTATACATAACTCCAAAGAGCTTGTTCCATATTTACATACATACTACATCCTACGAGCCTCGTTTCCAATGCAGTGGTAGTCATTTTACTGCATTAAATTAGCCTCTATTGCCTTGCCAACACTGCACAATAAAATCCACCTCAGGCTAGAAGAAGAATGTCATGTGTGTAACTATTTCAGGACATTATATCATTAATATGTGCTCTGTTTTCTCTTCATGTGTAAGCGTCTAATTGATTTTATCCACTCTTGGCCCATACATTGACTCCCCATGACTTACTGTAACATGATGAAGTGCGTGGTGAGAGATCTGACTCCAGTGATGGCTAAAATCATATTGACCTCAGCCCCCATCAGCTCTATGTGATCTGCACATGTCAGTACTGTCTCTGAGTTGGACTATGGGTTCGTATAGTATTACAAACCCTCACCCATCTTTAACCTTGAGCTCTCTGTCATTAGCTCTTCTATTATTTACTCTACTCAGTGATCATAGTACTACTATAGCATTGATAACCACCATTTTTAACATCTTGTGTTACGGCGTCCGCCAGGGACTGGGGTCAGGCCGATACCAATATCCGATATTTGGCCTGCTGTTTGCCAATAATTACGATAACGATATTCGCTGATACAGATATTTAGCTTTTGAAATCCATAGCAAGGCCCACAAATTTATTTTAGGTTGAAGTAAAGATCACAAATTGACTTGTTACTTCGGTAAAAAATAATAACAAAATGTATTTACCTGGGATACCTTTTGTAGAGCTTTTGTTAACTTAAGCTGCATTCACTCTTGTTTTGGCCTGATTTGATCCTGATTTACTTAGCACAATATTAATATTTCTCTCTTTTTTGATACAATAAGAAAAAATAGTGATACTTGATACCAATTTGTTATAAAACATTGATAATACAACTTTTTTGGCAATAGAATGTAGTAATAACATAAAATAATAGTAGTTTCTTAATATTACCATGTGGGTTTATATATAGATCAGGACCATTATCAAACTATACCTTTGGACTATGTTTCTGTATCGGTACTTGTTGAAGTTAGTATCTATTCCAATACTAGTTTTAGAGTTTTAGTACCAATTCCTATCTAGTTCTGGGTTAATCTGAACGTGCCGTGTGTACAAATATGACGTCATCCTTAGTGATTCCAATACTCCTGAATTGTGTAGCACTTTAAAGTTGAGCAGAATTCAAAGGCCTCTTTAACCTTGACGCGGCTGTCTGTTTGAGAGTCTGCCCTCTTCTATTATTTACCATCTCTCTGTGTCTGGGGCCGGGCTCACAATCCCCTCTAGGTAAACACGCGCTGACCCTGCCGCACAAACATGCTCAGACCTTCCTCCTCTTCTCATTTCCCAATCGATACGTTTAAAGGGACGCACAGCAAACTTTGCCTGTCCACACCACATGTTTGGACACTTTGATGAGAGGGAGATTTTCTTTTCATTTTTTTCTGGTTGCAATTTATGCAGTGTCGTCCCTCTTATTGCTATTGTGTTGGTACTATAGATGCATATTTTTATTATTTTATGCTTGTCAGTAGGATTGTCAAAAGTATAACTAGATACTCATTTGAGCATGTATCACAGGACAGAAATGAATTTTAGTATCGTGACTACACTTTTGTCCAGTACTGTGCATATTTCAAAGTTCATGTTGCCTTGTAGTAGTAGTTTTTTTTGAAAAATATAGCAGAGCAGACCAGTGCACTTCCCAATGTATGAACAGTTCAAAATAACTCAATAAAACAATATTTTTCCTATTATCACAGCTAGTTTTCTACTGTTATTCTGTCTATACTGTGTTTCTGTTTTTATCTCCACATAACTTACAAGATATTTGTTGTTCATCATAGAATTGTACATGCAGTAAATGGGATTTTACTATTTACTTTTATATGATTCTTCTGTTAGTAAAAGAACAAGATTCCTGGAACAAGGGTTGTTAATTTGTATTTCCTACACTTGTTTAAATAATGTCTGATAAAAAGTAAGATCTACATTTAAAAAGTTAAGATGAAAACTGAAGGACTAATTATTAACTAACAGTTACTTTTCTCTCTTTCCTCTTCCACATATAGACAATTAAAAGCATCACAATAGTAGTGAAGCATAGTGAAGTATGGCCTGTCAAGGTAACAACAAATACACAAGAGTTAGCAATGTTTTAGTTTATTCAGATGCTGAAGCTTTAAAATTTATGACATGACATCTAATGTGTAAAATGCCAATGATATTTTGTATATGTTTAAAAGAAGGGATTTTCTTCCTCTGCTGGTTCTCCTGGGGCAACTTCGGCTGGAGCAGGTGGGGCTGGGTGCGGCTGTGATAATTTCTGCTGCCAGTTAGGCCCATATCTTAAGAGAGCACAAAATAGTCAAATATCACAACAAAATAATGTAACTGCTAATGCCACTGGTTATACTGACCGTCTGTTCATCTTCTCCATGTCTCGCAAGCGTTTGTGTTCTGATGATGACAATCGTTAATTAAAATAATATTAGTTTTTCCTATAAAAGTCCTAAGAGAAAGTACTTTGCAGTTTTGTTGATGCGAATACATTCTTAAAGGTTCACTATATAACTTTTTAGTCAAGAGTGTATCACCTGCTTGTCTCAAAATGTTGATATTGCCTGGAATGTTCCACAGTATGGCATTGAACTACTCTGTCTCCATGGGGACAAACTGGTGACACAATTCTGTAGAGAGGCGACTCCACTCACAGTAAGAATGCATGTTTTTCAGTGTATTTTTGAGAAATAAAAATACTTACAATTGAACAAATGCAGATTTTTTATTTTATTTTTGGATCCACACACTGGAACATTTCAAGGGAAAGCAACATATGGTAGACTCCCCACTAGAAAAGTTACATAGTGCACCTTTAAGGAGCTATGTTGCTTTTGAAGGTACACATTTAAGATTTAAAATTCAGATATTACATGTTTTTATTAGCGTTAAATTCACAATTGGCTCCAAAATATTCATGTATTCAATCACAAACAAAACATCAATACAATCATATGTTTGTAGCCTGTTTAGTATTAAAAATGAGCCATACCCTTCCTGGCCTGCTTTGCTTCTCGAAACGCACTCTTGATGCGAGAGAAAAAGGCATCTCCAGGCTCCGCCATCACCATCACCATTGCCAGGACCAGGAACAGCCACACACACTTCATCCTGCTAAAAGAACTTCTATTAACTTAGTATATGATATTTTCATCTTCACAACCGTAAATTTTATTGCAGAGCTGATGTCTTTGTCTCCTACCTTGTCTCTTCAAATCCGCTTGTCTCAGTTGAGTGTCTTCACTGACCTAAAGTGAGCACTGGTCCCTTTTATATCTTCATGCTATATGCTTTTGTCTGCCTTTTATGGTAAACATAGGAAGATGTTTTGAAATGATGTGTTTCAAAACTCACACATTTCATAATAGTCTAAAGGTGAATTTGTAAGATTACAAATGTTCTTCATTACCCACATAATTGCATAATTGTTGTTTCAATTTGTTACATCATTTCATACATTATATTTACTGTGCTACTTTGTGATTCCTGTTATAATGTATAGGAGTGAGATGTGTCATTTTATTATATGGTTACTGCTTTGCCTGGTATGTTCCACAGTATGGCATTAAACTTTCCTATTTTAAATGTATTGAATTACAGGTGTTTTTATTGCTAACAAAAAGCACATAGAAAAATACTGTGAGTGATGTCTCCTCTCCACAGATCAAACCTGTAACTTGGCCTGGTTGTCTCCATGTGGATTTATACGTTTAATGCCATACTGTGGGACATTCCAGGCAAAGTAATAACCTCTCATTGAAGACTGGCTCGTGATGTACACTCCATCAGGAAAGTTACATACTGCATCTTTAAATTGGAGGTGATATTTTGCTTTCATCTCAACATAAGTAATTTTGGTAATTTATTTTCTGCTGTCTTAGTAAGATCTGTGTTTGGATTACGTTACAGGAAACTAGGATAAAACTTTTTTATTGAATGTCACTGATTTGGTGGAGCAGGAATTAGTTCATTTTAAGGCCATAATCTTTCATTTTAAAACATTCAGAATATTGCACTGCTAGATTAAAGTTTTGAACATATTGTTAGTGTTCTTGTCTAACATTTGAATGCTGTTTCTGATGACACAAGGAAAAATAATCAGTTGACCTTATTTACAATATGGAAATAACTACAAAGTGTTACATAAATTGTGCCACAGAAATAGAAAAACTACACTTTGCTGTAAGTGGTCTATAGCCAAACACAGTGTCTTTTATAGTCTTTGAGGACTTTGTGGTCTCATGTGCATGATGGAGTTGCACAATCAATGCAGATTTCAAGCCCTACATGTACTTCATGAGGTATTGCCAAATCTTCCAGTATTTTTACTTGAATAAGTGAATAAAAATGAAAATTCTGAAGAGCAATTATTTGCTATAAAATCTACTTAAGGATTCTATTTAGCATTCTTCTGCACTATGTTTTAAGTATAAATCATTATTTTTCAAAAACATTCAAAAGAAACTTCATAGCCTTTTGTAAATGCTCTTTATTGATCTCTTTAGACTATATTTTGGATTTGAGTAATGATGAAGTACAGAAGTAACAGTGATCACTTGGAGTCATCTGGCCCTGGGTTTTCGTCCACCGAGCGTTTTTCCACAAACACCACCTCCGGTTCCTGCTGCTCATCGGCTGCTTTGCCGATTAACCTGACCACATATTACAAAACATATTCAATATATCACTTACAATGTTTATACGAAAGGGTGAATTATGGCAGTCTTACCCTTTCGCAAATCCATGAACTAAGTGTGGAAAAAATGACAAAGTGCAGTTATTTTTCTCATCATTATTACAAATAAACATAATATAATACAGAAATATTTTACAACACAACCTATTGTCTGGATCAATAAACCCTGCATGGATGCCTTCTTTTTTCTTTTTTGAAGAACTGTAGATTTGTCAGTGAATTATTAGGCCAGCAATGTTATCATCTATAGCATGATTTATGAAGGCATTGAGAAGAATGAGCTGAAGGTTAAACTTCTTGTGGCGATATTTGGGTCATATACTAGTAGCTGCCTAGAGGAATGTTCCAAAGTGTGGTTTTAACTCTCTATTTCCACGGAATTATGCATTGTGCCATCTGTAGAAAGTTTTATGGTTGCTTCAATGCACAAGACAGTGATTACTATAAATAATAATTATGTATGAAAAATGAATGCATGTTCACTATAAAGAAACATTAAGACACATACATCCATTAATAACATGATGCAGCCAGCCCTCCGCAGGTTGAGCCATGGACATGATGACCAGAGCCAGAGTGAGGAAGACAATGGGGCCCTTCATCCTCTGAAGACAAAAACTCATATTACAGATATTTGTGATGAAGTTAGTTATGCATATTAGTTATTTAGAGTTAGTTATGTATATATGCCATACCCGAATGAGCGAATGAGTAACAATGAGAGCAATGCAGGAGCAGTCTTGTGGTGCCTACTGAGTGGCAAAGGCTTACTTTTAAATAGATTAAAATCAGGAAGTCTAGAATTTTGCAAGTCACAAAACTGCCCAGTTACCACACTGTTTCATATCAGTCAGATTAGTCAATGCAATGTACACATACAAAAGTGTCAATGGAAGTACATAGTACAGTATGTTAAGGCTACTTTGTAACTATTACTTTTTGTAATGACTTAGACTACTGTAAAGGCTGTTATAATGGGAGGCTAAGCAGTTCTAGTGTTGACATTTTTGCATTTTACAACAGTTGGATGAGAAAGCAGAAGAGTGAACATTATCTTTGTTAGCAGCCTGATGTGTATCTGAGTGACATGACAGTTCAAATTCAGACACTGTTCAGTAACACTTGTGTCTGGGGTGATCTGTTTTTTTTGTGTTTTTAGGATCTTGGAGACCCAGATGTATTCATCTTTCATTTTAAAACATTCAGAATATTGCACTGCTTGACCAAAGTTTTAAACATACTGTAAGTGTTCTTGTCTAACATTTGAATGCTGTTTCTGAATGCACAAGGAAAAATAATCAAATGCCCTTATTTACAGTATGGAAATAGCAAAAAAGTGAGGGGAGCATAAATTGTGCCAAAGAAATTAGTGCATTAAATAAGTTCCCATTGATCATATACTGTATGTGTGCAATATACCTTGGTTAAAACACATTAAAAGATATATATATTTTTATGTTTTGACAGGTCAGATATGCTGTTTTTGTACAAATGAAGTATTGTATAGCCTAAATGTTAACACTGTTTTATATCATTTATAACAGGGTCTCCAGTATTTTTTCACCAAGAGCCACACCTTGAACCATATCTGAGGTGGAGGGCCAAAGAGTGATTCAGACAGGTGCACGTAGTTATGACAGAGACGCCGCCTTATCTTTAATAAGGCTTGGAACTTAAATTTTAGTTCTGAATCACAGTGTAATGTTATTGAGGTTATAGTGGTAGAATTACTTCCATTTACTGTAAAAAGTACTGCCTATGATCAATTGAGCCAGTTTAGCAGAAGGCCCCAGAATCAGCTTTATATCATACTTCCCTTATCTTTAACTCAGATGTTATTTCATTTCTAATTACGGCAAAGTCCAATAAGTATTTTGTTTTGGTGTACATTTTAAAGACAGGAGGTGAAGTTGGAAAGAGAACATGACAACTTTTTGTATTTGCAATATAATTCATTCATAAATGTTGTGCCACTTTAGTTTATAGCAGCAATGTTGTAAATATGTGAATTGTACCATTAGACCTAGTTTATTATGTATAGTTTTTATTTTTATTCAGTCAGGTTTTTTTTAAACACATATGCCACATAATCATTAATTTTTTGTGGTTTAAGTCAAGTGAGACAAAATGAACACATTTAAGCAACACCAATTCACTATGGTCCCATCTATAGCATCTGCAGCGAAGTCTTGATCTGAGACTGCGCC
Source organism: Taenioides sp. WSHXM2023 (assembly GCA_029959045.1). Taxonomy (NCBI): domain Eukaryota; kingdom Metazoa; phylum Chordata; class Actinopteri; order Gobiiformes; family Gobiidae; genus Taenioides; species Taenioides sp. WSHXM2023. The sequence continues at coordinate 17,736,129 of CM057103.1, read as the reverse complement.
CTCTACTGGAGCGCAGCCTGCTCCTGCTCAAACTGTAGAAAATCCTCTCTCGGTTTTTTGCGGTTACGTCTTCTTTTGATTATATGTCTACCAACACACACAATTTTTACATTAGTTGAAAGTGTTGAAACTCATTGAAAGACTTACCAGATATCATAATCATTTTGATAGTTTTATGAAAACTGCAAATAGCATGAATCTAACTGCAGAGTTAGAGCTGCATTTTCCAACCTTACTTAAAGGTACACTGTGTAACTTTTTTGGTAGGGGGCCCGCCAGTTACTTGTCTCCATGGAGATGTTATTGCTTTACATCGAATATTCCAAAATATGGCACTAAATCTAAATCTCCATAGAAACAAGCAGGAGATGCCACCAGGGCAATTTACAGGTGAGGTCTGTGAAGAGGTGACTCCACTCAGAGTCAAAATGCATGTTTTTAAGGTCTTTTTGAGCAATAAAATCACACATAATCTAATTAATGCATCTTATATACATTTAATACCATATTGTGGAACATTACAGGCAAGCAATAGCATCTCCATTGTAGCGGTACCCAAACCTGAAAAGTTACGCAGTGCACCTTTAACTAGTCCTTATGATTTGGGGTGCTTATCATTCAAGTTCCATAACTTTAACTTCACGTGTCAAATGTTAAAATATTTGACATATATTAAAATATCATCTGTTTATTGGACCAAATCTGTATAAAGTAACTAACTACAAATGGAATACTAACCGAATAATGTGACTCCCAGCTGTGAATGAAAAAAGACATATGTTAACAATTACTAAACTTGCTAAATATTTTCTTTTTTCTCTTTCATTTTACCTTGAATGGCTCCTGAAATTATATGGCCAATAAAGGCATCTCCAGGCTCAGGGATTATAGCCACCAATGACAACACCAAAAATAGTGTGAAGCACTTCATCTTGAAAGTACACAGAATCAAAGTACTTGTATTCAAACTACACTTTACTGTAAGTGGTCTATAGCCAACACAGTGTCTTTTATAGTCTTTGAGGACTTTGTGGTCTCATGTGCATGGTGGAGTTGCACAATCAATGCAGATTTCAAGGCCTAAATACATGAGGTATTGCCAAATCTTCCAGTATTTTTACTTGAATAAGTGAATGAAAAGTTGTACACTGTTAACTAATAGTGTTTCTGAATGTGTTATGTTCTTTAAATTCTACTTAAGGATTCTATTTGGTGTAGTGTAGTCTTTTAGATATTATGTTTTTAATTATAAATACGTATTTTTCAAAAACAATCAAAAGACCTTCATTGCCTTTTGTAAATGCTTTTTATTGACCAAATCCAAAGACCTTTTTTACACTTGATTTTGGATTTGAGTAACGATGAAGTACAGAAGTAACAGTGATCACTTGAAGTCATCTGGCCCTGGGTTTTCGTCCACCGAGCGTTTTTCTACACACGGCCTGCCATACTGCTGCTGATCAGCTGGTCTGCCCCCACTGAAAAACCTGACCACATTAGCAGATATGTTACAAAGCATTCTCAGTATATAAGTTATAATGGTTATACAAAAGGGTGAATTATGGTCTTACCCATGCGCCAAGCCCTTAACTAAGCGTGGAAAAAAGACAAAGTTACTTTTCTCATCATTAGTACAAATAAACATAATATAATGCATAAATGTTTTACAACACAACCTATTGTCTGGATCAATAAACCCTGCATGGGTGCCTTGTATTTTCTTTCTCAGTGAATTAGTAGACTAGCAGTGTTATTATCACTTATTAGCAGGGGTGTCCAAACTTTTTTCATGGATATGCATATTGAAACATAGATCACGTGGAGGGTCATAGACTGTTGGTCAATACCGTGATTCATTCAAAACAGTAGCTTTTATCTGAGGTTTACAAGTGTCTTCGGTCTATGACCCTTAATGTCAGGTTTGTCTCACATCAAAACCGTTGGTTATAATGACAGAGGATTTAAAACTACCAGTTAAAAGTACTTTCCAAGATAATGTATAGCTGCATAGAGAGGAATGTTCCAAAGTGTGGTTTTAACTCTCTATTTCCATGGAATTATGCATTGTGCCATCTCCAAAAAGTTATATTATTGCTTCAGTGCACAAGACAGTGATTACTATATGTAATCTAATAATAATTATGTTTGAAAAGTGAAATGTATAACAAATGTATGTTCATTGTAAAGAACAAAACATTAAGACACATACGTCCACCCACTATACGACGCAGGAAGCCCTCCGCAGGTTGAGCCATGGACATGATGACCAGAGCCAGAGTGAGGAAGACAATGGGGCCCTTCATCCTCTGAAGACAAAAACTCATATTACAGATATTTGTGATGAAGTTAGTTATGCATATTAGTCATTTAGAGTTAGTTATGTATATATGCCATACCCGAATGAGCGAATGAGTAACAATGAGAGCAATGCAGGAGCAGTCTTGTGGTGCCTACTGAGTGGCAAAGGCTTACTTTTAAATAGATTAAAATCAGGAAGTATAGAATTTTGCAAGTCACAAAACTGTGCCCAGTTACCACACTGCAATATGCAACCATACACAAGTGTCAATGGAAGATACCATAGTAATAATAATAATAATAATACATTTTATTTATAACGCACTTTACATTTGTTCAACAAATCTCAAAGTGCTACAGCAAAAAAGTCATAAAAACTACACAAGAAAACAAACAAAGTCAACGATAAAATTGCAAGAATAAAAATGTCTTTAGTTGTGTTTTAAAAGAGTCCACAGACTGTGGTGCCCTCAGATGATCTGGTAGGGCATTCCAAAGACGTGGGGCAGCAGCCTGGAAAGCCCTGTCGCCCATAGTCCGGAGTTTGGTTTTGGGAGGGCGGAGGTAATGGCGGTCTGTGCTGTGGAGTTGTCTGGGTGTAGCATGAGGGGTCAGGAGCTCTGTGAGGTATGGTGGCGCAGTTCCGTAGAGGCATTGATGGGTGAGAAGACAGATTTTGTAGTGGATTCTTTGTTGAATTGGCAGCCAGTGAAGAGTACGGAGGATGGGGGTAATGCTGTCATATTTTCGCCCCCTCATCAGGACCCTGGCAGCACTATACTGGATGTATTGTAGCCTCTGGAGGCTCTTGCCAGGGATCCCGATGAGTGCGTTGCAGTAGTCTAGCCTGGAGGAGATAAAGGCATGGACCAGCTTTTCAGCATCTGCAAGGGAAAGGGAGGGGCGGAGTTTGGAGATGTTCCGTATGTGATAGAATGATATCTTACTGAGGTGTTGGACGTGGGTTTCAAATGAAAGTTGGGGATCAAATCTAACCCCCAGGTTAGTTACAGAGGGAGAGAGTTTAGTATTTTGACCAAGAAAAGAGAGAGCAGAGATGGGGGAGGACTGAACCTGATGGGGGGTGCCAATAAGGATGGCTTCAGTTTTGGAGCTGTTCAGCTGGAGGACATTTTCAGTCATCCACGCCTTTATCTCCTCCAGGCACAGAGTGAGGGCAGGTGGTATAGTGGAAGGTGAGGTGGGGTCAGTCCTGAGATATAACTGAGTGTCATCAGCATAGCAGTGGAATGATAGTCCATGTTTGGTGATAATCTGGCCGAGGGGAAGCATGTAAATGTTGAACAGTGTTGGGCCCAGGACTGATCCCTGGGGTACGCCGCAGGTGATATGGTGGATCTGTGATTTTGAGTTCCCAAGAGCTACAAACTCAGTCCTGTCAGACAGGTAGGACCGGAACCACTTGAGGACAGTTCCAGAGAGTCCGATGAGGTGTTGGAGACGGTGTAACAGGATGCAGTGGTCTATGGTGTCAAATGCGGCGGTAAGGTCAAGCAGAATGAGTAGTGAGGGGAAGCCCTGATCAGCAGCCACCAGGAGGTCATTGGTGACTCTGACCAGGGCTGTCTCTGTGCTATGGGCTGCACGAAAACCAGACTGAAACTTTTCGAAAAGGTTTAGGCCACGGGCTAGGATAGTCACGTGTGCACCCCCCCCACAACCCTATAAATTTGGTATCACTGGAAACCTTGGGATGTCTAGATTACAATTATAACTGGTAACAGTAAAAAAACTGGGACTTGCTATGACATATCAATAGTTTTATTGACCTACCATAAAACTCATGAAATGGCTGAATGCGAAACATGTGATTTCGCCACATGATACAAAGACTCAGTAAATCATCAATTTTTCACTTAAATAAACATATAAGGCATGAAATGAAAGCGAACTCTGTGCCAAATCATTCCCTTTTTAAATGATATGTCTGTCTTAATTGTGTCTGAAGATATGCTTTAGTGAAGTATGACACCATATAAACAATAAATGCTCGTATGACAATACATGATGAATATGACAATAGTTCTGTTTTCATCATAATTCTACATACATTTGCCTAAACTATATGCACAACAAGAAAGCCCAATCTCTCAGCTTTGATCTCATGCCAAAAGTAATCTGGTAGGACAAATACTAGCAAAGATATCATATGTTTTACCTAGTGATCGATAAAACACTTAAATGAATGCTGAAGATCGCATAATGATCCCATATTCAGCTTAAAAATTGAAATGCCATATGTTTCGAGGTATCAACAAACCTACACTTGCAATATTACCACTTTCATTTCCATCATATACAATGTTTGATATGTCTCAGTGTGCCACAATAACTCAATAACCAGTAACACATAAATTGACACAAAAAGTCAATCTCGCCAAGCTTTCAAAACGTATGTCAAAAACAATAACTGATTCTGTTACTTATCTTTTCTGAAACATAAAAGAAAACTAATGAACATGTTTTTTTCGGTCGTTTTGTTTTAGTGAGTTTTTTGTGCATTTATTTTGACCTGTAACATAGATCATCTCAGTCTGAATCACAGTCACTTTCATCTTCCACAAATGATTCAAAGTCAGCATCGATATCACAAACCAGATCTGAATCTAAGTCATCCAGGTCCTCACTGAAGTCCTCAGTTACCACAGTTTCCTGAGCATTATCTAGAAGTTCTTTTGGCAGGAAATCACCTGTGAACCAGATAGGTAGTAATTGCACCTGCTAAGACATATTAAACATTGTATGTGGGTGAAACTTGGGAATATTAGAAGTACAGGTTTGTTGATACCCTAAAACCTATGGCATTTCAATTTTATTTCAAGTTAAATACATTTTAATAATATATAATTCAAGTTGAAGTGATGATGCGATCTTCAGCATTCATTTAAGTGTTTTATCGATCACTAGGTAAAACATATGATATCTTTGCTAGTATTTGTCCTACCAGATTACTTTTGGCATGAGATCAAAGCTGAGAGATTGGGCTTTCTTGTTGTGCATATAGTTTAGGCAAATGTATGTAGAATTATGATGAAAACAGAACTATTGTCATATTCATCATGTATTGTCATACGAGCATTTATTGTTTATATGGTGTCATACTTCACTAAAGCATATCTTCAGACACAATTAAGACAGACATATCATTTAAAAAGGGAATGATTTGGCACAGAGTTCGCTTTCATTTCATGCCTTATATGTTTATTTAAGTGAAAAATTGATGATTTACTGAGTCTTTGTATCATGTGGCGAAATCACAGGTTTCGCATTCAGCCATTTCATGAGTTTTATGGTAGGTCAATAAAACTATTGATATATCATAGCAAGTCCCAGTTTTTTTACTGTGAAGTATATTTGATGTTTTATTATAGAAATAAATGTGATGTTAATAAAGTTTACATTTGCAGTATTACACATGGTACATGCTGACTTCACAATGACCATATGGCATTCTCTGATGCGTGCCCCTCACCCAGGAATGTGCGCTGATAACAGCGCCCCTCACCCAGTAATGTGTCAACTGGGGGCATGGTTTTTGGTGTTTGTTTTGTGTCCAGGAAGGCAGAGGTCACAAAGCCAAGACGACCAAGGACAAGGCATGGAGTGGAAAAATACTGGTCACCTGATACAACGTGCTAAATTTGCATATTCATGAACACAATGTATAAATTGTGGGTCTCAGATAGGGTGGGTGTCTTTTCACATGTCTGGTGTAAGCCCCACGTAATCGTGTGCAGGCAGGGATGTTTTGAGGAGACCCGGATATATCTGTATTAGATTTATACTGTCAGGGAATAAACTTTTTGGATTTTTGACGGCTTGAGTTTGGACCTTTCTTCCATTTGAATGCGCACCCCAACAACTGTTACCAGTTATAATTGTAATCTAGACATCCCAAGGTTTCCAGTGATACCAAATTTATACGGTTGTGGGGGGGGTGCACACGTGACTATCCTAGCCCGTGGCCTAGTTGTGAGTATGAACAGTATGGTAAGGCTACTTTCTCTGCTTACTTGATCCATAATGCATCTATTACTTTGTGTACCATTACCAAGATTTTGTAATGTCTTAGACTGTTATAATTGACTGTTATAATTCTATGCTGACATTTTTGCATTTTACAACAGTTAGATGAGAAAGCAGAAGATTGGACATTATCTTTGTTAGCAGCCTGATGTGTATCTCATGACCACAGTTGAGGAACCCTCGTGTCTGGGGGTGATCTCTGTCTTTAGAAAATATGTGCGATATACCTTGGTTATAATGCATTAAAAGGTCTTTATACTCAGCCAAGACCATACACTTTACAAAGCCAATTTTTGCAACATCACAGCATTCATGAACAACATTCAATAAAACAAGCCATAGCCTTTTGTAATGCTCTTTATTGTAACATAAGTTACAGTGGTCACTTGGAGGGGCCCGGGGAGTTGGGGTAGTCCTCCTGCTTATCCACAAATATCTCCTGCATATCCTGATCTGCTTTGTCTTTTCCACCAAAAATTCTGAAAGCAGTAATATAGAAAACAGAGTCAAAGCACAATACCTTACAACCTTACAATGGTTATACTAAAGAGTAAATGAAGTCTTACCCGCGGACAACATGACCGACTAAGAAAAGGAAAAACAATTCGGATTCAGAATTACATAAATACCCATGCATAAAGGCTTAAGTATACACTTGTCTGTGGTGAAAAATGTCAAATGTAATGTAATTATTCAATCAGAAATACCTAAATATTATCATCAGTGAGTGTCTGGCTGCTGATATTTGCAAGCCCCTCTTGTAGTTATCAGTCAACAAGATAATGGTTAACGTTAGCATTTATGTCAGGTTTAGGCACATGCTAGATTATGGTTAAGGTTAACATTTGGGTTTGTCATTTTTGGGCATCTGCAGTGCTACATCCAAAATGAGCATGAGGCGCTGGGGCTCCAAGGCCAAACAACACCAGAACTAACTTTTTCATTTACTATTCTACTGTTAAATAGGCCACAGGTTTGAGAGTGAAGACTGATACTTCTCGCCTCACATTAAAAGTACACTGTTCCTAAACAATAGTAATATACAATCTGCATAATCATTATTACACACTTGGACAATTTATAGTTAAATTCATGATAAATAAAATGTTGAAATACTCACGTCCTTGTCCAATTATGTGAAATATACTTTCTCCTGGCTCAGCCATCAGCACCACCATGCCCATGACAAGGAACACCAAGGTTAGTTTCATCCTGTGAATAGATATTTACACTAAAGAACTCAGAACCAACAGTATGCGCTGTAATCTTAAGGTAAAATTAATCAAATAAAATTTTACAACATACCTGATGTTGGATTAATGAATATGAGGATTATAAGAGGGTTTTCGTGGTTGTGGTGCCTACTGTGTGGCAGAGCAGTGACTTTTTATAGATTAAAATCAGGAAGTTCAGATCTGTTTTGAAATCACCAGTGGTAATCTGCAAACTCTTGAGGGCTACCTCAATTTCTAAACCTCAAGTATGTGGGCATATGACGGCTTTCTGTTTGTACCTGTAGTAAATAATTATCATACTTTCATTGTTTGATCTTCCATTTAACAAAATAAAGATGTATAAAGGTGTATTTGTCCAATTATAATTGGACAAATAAGTCGAGCTTTGACTTTTGTTTGCATTAATTTGCTAGGTAACATTTATTAAATAGCCGCTACTTATGCTGCTTTCTGGGGGTCTTATTTAGAAAGTATGTGTATGTACAAAATTATTATGCACATAAGTATGTGACTTTCCAGGCTATATTTATGATCTATTAAAAATTTCCATTAGGCCTATCACAATACTTACTATATTGATTTATCATTCTATATATATATATATAAAAGCTGTTGTCATTATTTATCGTATGTACAATTTCTTTGCAATTGATTGAATTAATAACTTCTATGACTCATTACAGATGCAAACAAAACTTAAGTGTTTCATTCTGCTATTTATTTATTCGGGGGTTGTTTTTTTTTGTTTTTAAATAGTTATTTGTGGTTTAAATCTGCTCTTGGATTTTGTGTTGCAGTGGCATAATTTACTTTCAATAATATTGTTTATATTTACTTTAGTAATATTTCACACTTCAAAATGTGTGCATTGTGGCTTTCAGAGATTAAATATACTGATGTTTGTTGTAGTGTACTGACATTTCTTTATCATTTTGTTCATTTATGACTGGCAGCGAGGAGGTTGTGCTGTGTTTTTGTGGAGTCTTCATGTGTAAATGGTAAATGTTTTTTTAATATAGCACTTTTCCACCTGCAAGGCACTGAAAGCACTTCAGATCGAGGAACCACCCATTCACACACACACATTCATACACCAGTGTACACAAATACAGGGGGCAGGTGGGTTAAGTATCTTGCCCAAGGACACAACAACAGCATTCATCTGTGGGAGCTAGAATCGTACCGCCAACCTGTGGGTCAGTGGATCTGACAGCTCTACCAGTGTTAAAAAACGTGTGCTGTTTCTCCCACACTTGTCCTTGGTTAGTCAGTATGAGAGTGAATAGTTTAAAACACTGGAGAGGGTTCTAGTACTTATTCCAAAAGTTACATTGACCTTTATTTGTAGAAAATATTGTGAAACATTTGAGGTATTCTTACAACAGGTTCCATGAGAACGCAGAAGAGTGGGTGTTATCAGCGTTAGCAGGCTGATGTGTATCTGTGGCTCCATGACTCATTTAGACCTGCACCACAGATCTGAGGAAGCACTTGAAGTTACAGTGATGTCAGCTGTTTTATGTTAACCAAGACGATATTCTGTATGTATGGTTCATTTGTTAGTTAACACTGAATACTATAGATTTCATATGTTATAGTGCAGTGCGTAGTGAGGACTTTTTGCCTTCCTGCATAAAGGTTTCAGCACAGTTTCCACCATCTACCTATTCATGGTTTTCATCGTCCTGTTATAGATGACATTTTGAGGACTTTTGCCATTCAAACTCTGCAGAAGTGTCTCTGGGTACTGCATAGTGGTAGCTCATGGCTCCTCCTGACAGCGTACAATGAGACAAATACTATAAGAAAATAACACATTTCTGTATAGAAACAACACAGTACCTTCACTTCTCACACCTTATAGCATAGATAAATTACACAGATAAGACCCTATGTAGCATTCTTTCAAAATTATCTTTGGATTAGTCATGTTTTGTCTGAATTTCAGTTGTTATAATGAGTTGTGGTTTGATTTGGAAAAAAAAAAAAAGGATGGGTTGTAAAAGCACTTTGGTAATTTATTTCCTAAAATGTATGTTAAAACCAAAAAATCTATGGTAAAATTAATGGGAATTTTACCTGACGTTGGCCTGACAGTTTAGCTCCTTTGCAACAGAATCTTCATTGTTCTGCAAAATTTGAAACAATAACATTAGAAAGCTTATAAAAACATACTCAAATAGAATCTGTTCTCCTCTCAGAACCAAGCAGCACTGGACATGGTGCCAGTGTGTGAGAGCGGCCCACAGTGAGCCTGGTGTGGTGCTGGATCCACTCTGATAATGACCCAGAGAGACCAGGATTAAGCCTAATCCACACTTAAACCATTCTTCTTCTGATTCTGTCGCTCTGAGGACCACTCTGCAGACATCAGTGTGCACACCTGGAGGACTGCGGCAGGCAACAAAAGCTCACTTCTCAAGGATGACAAAACACTACAGAGCATACGGCAAAATTCCAAAGCCACACTTAAATGATGACATTTTATTATATTAGATTTTATTTCATTTAAACTTTTATCTTAAAGGGGGGTATTATGCAATATCAACTTTTTGGTGCTTTCTACCATGTTATAATGTTGTTCCTCTCTAAAAGGAACTAAATATAACTTTTTTTTTAATCTTTTCTTTAAACTCAGTCCCAACAGAGTACACTATTAAAGCAACACCCACCTTCAAAAATGAATCTTGAATTTTAGAAATTGCCTTTTTCTAAAAGTCTGGCCGTTTTTGTGTACATACTACCGAAATGACAGCCGTCTTGAAAAAAGGCCCCATCTTGAATTTTTTATTGGCCTTAACAGAGTACTTGTGGCATATTTTCTGTATCACTATTTGGAAACAGTGGCAATGAACATAGGACAGGAATGGCAGGCATCTTGAAAAATGGTTTCCATCCTGAACTTTTACGGGCCTCTTATTTTCTAACAGTGGCCCCTCCTCTCTGTGGACTGCACCTTGCCGTGGTGGAGAGGCTTGTGAGCCAGCAGGGATTTTATATCCCTGGCAAGTTTAACTAAGCCGCACAGGTCAAAGGAGAGAAGTCAGACAAAGCAGACATTATGACTATTTGACAGAAATCGTGGCCATTTTGAAAATAGTCACCATCCTGAATTTTTGAGCAAATACCTTTTTCCAAAAGAGTGTTCCTTGAAGAGAATTTCTGCCTGATTTTATGTTTGCATCACCATTTGAATTGAAATAATTGAAATAATTAATATTCTATAGGAACGGTGGCCATCTTGAATTTGTGACAAGCATCTTTTTCCATGATAATGTCCTTTAAAGAGTATTTATATCAAATGTTAAGTTTGGATCACTTTTGAATAATTTATATAATAACCATGGCGGCCATCTTGAAAAATCGCCGCCATATTGAATTTTTGAGTAGCCAACCCCTTTTTCCAGAATAGTGGCCAAAGTATCTGCGCCAAATTTCATGCTTTTATACCAAAAGTGAGCAATTTTTTTTTTTTTTACTTATTTGCTGCACTATAGCTCAAGATCTGGAGATCGATTCCCACTGCTCCCAACAGGATTCCCCAGAAGCATTGAAAGAATGCAAAGGACAACTTCCCTACAGGGACAATACAGTGTCCCTTAACATCAACAATGTGATGGAATAGCAGGTAGCATTTCTACCTCACAGCAAGCTTGCAAGCAGCTACCCCTGTGTTCTATTCCCAAAGTCTTTGTTTAGTCTCATTACATGAATTTCCACTACAGAACATCAATTTATTGCTGATTTCTTTTCAGCTTCTTAGTGTGCTTTCTTAATTTTGTTCTCATTCAAATACAAAATTGTTCAAAAGAGAAAAAAAAAAAACACTTTTGTGGTGACACCATCAATGTCAAAGTCAGAGAAGTGAAAATGATTTAGTAGAATACACAAAGCTGAAATGAGGGCAGAGGCGCGAGGAATGGATTCTCAACAGTGTCTTGGTGGGACCCGCTGCCTACTGCTCGGGTCGTTTGATATACAGCGCTGGCTCATCACGCCACTGAGCCAGGCAGATGAAAAACGCTGGAGTGTACGCATTTTGATTCTCAAATCAACTGTGTTTTGATTTGGGTTTAGTTACAGCCGGGCGTGACGCAGCCTATTATGTGCTTCATTACGACGAGAGGAGACAGCGAGCATGGCAAAAATGGAGTAAGCAGAAGAGGAGACAAATGTTGTAGAAGAGTATTGTTAGGCCTACGTCAGTGTGATCAAATCAAGGTGATAATGTTATAATGTGATAATGTGATATTTGGCCTGAGCCAGTAACAGAGTAATTGGCGAGAGCTATTGTTCTTTGCTAGTCTCTTATTATTTTTTTCTTGGTAGGAAATCGCATTTTTCACCCCCTGAATATGGACATTTGAACCAGGTATGGGATCAACAGGCTACATCTAGACTAGGTTCACAAAAATTATCAGTTTTTTTTGGGTTACTCTTTATGGTTTGCCCATAGCACGGCAGCGAAAAACACCTTTATTTCCTCTTTCATTGATGACTTCTCACAGCCACAGGCATTGGTCTAGAGAGCTCAAATTCAAATCACAATTGTGTGATCCCAGCCTGAATCTAACAGATTATGAAGTCTAATACAACTGAACACTATAGCGCCTCCTACCATAGATATGAAACATTACTGGATTTGTACCAAATTTGGGGATTAAATTCTATGCATGATTACAAACAAAAAATATATTACGGGCATGGGACATTTTTCACGGTTGGCCCAAAACATACATTTAAAAGTGCACTGTGTAATTTTTCTGATGGAGGATCTGTGGGCCTGGGCAGCTGTCCGTAAAGGGACATTAGCATTCCGGGACGGTCACATGGGAGGAGCGTGTGCGCCATCAATGCCATGAGCAGCTTTAATATCCAGTTATTACTCAAGTTTTGTTTAGCAATCCATGAGAATAGAATATTCCAAATCTTAAGAAGTAAATGTAAATCCTTAAAGGTCCTATATTACGCAAAATTAACTCTTGTGAGCTTTAAACCATGTTATAATGCTGTTACCTTCTCAAAACATACCCGGAGTTGAGTTTTGTTTCATTTATACATATTTGAGTAATCCTTTATTACTCTGTCCATATCTCCAAAGCTAAAAATGCTCTGGTCCATCTTGTGATGTCATGTAGTGGTAGTTTTTAAGTTAACAGCTACCTTTTGCCTTTAGTTTACTGGAGATTGGCATTTCCAGAGCTGAAATTAACCAAATGATGATATATGGAGTTTTAAAACACAGTGGAGCACTTCCTGTCCTTACAACACAAGATGGAGCAGAGTGTTTTCTGTTTGAGAGAACAACTCAGCCTAAATATACAGGGTTTGTGTTTTAAACCTGTGTGAACTAAACAAAATACAACCCCAGGTATGTTTGCGATGAGGAAACAACATTATAACATAGATCAGATAATAGTGTAATATGGGCCCTTTAACAAACTACGTGATACTATACCACTACTACCACTAGTCCCTACATACAGTATGTTTAACTCTCTGGTACATTTCCTTTCTTGCACATAAAACTGTACGATCTGCATTTGATCTGCCACAGATTCGGAGAGTTCATTCATGTTGTTACTATTGTTGTAGTTGCTACATTTTATTTAAATACTTCAATAAAATTCTCTGGTACTTTTAGCATTTCTACTTGGGTTTTATGAGCAGTGTTTTGATGTGGATGTAGCTAGCACAAAGTGTGATGTAAGCTGTTATGTGCTTCATTACTGTCAGTGAGGAGGAGACAGTGAGTGTGCGTGTCAAAGAGCCAAAACACAAAGTTAACCAACCATGTGCCGGTAGTGTATCAAAGAGTTGTATAGTTTTCCTGTGGGCTTGAATGTGTACTGGACAAAACATCTACTAAAAACCATCATAGGCTTTGGTGAGCAGTTAACATTTGTCAGTTTGTACAAGAGTGAAAGTAATCATTTTGTATATAACTTTCTAGCTTTTATTGCACATACAATACCTTAAAAGAAGAAGTACTCAATTTTATTACGTTTAAAACAAAAAAACAAAAACGTAAAACACTAGGTAAAAGTTTCACAGGAAATTATTGAAGTATTTGTTTAAAATGTTCTTAAAGAGTAAAAAGTATTTCATGCATATTTTGAGATCTTATAAGGCTTCAAATGCAGTGATTTAGTAGTTTTTATTTGTATATTTTTGTTTGATCTAACTACAAATGTGTAAATAAACCCCCCAGTCTTTTCAGCAAGTCTCAGACAAAAAATACTTTTCCGCTCAGTTAAAAAATATAGTGGATTCTCTTGAATGTACTGAAGTAAAATTAGAAAGTATCCCCTTAAAATCTACTCAAGTAAAGTACTGATACCTAAAATGTATACTGAAGTAATGTGAACTTTACTATTTGACTTTACTTTGTACTTTGTTACTTTCCACCACTGCTTAAACGTTACATAGTACAATTTAAAATGAGAGTAATGTGAAATTAGCCGTGACAATTTATACATACTAAAAGATGTTATTTTGTGGATTTAAAGATTGTTCAGCAATGTATAGTAGTAGGCCTAATGGCAGTAATAGTTAGTGTATTTACCATAGTACTTAATATGAAATGCCTGGGAAGATATATTTGACTTGAAAACAAAATGTGCTGAAATCCTGTGTTTTTGGTGAACAACAAGGTAAAATGTTACACAAAGACTCAGCTGGGGGTAGCACTGACTTCACTCACCTAATCCCGTGTTTCATAAGCTTTTAGTTTAGTTCATTGTTACCATGGGAACATAGAATCAGAAATGTGTTTTGTTTTTGCAAACGTTAACTTTTCACACAGAATAACATTTTTTTCCTCAAAATATTTAAGTCAAAGAAAGAAAAAACGCCACCTTTTTTAACAATCAAAACCATTGTGTGAATATGAATAGAGATTTACATAGTGCCAAAAAGCTCCTTCACTGTTTTTCCCGGTGAGTGGTACACTGGCATAAGACCAAATGGAAATCATACTGTGCTTGGATAATATAATGTAATTCATGTGCACTCCAAATCTAACAGCAAACTTAATTTTATACACCAGACAGTCCATTTAAGAATCAAGGAGATCAGGGGTGAGGCCATTATAACTGACTGGACAAAGGCTATATTAAATCTACAATATACTACTACATCTTAAGAGTCAAACGGTGTAAAAATAGTAAGAAATGTTACTCAGAATCAAGCGACTTCTAAAACTAAAACTGCTGGCGCTTCAAAATAAGGTAAATGTTTGAGTACAACAATTAATACAACTATACTAGAAACTATTAACATGGCAATAATACTAAAATTTCAACACACTTTGTAACATATATAAAAATGTGAGAAAAAATAATCTTGTGTTGAATTGTGGTTTATTGAAGCAATCTGTGGAGGTATTTTATGAGAGATTGAATTTGGATACTGTTGTGAGCATCTTCCCTCAAATCTTACACAGCTCAATAAACACATTTTGAGAGTGATTGCCTTCAGAATTACAGCTAACACCTGTATAAATGGGTTGTTGGGGTGCACACTGGCTCCACAGGCAGAACATTGGTAGTAGTTAGCATGCTTGTCTCAATTTATCTTTTTGAGTCCTGGATTGCAGCAACTGTCCAAATTGATGGTTTGATTTTCAGGACATTTCTGTGATTATAAATTCTGTATTTCCTCATTTGAGTAATCCAAATAGAAATATACAACATATTTTGCATATAGACAGCTCATTATTATACTTGCTGGAGAGGGTTTATTCATTTCATTAAATTGTATTATAAGTATGTATTTAATAATGGCGATAATGACTTCCATAGTTGGCTTTCATTTATTTGTGTATTTTGAGCAGGCCTGTTGAAGCCTCTTAAAGCGCTACTCTATTACTCTATAGTCTAGTCATTATTCCGTCACTACACACGCACACACACACACAGCTACTATTAGAGGATAAATATTTGTTCCAAAGATTTGTTTTGGCGGTTTTACACTGTTACACAGAAATGCTAGTCTTTGAAATAGGTACATACATGTATCCACAGCACAGCGTGGAATACCAAAAGCAGGTAAACTGGAGGCTATTCGAGCCTTAGTGCACAAATAGCGCAGCCCCTGTACGTACATGCAGAGGCCTGAGGAGACAGGACACAAACAGGATGATTTAGGACGCGGCCCAGCACAGAATGCTCCTCTTTAGGAGAGAGGAAGGAGAAAAATGAGCGCAGCCATGTGTGGGACCAGCGGACAGAGGACGAGAAGCACCGCCCATCCATCACACTGTTAAATGGACAAGGGGCACAGGCTAAGTTTAATCAATGTGGACACGTGGGGCTGCTGCAAATTAACACACAACAGCAATTAATCTGCTTTCACCATAGACTTGTTTGGATGTGTTCCGTTAGCCTGCAGATAAAGACAGAATAATGATTTCTTGGCTTCACTCAATCATGTCAAAACAATTTGTCTGTGCAGGCCCAGGGGTGCAGCGCTAATGGAGATCAAATTAGCACGCTGGACTTTTTCACTTTGGCAGGTTTTGTAAGTCTGAATGTGTGGAGCAGAGATCATCACACTCAAATGTGAATTATGTCAATGTGTAATTTGGGTTTAGAAAATTGTGGCTTGTTTGATTGTTAAAATTTATCCAAATCTTGTGCTGCAGATTTACAACTGTGATTGGTTAAACTACAAACTTGGTTTTGATTTGATTACAGTTCTGTGTTTCTCTGTTTACTGCAGCTCTGTGCTCAAACACTCCTTTCCCCTCCTGCTCCTCCTACTGGTCAACCTCTGTTATGATCTGAGTGAGTGACAAGTTTATTCAACCAATAAACAACTGACTAAACATATAAACTTGTTGTTAATTACTGGGATAGGGCTAAAGTAAATTAAGTGAGTATTGTTAGTTACCAGGCAACCAAATCATTTTATAGTCATTGTTGAGGGGGAAAATACCTTTTAGCTACTACCTATGTTGTTTTTTTTTTTTGTTTTTTTTTGTTTTTTTTTTTACAGTCAGCTGTTTCTGGACCCCTTTTAGTAATCCTAAATAATCATAATGCCTTGTACTTGAAACTCACTTACAGGCTCATTGAATTATCTCAAAGTGCTACACTTCATTCACTCCATACTCAGTGATGGTTAACTACAGCTGCCCTGGGGTTGACTGATGGAAGTGAGGCTGCCAGTCTGCACCATCGGCCCTTCCAACCATCACCAATCTTAAAACACTTAACCACATTTGTACTACTAATAGTTAAGATCTGCCTAAGGACACAACGGCAGAACTTGGTCTAAACAGGAATCGATCTTCCAACTGCAATCAGGTTGGTAGGTGAGTGCTCGAACCAGTGAGCCACCGTCGCCCAAAAACCTCTGCCTAAGTTTTTTTTTTTTTTAAATAGACAGCTATTTCTGGAACCCTTTTCATGAATCCAACAGATTGATCAAGCTTTTACTACAATCAAGTTACTAATTCTATTTTATGTACTCTTTGTATGTCTATCTCCTTTTAGCTCTAGACTAGGACTTTAATGTTCTCCCTCTCTCCCAGTCCATCACCCCCTCTGCTCCACACTACTCCAAACTGCTACAGGCCAGCCCATTAACACCTGTCTATGAGAAACAAATGGACCGGACTGGAGCACAAAGAGAAGGTACCATTTCCACTGCTCCTGTGTTCTAGCCTAAACCCAGGAATCCAGAGAGTGATTGAGAGACGCTACTTCAATTATGTATAACCCAACAACTTCAATTAAGCAGGGTAGCAGCAAAATCAATAGGGACCCAATGATGTCCGGGTCTGTTCATTCGTCACTGTAGTTTGGGTTTGTCTGCGGGCACTAGAGTCTGGAGGAGGTATAAATCACTCCACAGCCAACAAGACTACATCCTTCCATCTCCGCTGCTCTGGGCGTCACCAGCTCAGTTTATCAATAATGACTAATGATAGCGTGATTGAACCGTATAGATCAGCAGCAATTTGAAAGAAGGGTTTGTGGGAGCTAATATCAACAGGGCTAGACAGGAAATTGGAAATCATGTTAAAATAATTACAAAGTGAAGGGGATATAGAAGATGGATTCTGTTTTGAAAGAGTTGTATTGTTGTAGTTTTGGGTTATAGTATGTTATAAGAAGCACTGGATGGTTTTGAAAGTTTAAATATGTTTTGTTATAGTAAAGAACATGTATTATGTATTCTTGTGGCACTCCCTCTGCAGTCAGCAACAGAAATGAACAATGAGAAATAAACAAATAAATCCATTAGGAAATGTGAATGCTATGCTAATAGAGCCATGCATTTATTGTGAACACAGTTTGACTGCAGAAAGATTCTGGTGATGGCTTATGGGCTTCATAACTATGTAGCACAAGTCTGTATTTTTTCTTCTTTCATCAGTGCCACAGTAGCTGACCTGGGTGGAACCCGTCTCCAGATCTGAGCCACATTTATGGAGGAACCAGGTTAACAAGACAAAAACCAACATCTTCAAGGACATTAAAGAAAAAGCAACTTTATGGAGCTTTCTACCATTTTATAATGTTGTTCCCTCATCAAAAAATGGCTCTAAGAGGCTTTATATGTAGTCCATGCATGTTAATGCTAGTGATCTACCAATCTCTCCCAGGCCCTATTTGAACCCTCTTTAAGCTTAGCACTACTGTTCTATCCAGTGCTCAGCCTACAACATCCATGCCTCTGCTCAGCAACTTGCAATGTGCAGTAGTTTCAATAGCAGAACACTGATTATAATCTGAAAGTGAAACTATACATGTTTACATTAAACATGTTACATTGTTTTCAGCGAATATAACATTTTAAAGACAATAAAAAGTAACATAGAGATCAAAATATGTTACGCGTTAGCAATTAATAGCCCAGAAATGTAATACTCCCTCTACTCTACATGTTTTAGGTTTAAGGAGGAACCAGTGTAACCAGACAAAAACCTAGCAAGTGCATGATAACACTGAATTTCCCCACATCTTCAAGTACATTAAAGCATGACAAATTGCAACACAAATAACAGCATATATTGTCTGTTATGTCTATAAGCAGACAAATCAATACATCTCATTATTGACGGCGGATGTGATCTGCTCTGTCACTCACCTCTAAGTCCTATTATCAACATTCAAATCAGCCAAGCCTTGTAACACGACTACTCTGATCACAGATACTTAATACAGTACAGAGCTGCTTCTCTCTCTTATCATAGCCATCATTTGTATCTCAGCGTGAAATTTCATATAACCAACTGTGCCTGTGCATGTTTGTGGGCATTAGCTACCTTTTGTAATGATCAATAATTCAGAAGCAGGAAGACAATGCCTGTTCAGCTCAGATTTCCTGTAAGATTTTTTGTTTTGCATCAGCCGCTCTCTGTAGAACCAGGGAGGAGAGGGACATATAGGGGACCAATGGGGACATGACTTTGAATGGGCCATGTGTCTTGCTCTTCTATAAGGGAGATATGGAGGTAGAACAGTGTGTTGTGTATTAACAAGTATTGATTTGTGGCAGGCTGCTCCAGGGTTCACCTTACACGTTTATTTTGCAGCATTTAAGTGTGAATGGTGTGTTGTTTTAGTGCATGCAATATGTATGGAGATGGTAAAATACAAAAATATTACTATAGAGTCCATACCATGCGCCTAATCCACGTAATACCAGCCCCACAGTTACTCTATAGGGCCTTTTTTTTAACCCTTCTAACCCCAGGTCCTAGCTCACTTGTGTAGTTGTCAGATCACTGATACTTTTGGGCCATTTGAACATATTTCTGACAGTGCTCATGATGGACACATTCTTTTAAAGAGGGGGTATTATGCAAAATCGACCTTCTTGGAGCTTTGTGTCATGTTATAAAGTTGTTCCATCATCAAAAACATGCCTCAAGAGGTTTTTGATGTTATCCATGCATGTTTGAGTAATCTTGCAGTCTCTCCCAGGCACTATTCAAACCTTCCTTGTGATTAGCGGTACGTTTCATAAATATACAAAAGCATGATACAGAACAATGCTCCACAACTTCACAAACCTGATGTTATGTGCTGTTTCATTAGCAGACAGCACACTCATTGTGTTGCGATAGCACTCTGGAAGGGGAGTGACTTAGCATGAGGAGTGAAGGGAGAGGGCACTCAGCATTAAAATGTATAAACTAAAACTAATTAGACATTCTAATAAATTGTTTTTGGCTAATATAGCATTTTCAGAACAACCAAAGGTAACATGATGGTCTAAATATATTATTTATTTACAATTAATCCCACATAGAGTAATACCTCTTCTTTCAGCAGTTCCATTTCTTGTCATAAATTTATTCAATTTCTATTTATTTTTTTTTTTTTTCCTGTGTGTTTGCCTAGAAAAATGTCAAAAGATATTATGAATAGGCTATCTATTTGTGCTGTGTTTAAACCGACAAATTTGCCCAAACCAGATTTTGTATTTGTTTAAAAAATGACAAAAATCTCTGTTGTTTTAACATTTAAACGTTAGTGCTGCTTGATGGCTCTGTATCAGGCCTTTTAAAGTACAAAAACAAACCCAGTGTCATAATTGTGCATTAGTCATATCCAGTCTCCAGTAAAGTGCTACAACTCTGGGTTTAGTCACATGCTATTACCTATCCACACCTGCTTCACATGTCTCTTGTTAACACAATGTGGCTGATAATGGCCACTATAAAGCCTGTGTGATTTCGAAATGTCAGCCTCCATAGAAAGGCACCTTTAGCAGCTTTGTTATGTCTTCACTTTGGGGACTAGTGTGTGTATGTTTTTTTTTTTTCTTGGGCACAGGGAGCTGCAGGACCACCACGACCCTGAAAGGTCACTGTTGATTGGATAACAGCAGAAAGCTTTTAACTGTTGTGTGTTGGGATGTCGCCCGACGGCCACAGAGCTGCCCGGGCCTCTTGAATGAGATTGGATTCTGCTTAATTCTGTGTGTGGACCCAAGGCAAACACTGCACAGTTGGGTGCATTATTCAAAGAGGGCTATTGAAAGAAACTAAGTGAAAGTTCAAAAATACCCATTTGGAGTTAGATTAGTAAACGCAACAAATATTTCTGTCTGCATGAAATTTGTGTGTCCAAATGACTTCCTAAATGTGCCTTAATAATGTCTGTTTACCATTAGCGATATTTGGTAACATTTTATAATAACTACACTAGTATCTTAAAGATGCACTATGTAACTTTTTGGTCCAGGGCCTGGTTCCTTGTTTCTATGGTATATCATAGCTCTACCTCGAATGTTCCACAATATGAAATTAAACAGCTCTACCTTACATTTATTCAATTGCAGGTGATTTTATTGCTCAAAACAGGAACAGGAAAAACATGTATTCTGACTGTGACTGGGGTTGCCTGTCCACAGAGCTGACCAGTAACTCATGTGGTAATACAGGAAGTGCTCCACTGTGTTTTTGAAGGTAAAAGTTACACTACACTGCTAAAAGTTTTCACTCACCCATCCAAATAATGGAAATCAGGTGTTCCAATCACTTCTATGGTCACAGGTGTGTAAAATCAAGCACCTCGGCCTGCAGACTGTTTCTACAAACATTTGTGAAAGAATGGGTCGCTCTCAGGAGCTCAGTGAATTCCGCCGTGGTACTGTGATAGGATGCCACCTGTGCAAGTCTAGTGGTAAAATTTCCTTGCTCCTAAATATTCCACATTCAACTGTCAGTGTTGCGACATGACAGTAACTCAGCCACGAAGTGGTAAGCCACGTAAACTGACGGGGTGGGGTCAGTGGATGCTGAGGCACATAGTGAGCAGAGGTCGCCAACTTTCTGCAGAGTCAATCGCTACAGACCTCCAAACTTCGTGTGGCCTTCAGATTAGCTCAAGAACAGTGTGTAGAGAGATTCATGGAATGGGTTTCCATGGCCGAGCAGCTGCATCCAAGCCATACATCACCAAGTGCAATGAAAGCACGTCGCCACTGGACTCTAGAGCAGTGGAGACGTGTTCTCTGGAGTGACTAATCACACTTCTCCATCTGGCAATCTGATGGACGAGTCTGGGTTTGGCCCTTGCCAGGAGAACGGTACTTGTCTGACTGCATTTTGCCAGGTGTAAAGTTTGGTGGAGGGGGGATTATGGTGTGGGCTTGTTTTTCAAGAGCTGGACTTGGCCCCTTAGTTCCAGTGAAAGGAACTCTGAATGCTTCAGCATACCAAGAGATTTTGGACAATTCCATGCTCCCAACTTTGTGGGAACAGTTTGGAGATGGCCCCTTCCTCTTCAACATGACTGTGCACCAGTGCACAAGGCAAGGTCCATGGATGAGAGAGTTTGTTGTGGATGGACTTGACTGGCCTGCACAGAGTCCTGACCTCAACCTGACAGAACACCTTTGGGATGAATTAGAGCAGAGACTGAGAGACTGAGAGTATGTGACCTCACAAATGAGCTTCCGAAGAGCGGTCAAAAATTCCCATAAACACACTCCTAAACATTGTGGGCAGCCTTCCCAGAAGAGCTGAAGCTGTTATAGCTGCAAACGGTGAACCAATGTCGTATTAAACCCTATGGATTAAGAATGGGATGTCTCTTAAGTTTATATGCGAGTCAAGACAGGTGAGCGAATACTTTTGGCAATATTAGTGTAGCTGTTAACATGAAAACCACCTGTTTATGACATCACAAGGTTGAACAAAGCTTTTTGAGCTTTAGAGATATAGACAGACTAATAAAGGATTACTCAAACATCTGTAATTGAAACAAAACACAACTCCAGGTACGTTTTTGATGAGGTAACAACATTATAATAAGGCTAAACACTCACAAGAGTCAATTTTGCGTGATAGGGGACCTTTAAGAAGAAGAGTCAAATATTTGCCTGGTGAAACTTTGCTGAAATTCCTATGCTGCTGTCTCCACAACACCATTTCTGGCTGATAGCGCTGGCGTCTCTCTAACCACTGGCACAAACTGATAAATATGTAAATGCGTGTCTGCCTAAACTACGCCACAGTGAAGAACATGTAAATGAAGAGGTTTTTCTGTGAAGCGGTGCCATCTGCCTCCTGCTCCTTTTATGGGACCTGACAGGACGTCCATATTAACACCATTTTCTCCCTTAAAGTGGTTGTAACATAAACTTGTGTGAAAGCTCTTATGGGACTCCTTCAGCTCCCCGATCTCCGCTTGGCCTCGTCCTCCCAGACACCAGAGCTGCACTTTTTGGATGTGAAGGTTAAATGCTCAACAGTGCACAGGGCTATTTCTCAGCATGGAAGTGAAGCGCAGGCAGTTATTTTATTGAGGATTTAGTGCTGTCATAATTTAAAATGTGTATACTACTACTTACTAATTTCTCAGCATATTTTTCTCTTTTTTTATTGTTTAGTGATCTACTGCAAACAATCCACTCTAGAATAATAATTTCCAACATATGCAAAGCCAGTTGATGATAGAGATAGACTGGTATTGTTTTTTTCCATCACCGATACCAATACCGATATCGATTGTTTAGAATCCAAAGAAAACGATGTCCAAAGGGCCGATATGTAGGGCAGATTTTTATTATTTTCCCCATATTGTAATTTACATTTACTACAAAGCCCTTTTTTTTTTTTTTTACCACAAAACTATAAGAGAGCTGTGTAGTTATGTTTTGTGCCGTTTTCTCTTCACATTAAAGTATTAAAATAAAGCTTTTGGTGTATTTTTAGGCAGCAGGTCAGCCAAAACCAAATATCGGCCTGTGCTTGAGATTTAAAGGTTGCTTGAAGGATTTTTATTTATTTTTTTGTTTGTTTCATATTGTCAACGATAGCATTATAGAGATGCAGCAGCCTTGTAATTATGATTGGGGATTTCTGGATTTCTTGTTCCTTGGAAAATACCTCTATACAACCTTTAAGGCCCGATAGCTGTTACACGAAAAAGTCCAAATATCGGCCCAAAATATCAGTTTATCTCTAGTTGATGATGTCTTAAATAAAAGTTGCCTGGGATCCAGAATACACAATTCTCCAATAATTTATAGTGTCTGTCCGTATCAAAACAAATATGGCTGGACTTGTCAGGCAAGAATAAAAGGGGTTACAGAGCTATATTGCTGTAGATAAGAAGATTTCTGAGTAAAAAAAAAAAAAATGCATGTGAGAATGTAGCAAGCTAATGCCTTTGTGTATTGCTATAGTTAATATTTTATGTTCACACCACCTGATAGTGAGCTGTAACCTGAAATGCCTCTATCGCCCTCATTCATCGAACTGGGGTTTTGTCCTATTGTACAAATATGAATGGAAACATTACTCTGAGCAAGTGCTTCCATTTATTTCCATTGTCTTATAAATTGCACAAGTGAGCAACATTTTAGCCTCGTTTGCTCTTTTACAAGCGGGGGCTGTTTGTTTCGTCTTCAAGGACAGCCCTGTGTGTGGTTCCCTGCTTCATAATTAATGGCTCTACACACACCAGAGGCAGAGAGGAGTCAGACCAGAGGGGACCACTCCAGTGTGAGTGTTAGACAAGCACTTCAGCTGCCGCCCTCTGTGCCGTCTCTGCCATGTCATTATAAAACTACACATCTGATCATGTCTACTGCAGTGTGTATGGAAATTCTTCTTATTGGACATTTATTGGTTTTGTTTTTTACATCAGATGCCCTTCCAATTGTCTTTTTTGGTGTACAAATCACACATAATATTTTGGCATAGACACAGGCAGGGCAATATAATGGCAATTGTCAGATCTGGGAGTTGAAAGACAGGAATGTGTGCTTTGACCCTAACCCTAAGCCACTTGTAGTTTATTGTGTAGTTGTATATTGCAGTATTCAAATGTATTTTTCTGTCTGCATTTAAAGGTCCTATATTGTGCAAAATTGACTCTTGTGAGCTTTAAGCCATGTTATAATGTTGATACCTCATCAAAAACATACCTGGAGTTGTGGTTTGTTTCATTCACACATGTTTGATTAACCTGCATTATCAGTAGAAATGGTAAATTCTAGGACTGAAATTATCTAAATTATTCTAGTGAAGATCTACAGAGTTTAAAAACTCAGTGGCGCACTTCCTGTATTACTGCATGACACACAAGGTGGAACGGAGAGTTTTCTGTTTGTGAAAAGAACTAAATATGCAGGGTTAAACATGTGTGAATAAAACAAAACACAACTCCAGGTGTGTTTGTGATAAGGAAACAACATTATAACGTATATAAAAATAGCATAATATGGGCCCTTTAAGTGAGATTTCTAGTTTGAACCACCAGTCTAACACTATAAATCGTTATACTTTATGGTCAATTTAAAACTATAGACTTGACCCTCATGGTGATGCTGATGCCATACATATTTACATATTTACTGCTTTTATTGTTCTGTTTATTGAACCAAAGATGTGAGCCACGTTTGAAATATGGCATCATTCCTGAATTGATTTTTTCTTTAGTTCTATGGGAAGCAATGAGCAAGTGTTGACAAGCATTTATTTCCATTGTCTTATGAATTGCATAAGTGAGCAACATTTGAGCCCCGTTTGCTGTTTTACAATTGGGGACTGTTTGTTTCGTCTCAAGGACAGCCGTGTGTGAGTTATTTTAAGTTATTTTAACAATAATTTACTGAATGTATCGTATGCCCTCCGCTTCAGCTCCCTCCCTTCTTCTTAGATAAACATACAGTAAATGTTCTTTTAAAAGTCCTATATTAGGCAAAAATGACTATTGTGAGCTTCAAGGCATGTTATAATGTTTTTACCTCATCAAAAACACTTGGAGTTGTGTTTTGTTTCATTCACACATGTTTGAGTAATCCTGCATTATTAGTCTACATCTCCAAAGCTCAAAATGCCCTGTCCCCCATTGTGATGTCATGAAGCGGTAGTTTTCATGTTAACACCTACCTTTTACCTTTTGTTTAGTAGAGATTGGAAATTGAAATGATCCAAATGATTCTAGTGAAGGTGTATGGAGTTCAGAAACACAGTGGAGCACTTACTGTATTACCACATGACATTACCACATGAGTGTTTTCTGTTTGAGAGAAGAAATCAGCGTAAATATGCAGGATGATGTGTTAAAAATGTGTGAATGAAACAAAACACAACTCCATGTATGTTTGTGATGAGGAAACAACAGTATAACAGATCAGAAAATAGCATAAGATGGATCCTTTAATTATTTGTCACATGTGAATCTAATCTCCGTCCTCTTCATCACACTGGTTTGACTGGGACCTCTCCTCCTGCTGCTCTCTGGTTCTGTTGTGGTTGGAATGACCTTGTCTTTAGGTGACACTGTGGACATCTGACATCTTATTTTCACTCGCGTCTTCCTTTACATCCCTCTGCTCACACGTTTGGGCCATAGTAAGTGTTTCTCTCCACATACACACATAGCTACACACACGCACGCACACACACACACACGCAGGTGTCTAGTGGGGAGGCTGTGAGCACAGTTGATCCCCAGACAGATTAGGCTTCAATCTAGAATCTCCTTAGGGCAGCCCTGAGAACATGGCTATCCCCCATACACACACACACATTCATAGACTGTTTTCTCATTAAAACATCTGGAGTTGCATTTTGTTTAATTTGTACGTTTTTTAAATACATTTTGTATTACTTTAACATCCGATTAAGTAATGCATTTAGTTGGGTATATGCGTATGTGAGTGCATATAACAGCCATCACTTTGTTAATAGTTTTCAATGTAAAAAAGATCCACCTAAAACATTCAAAACATGACATCTAGAATACAGTGACTATGATACTAACTTTTCGTCTTGCCACAGAAGCCCTGGGGCACAACAAGGGAAAAGTGGCTGCCGATCTCCACCTGCACATTTGTCTCTGCTGTAGACCTTTCACTGTCCTGCCCTGAGGTGAAGACAAACCTATTAAGCCCTACCCTTCAAACGTCACCCTTTCAACAGATGAGATCCAGTGCGATTTGAGATCAATACTCATCATAAGTAAAGCTCGCGTCTCCTCTTAACATGTCCTGAGCAAATGGACCTTTTATTATTTAAAAAAAAAAAAAAAAAACTTGAAATGCTGGAGTTTTGGACACCTTTGATAGGAAAGATTGTGTGTCAGACTTTAGTAGTAAGCGGCTTGAGTGTGTGTGTCTGCTGCTGATTTGAGGATTGGGAGAAAAAGGCAGTTCAGACATAGATTTAAGTTTGTACAATCCTTCACAATGCCCTTTGTGCTCTCTACTTTCACCAGAAAAATGTCCTCAAAATGCCTTCACCTTTCAGAGCCTTAAAGATGATCAAAAACCAAGAGGCTAGAGTATATTATATATTGTAAGTTTTTTATCATTTGGACTGTTAGAAAAGGTCCAGGGTGGGTACTTGAGAAATGCATTTGTTTGATCAGTTGATGAAAGTTTAACTTCTTGGTTCTTTTTTAAAGACAGTACAGTAATGTGTATTTACCTTGTTGACATGTTTTGGCTGCTAGCTGCAAACCATCTTCAGAACTGTCCTCGGTGTTGGTGGTGACATGTCGTATATCAGCTGTTGTTACTTCCTGTGGGCGTGGTCAGCCAGATTGACCTGGCAGGTCGCTCAGACTGACCACACCTCCCGTCGCCCAGTGCTCTCTGGAGGAGGGTGTCCAGGTGTGTGAAAGGAGGAACGCTCCGTCATCACAGTTAATGCTGTCCGTGCCTCGTTTCCTGATTTCAGTGGCCTCCCCGATCCAGCGTTTGAACTTGTTGTTTTCTGATCCAATGACCTGTGCCCTTGATAATTTATATGTATATATTATATTTATATGTATTATTATGGAATTCCTAGTACAATGTCATGATTTCCAAGAAGAAAGTAAAATTTGAAACCAAACTGGGAAAAAAAAGGAAACTGTTTTGTAAAATCTTTGTAAAAATGAATAGTTCAACCTGTCATAGGCACTTTAATTTGGTGCTATAACAAGAGATTATGAGAGTAAGAGTTCAGATCCTTGTGTGTTGCCTTGTCTGTCAGCATAGATTAATAAAAAGGAATTATTACTATTAAGTGACTAATATTTGGCAATTTATTCAACCAATCTGAAAAAGTTTGTGTAATCAATACAATATTAATTTAGATTTTCTACTAGATATGTGTATTCTCTGTTTGCAGGTTTGACTATCAAGAGCTGCTCCGGAACTCCAGTTTCTGTCTTGTCCCTCGTGGCCGGCGTCTGGGATCCTTTCGCTTTCTGGAGGCTCTACAGGTAAAAACTGTTATCAGCTATTCATATTTTGCCTCCTGTATTTCAGCTATTACATACTGCTGAGTTGTTGGATGTAAAGGTGGAATAGTGGTTTGGTTTGAACGTTTGTCTTTGAGAAACAGGGCGCTGCGTTCAAACCTCAGATTGTATAGGCCCTCTGTGTGGAGTTTGTGTGTTCTTTCTGTTACTGATTGAGGTTCTTCTGGGAAATCTATTCTTGGCTTTCAGCTTCCTGTTTCATGCTATTTTCTCCCATTCAAAAGCCATAATATTTTGGTTTAAATTATTCATTGCTATGATAATGGACCTCATTTTTGATCATTTCGAAACCCATGGATAGTTTTTCCACTAACTAAATAGCTTGTAGTTTTTTGTCTATCTCCCAATCTACCCCATATTTTGCAGTTGCGATGTATTTTAAAATATGCTGTTTGTTACTCTGACGGCCATCTGGACAAGAGTCTGGGTTTTGCCCTTTGGCCATCCTCTGCAGATTAAATCAGATTAAACTGGACATTGCAATTTCAAAAAACACACAAGATTAAACATAGTAAAAAAGCCAAAAGTAGTCAAAATTTTCCTACAGATTCTCTATCGCTCAGAAGGGTGGAAAGATACATAACCCTCACTAATATGTACTATTACTTGTTGAAAGAAAAACGGTATGTTAGTTTAAAAAAAAATACTTCAATGTCATATCTTCCCTGTTATTTGCACCTCAACATCACTCTCTTAGACTCCGAGTTCCACGTGCTCAGTGTCCTGTCACTCTCCTCACAGCTGTCATCTGATTACTATTGACAACGTGTCATCTTGGTGTGCCAGAGGAGGGCCTGCTCGTACTGATACAGCACCGCTAACCACACATGTGTTGGCTTTCATTAGCACCTCCGCTGTAGCCGTCATGCTCATGTTTTGACACTGGGGTTGTCTCTCTGTCTGCTGTGTCCGGGCTGCGTGGGCCTGGAGTCTTCATCATGGTTTAACACGATTAGCTTTGATTAAATGCATTGTTAATGGAAGCGGATGCAAGTTGCTGAATCAGTGTTTTTCTCAGCAGACAGTTGTTTTACGAGAGCCTTTGGAGTCTAGTGAAAATGTGTAGTGTTTTGTGTCGGACCATGTGGGGTGAGAAGCAGGCGGATCATTTCTTGTGTTTAAATTTGTGATTCACCACATCTCAAGTCAAGTCAAGTTTTATCAGCTACTTTAAACGTGCACTGTGTAACTTTGTGGTACTTGTTTCTATGGATATGTCATTGCTCTGCCTGGAATATTCCACAGTACGACATTAAACAAATCCACCTTACACTTAGTCAATTACAGGTGGTTTTATAGCTCAAAAAACAGGCATTCTGACTGTGAGCAGGGTCGTCTCTCCACAGATCTGACCTGTAACTTGATCTGGTTAGGTCGCCACAAAGACAGAAAGGTTTAATGTCATACTGTGAAACATTCCAGACAAAAGAGAAAAGCATTTGATGGACCCTCCACCAAAAAAGTTGAACAATGCAAGTTTAAGTAAAAAAAATGTTATGCTTAACTTTCTTGACAAAAAAACATTCTAATATTATTTAGGGCCACTTAATTTGGCAAATGTGGTCATGTTTTGGTATGAACAAATACAAACTATGGTTCCCCCATCAACCCAAAACATGCACAACAGATCAGATCGTGAAGATGGGCACTGAAGGATGGATCAAATACAGAGAAGGAATTTCAACTACAATAAAGTATTCCTTCACCCTATAACCAATCATTTCTTTTATTGACTAAACCACCTGTCAGTCTTGCCCATTGCAACTAGGGCAGATTAAAACAGCTCTCTACACAGGCTACATATCTTTATATTGTTATCACTGGCCAGGCTAGCTTGGCATGCATAATGGTATCAGATATTTTTGCTATTTGTTTAATGTAGAACTTGTAGACATACCTCATCACACATTTGAGTGAGACAGATCAGACAGAGAAGGAGAGGCTGGACTAATCAGAGCTCTGGGACAGGTCATCATGCACTCGGCATTTTCTCAATCCTCTTTAATCTCCCTCTCACCACATCCACAGTCAAGCCCCACTTAAACTTTTAATGAAAATACCAAACTTATCTAAGAGTTTTAACTCATGTTTTTGGCCTTTTTGTAATTCTATTCACTACATAATTACATAATACATCTTTGTAAGTAAAAAGGAGTAGAATTAGATGTTACTCTGCAAAAACTAAAATCTGGCCAAGTTAAGATTACTTGAATTAAAGAAGTTTTTTTATATGTTTTTTTTATAAGACTTTTTATACTTAAAATATGAAAATACATCTTGCTATACTTAAGATAAGAAAAACAACAACTTTTTGCACGTACTGGTCAAGTTGAATTTATTAAAATAAAGCAAAATGTTACCTAGATACTGTTTTTTGCAGTGTAGTTAGTACTTTATTGGAGTAAACTTTCCATACTGCTTTTGTGTCTTTTGACAAGACACTTTACAAACCTCGTCTGCCTTATTTTGGTTGTTGATGGATCATCGGCACAGAACAAAAATCGATTGGTGAATGAAAACGCACCAAAAGAGTTCTTAATGATTGTTTTGTATATTAGAACAGTTTGTTTAATGCCTGTCCTCGTATTTGGCTCCCGTAGGCTGCGTGTATCCCTGTGATCCTGAGTAACGGCTGGGAGCTGCCCTTCTCTGAGGTCATCGACTGGAGGAAGGCGGCGGTCATCGGAGACGAGAGGCTGCTGCTACAGGTGCAAGACTTTTAAATGTACACACAGGAAACAGCAATTCAGGGAAAGATTTCACAAGCTTAAAGGAAGTGAAGTGATAGTTGTCCAAAAATGTCTGAACATACATACACTACCGGTCAGAAGTTTGGACACACTCTCATTCATTTGATATACATACAGAAGACATTAACTAGATGAAGTAAGATGTATGGAATTATGTAGCAAAGAAAGAAAAAGTTAAATAACTCTACTAAATATTTTTCAACAAATATGAGAATTAGAAAATGTATTTAAAAAAAATAGTAGACTTGTTTAACTATTTTTTTCTTTGCTACATAGTTCCATATATCTTACTTGTATGTAAATGAAATGTTGAAAATAGTAAACATATAGAAATAAAAACTGAATGAGATAGTGTGTCAAAATTTTTGACTGGCAGTGCATTTGGGAAGGTGTATGGTACATTTATGTAAAAAAAAAATTACATTTCTTTTTACCTAATATAAAAGCAAATGTATGCATTGTAAAGCCAGTTAAAAATCGAACTGCCAAAAAGCATACGATATGTACATCATCAAAGTGAATAACTAGCCACAACCAAATAAATTAGAACAGATTAGAACAGTTAATAATGAACCCTGCCAAATTGATATGCAAATTACTTCACACTGGAAAAGAGAACACTGTTTAAAACTAAGCCACATTGTAAGGTGAATACTTTTTGTGCCAGATTTAAAAAGTAATTTAGGTAATATTATTTTTTCACTTACAACTGCTGAGAGATCCCGCTTGAATCTGAGCTATTTTTATCTGAATGTGATTGCTCTGAATCCTTGTCCGCTGTGTTTAATTAGTGCTGCAGACTGAGGTGTGATATTTACCTTTGTAATGACTCTATATGAGCGTGTGCCATCTGCCTGACCCGCACCTCTTGGTCAGTGTTTGTATCTCATCATGCGTCTGTGTGTCTGTGTGTCCACTGCACGCACACTCATGATCTTTACAGGGATTAGACTGTGGCAGATATACCAGTGCGAATTTGTGAATTGGACCGTGTGAAATTAATTCACAGACACAGTTAATTTAATTTGAATGCAATGTATATTTGTGTGATAAAAAAGCATGTAGCAAGCAATGAGATACTTTATTTATATATTTTGTCTAAAACAGCATATAGCCTGAGAATCCATGGCTACCACCACACAACCTCCTTGTATTCTACAGAGAAATAGCCTGCTTTGTTCTAATGGATTTTATAGGCAGGATTATTAGAGTTTAAATTGCTTCTTTACGAGCTGTGGCAGCTGGTGGACTTGTGGTAGATTCTACAAATCTAGCTCCGTCTTTTTGGACTTTGGATTCACAAACATATTCACAATCATTTAAAACGTTAAAAGGGCAGCGACTATTCATCTGATGTGGTCACCATTTTAACTGTGCATGCTTTTTGTCACTATTAAAAATCCTAATTTGAGTTGAACTATGCAGTAATTATGATTTCAGCAGTCACTCAGTATTTTTATCAGTACTGTTCATTTTGTTCAATACAAACACTTCAAATGTTGGTTAAACATCTGGGTCTAGATATGTCATTGCTTTGCCGGAAATGTTCCATAGTATAGCATTAAATTTATGCAGTTGCAGGTGTTTTTAGTGTGAAATAAAAGAGCAGGGTAACTTCTTTGCACATCTACAATCATCTCTCCATGAATATAAGCAATTAATGTAGATATATTTAGTGGCGTACTGTGGGACATTACAGGCAAAGCATTAACATTTCCATGGAGACGAGCAGGTGGCGGACCCGCATCAAAAAAGTTCCACAGTGCATGTTTAATATTATTGATATTATTTTAATTTGAACACTATTCATGCTGTGCAAAATGAAATCGTTTTTCCAAAAAAAACACAGTAAAGTCTACAAAACCCTTCAGTCTATATGCTTCAGTCTCTAATAGCACCGGCTCTTGTGGGAGGATCCATCCAGGATCCACATCCACAAGTACATTCCTTCACTTCCTAATAGTTTTAAATCCTGCCTTCCTGCCCTGGATCTGTGCGGCCGCTGAGGGCTGACGTTTTATCTGTCTCCGGTAAACAGATTGCGAACAGCTCTGTCTCGAACGCTGATCGCTGGCCCCTGCTGAGACACTGGAATCTCATTGCTTTCAATTACATCAGAGAGTGGCACAATGGAGCGCTGTTTAATATGTACCACGTTTAGTCTGCCCGCACACCTCAAAACACACACAGACACACAATCGCGCACACAACCACACAAGAGGGCCCCCGCGGAGATACACAAACACTATTAGAGGCAATTAGAGGGAAGAGAAGTGAGATGATTTGATTGGTGTTTATATGTCGCCTCTGAGACTAGAGCAATTACACACACACTCAGCTGTCGGCAGGAGAGTGACATCTACACACACACACACACACACACACAGTGGACAGCCTTTTGCATTATATATATGTGGTGATTAATGTAGGCTCTTATATTTTGGTGCGTTTGAATGGGGTGCTAACAGTTTATAATTACTACACTTTCCTTAATTAAGTAATTGCTAAGCCTGAATCATTTGTAATAAACTATTTGTTTATTATGAATTAAGTCTTACTTAAACATGCTTTAACTAACTTTTCTGGAGGGGGTTCGCAACCTGTTTGTCTCCATGGAGATAGTAATGCTTTGGATTAAATTGTCCACAGTATGGCTTTAAACTACTCTGTCTTGCTTTTATTCAACTACAAGTGTTACTTATTGCTGAAAAATATTTTAAAAAAACATCCATTCTTACTTTGAATGGGGTCGCCTCTCCACAAATCTAACCCGTAATTTGTCTTGCAAGCCTCCATGGAGATTTGTAAGTTTATGGCCATACTGTGGAACATTCTTGGCAGATCTCCATGGAGACACAGTGCACCTTTAAAGGTAATTAAAGTGCAGACATGTAACTGAATCATAATCAGTTACACATTTATACAGCTGGTGAAATGTTTTGCTCAAGGACACAACTGTTTAGAATGCTAAAAGCAGATAGTCAGTAACCTTAGCCCTAAAAAATACTGATATTAAAGACTGTTCAAAATGTTATGATCTGAAATTTTTAACATCAAATGCATCATCAAAGCCTTGCCAATCATTTTACTCAAGCTGATATTTCCTGTTACATTAAAATGGTTTCTTAAAATTTGTATGTTTGGGCTAAACTGAAATGAACGGTGTCAGAATCAGGTGATATGAAATGACTTTTGAGAGAAAAACATGAAACCATAGCCATTGGACAGTTTGACCAATACTGTTGACCAGTAATAATATTTTGCAAATTTTACATTGCACACAGCACTGTGTAACTTTTCTGATGTAAAATCCGCCGCCTGCTTGTCTCCATAGAAATAATTGTTGTACCTTGGATGTTCCACAGTATGGTATTAAACATCGCTCCAGTATTTATTAAATAATATGTGTTATTATTGCTAAAACAAAATCTTGAAAAATGTGTTATGAGCGAGCCTACCTCTCCACAGATCCGACCTGTAACTTGCTTGATCGTGCCACCTATCTGTCTCCATGGAGTTAGACAAGTTCAATGTCACACTGTGGAACATTCCAGGCAGAGCAATAACATCTTCATGGAGACAAACAGGTGGCGTGGCCTCTACCAGAAAATGTACGCAATGCATCTTTAAACATACTGATTTTGTCCCGACTTTCTGATAATGCTTTTATTTAATGTAATCCAAATAATTTCAATTTCATTGCTAGCCAGGCTAACTTTAATCCATCCAAGTAATCAAAACCCAATGTAGTCTAATTGCTGGACCCAAAAAATACATCCGAAAGGGCATCTGAAGAAAAAAAATAAAAAAATCCAGTAGTTTATCAATTTGTTAAGCCTTGTGTGATAACTCTCATACTGACAGATCACTGCTTCACCACATTTGTTAGATAATGAGAACAAACTCTCTGGGAGATTTGGCCGTACTCACCTCCAGCAGGATTGTTCAGCCAGGGAGGCCTCAGAAGCTGCATCCCATCAAAGAAGCACTTTGTTGGGGTTCTTGCTTGTGCGGGATGCCTGGTCTGCCTGGGGGTCCGGGTGGTTGTCTGCTCAGATTTGGCCTATCGCCGCTTCCTCTCCCCCAGGCATCAGTAGGCACAAGACAAGCCCAAATCACACACTGTCTATGGCAATGCAACTGGGACATCTCCTCTCCCCTGAGGCAAAGAGAAATAGGATGTAATGTGTTTCATTGGTAAACCAGCTCGGTCTGAAAACTTAAGGTGGGGTTTATGGCTGGTATCCATCACGATTTGGGCTCAAACGTGACTGGAAATAAATACAAGCTCTCTTCTCTTCAGTGAAATGGTTTTCTACAAGTGCACAGTAACTGGATGTGGTTTAAACGGCAAGAATATTTATATCTGCAATACTTAACTTAAAATTATCTTCTCTTAAAATCTCCTTGGAATAGTTTTAAATGTATTTACTCTCAATGCATTGTCTGACGTTATTTCTGAATGGCTATGATATATTTTAAATATAAAATGCATCTACCTCTAATACATTATAGTTGTAGCCTACTTAATTTTTGATTTACCCTTAGTTAACAGCGTATATTTATAATTTTCTGTTTCTATTTTGCTAGAATTTTCAGGTAAATAAGTGTAATTAAGCTAATTAAGCTAATTAACCTTAGCATTAGCATTTTTTGGGGGGTGGTAAAGTTGTACCTGACTATATAGACTTGGAATAAACAGATTTGCAGGTTCTTTAAACTTTAGGGAAAGAAAATAATTTAGCTTGCATCGTTTTTATGTTTTTTATGGTGAAATGCCTTATGCCTTCTGACAGTGTGTTGTAAATACAGCTCTGTTCCCTCACATTCACAGAGGCTAAACCATCCGTGAACATGTCTGACTGTCACCTGTGTGTGTGTGTCTGTGTGTGTCTGTGTGTGTCTGTGTGTGTCTGTGTGTCTGTGTGTGCAGGTGCCCTCCATCACCCGGTCCGTGGTCCGTGACAGGATCCTGGCTCTGCGCCAACAGACCCAGTTCCTTTGGGACGCCTACTTCTCCTCTGTGGCCAAGATCGTCCTAACCACCCTGGAGGTAGGATTCAGAAAGACTGTATTCACTATTCAGTATTGAGTTGAGTAAATCTGTTCATATTTGATATTGATATGTGATATTATTTAATATTTCTCAATACCAGTATCAGTGTTTTGAAATCCATGACGCATCCCCCAAACTGAAGTAAAGCTGAAGTAAAAGTTTGTATAAAAATACTAGCCTGATATATTGGGATATTTTACTAGTAGCCTACTTTATCCTCCAATATCAATGTTAGCAATTTTAGCTCTCAACATTGAAAACTGTTAAATACAAGGAAGTTATACATTCTAGGTAGATAAGAAGGTATTGCATAATTTTTTTAAATAATAGAGAGAAGTAAGATTTAAAGAATATTTGTATGCCTTTGTCAGGACTCTACATAATCAGCCAACCTCTCTGTGCTCATCTTAGCTGCCATGGGCTCTTTCTCTCTTTGAGTAAAACTTTTGGAGGAAATCTCTAATTCTTGGTGGTATTTTTTGCCTTCAGTCCTGCACTATGAGCTCAGTCTGCCCCCACATTTAGTTTGACTACATATTGATAGGTTTCTGTCCATTGGCAAAACACACTCTGGGCTGTTTATTGACCATGCATTCCTGAATAGGCTGAGAGCACATTGGGTCTTTAGCTCATGACAGCTATCAATACATAACCAATGGATTCCTCCCTGTTTGTTTCCTGGGAAAGTAATGTTTGCTACAGTTACCAATTCCCAAAACAAAGTCAACTATAGTAAAGTAGTGTAGTATTTAGTTTAGACATGATAAGGATTCAAGCTCAAACTAATTCTCCATCCACAATATGTGAAGACCGTCTGATTATAAGTGTTATGGCGTCCTCTTGCTGTAATGCCTTTATCGTGTTGTATATGTTAAAATGGTGCATTGTGTAACTTTGCTGGAGGAGGGTCTGTCAAATGCTTTTCTCCATGGAGATGTTTTAAGGTAGAGCTGTTTTATGCTACAACAGAGCACTGACATCTCCATGGAGAAAAGCATTTGACGGACCCGCCACCAGAAAAGTTACAAAGTGCACTTTTAATTATGTATTAGGTAACTTTTCTACTGCCGGGTCCACCACCTGTTTGTATCCATGGAGATCTCATTGCATTGATTGTGATACTGTGGGATATTCCAGGTAAAGCAGTAACTCTCTGTGGACACAAGCAGGTGGCACTACCCCCTCCAGGAAACATTACTCAGCTCACCTTTAAAAAACCTCTGAAAATCATTCTCTTGTAGTATTGTGTAGTAAGTGCGTACAGTATGGTAGGCCTTGGTTTGTTGTGTACGTGGGTGTTACCGTGGAGACTACAGCAGGCTGGAGGCTCAGTACTGACCTCTGCTGGTGCACTTTAAGGCGTGTGAGGGCCTTGATTCTCTCCTCTGGGACGTCCTGGCCCTGGATACACTCACGCACACTCCAATAATGTTCTGGTTACTGCTATCTCATTACCATACAGCCACATAAACAGCTCTGTAATGTCCATATTTTAATACAGCGGTTCAGGGCGGATTACAGCTAGCAATTGATCATCTTCAACAGTTCAATCTTCATCACTATCAATATTATTACAGCTATAAACGCACTGGAACATCACGGTGGGCATTTCAGAAAAGGCTACTTGGATCTGATCCAGTTAGACGCCAGAGGAAGCACTGATCCAAGGACAGGATGCTTTTTGCATGTTTTTAATGCTCTAGATGATTGAGTATAGTCATTTATTTGCTAAATGAGTCATTGTTGAAGCATTTTAATAACTTTATAAGGTTATTTCTAACATCACAACACAATGTATTCTAGGTCCTTACTTCACATGCAGTTATTTCTTTGTTTTATGGAGTATTTATTGACTTACTTAAACCAAATTAAAGGTGCACAGTGTCACTTTTCTGATGGAGGGTTCGCCATTTGATTGTTTCCATGGAGATGTTATTACTTTGCCTGGATTGTTTCAAAGTATGATGTTAAAATTACCGATGTTGTGTTTTATGGGCCCAAAATACCCTTAAAATCAGGGTCCGCTCTCCACAGATCTGACCTGTAACTTCACCTGATGACAACGCCTGCTTGTCTTTGGGGAGGCAGACAGTTAGATGTCGTACTGTAGAACATTCCAGACAAAGCAATAACATCTCCATGGACACAAGCTTTAAGCGAAATAAACCCTTGTATGGATCTTATAACTCATTCTACTGAGTTTGTCATAATGATAATGTTACACGTTAAACTCTTTTCTAAATTCAGTTTGACACCATTTTCCAACCAGGACATAATGAAGACCTTCCTCGTATTTCCCCACTGTGTTTGAAATTAGACACAGCATATTGACAGCTGTGTGAGGTATAGTCCAGATGTGCGGAGGTCTGGCATTCACCCACAGCGCCCACGTCACCAATAGCACCAGGCTAAACGGGTGAAATGAGCCGTGCTTGAGAACAGCAGTAAACCCCATACTGAGAGCCTCACGTGTGTGTGTATGTGTGTGTGTTGTGTGTGTGTGTGTGTGTGTGTGAGAGAGCGAGAAAGAGACAAAGAGAAAGGGAGAAGGGGAGAGAGATAGATGGATATCCACAAGTGCCAAGCCAGTTTTCCTCACTACAGCTCCTGAATAAAAGACAATATGGCGGCAATTAGGGGTGGACAGTATATTGGAAAATTGATAATATTGCAGTTGTTGTTTTGGAGATATGCAAAATTAGAATATTGAGTTTATCATCTGTAATAAAAAGCCTTTAAAATGACATTAAAAACCAAAATGACATGTCTCCCAAACAAGGGTATAAAGTGATCTTAAAGTAATGGTCCATTCAAATTTTATGCAATTCTTAACCTCAACCAAGACATTTGCAGTACATTTTAGGACATTCATGATGTACCATTTGAATATCACGATAATACAAAAAATCACTATTGCAATATTGCATCTCCGCCAGTAATATGCTGTTATGGTTTTGAAAAACTAATATCAAAAATCATTCTCTCGTTCCTTCAAACATATATTTTCACTTAATACCATTTTGTGTTATTAAAACAGTTTGTTTTCCACATAAGCCTGGAAAATAATTTTTGACAAAAACATTTTTGTCTGGTCATCCACTAAATGAAATGAAAATCTTTTCTACAGATAAATCCCTGTGTAGGCCTTTCATATAAATTTATCAGTGACCTTTAGCCCTATGAGTGCTGTGAAGTTCAGAATCAAATTGAGCCACCACATCCCTCTCTCTGAAATCCCTGTAGACTGGACCAGGCTGCAGACAGCTGACCAGCTCCTGCCACCTCTGCTAAGGCCATACGGATAATAATAACTTCATAACTAATGGGAGCAGCGTTTGCCCCAGCTCTGCTCCTCTCAGTTGGGCCGGTGTCACTCGTCTCCCGGGCAACTCGAGGGCCAAACCAGTAAGGCCCTTGTTCAAAGTGTGGAGGAAATGTGTAATGAGGTTAATTATTCAATAGGGATATAGTCATTTTAACAGCACTGTCTCCTCTAATTAGTAAACTAAATGAAGGCATCCCAGCAGCGTTTAGTGACTCAGTTCCTAATTCTGCCACATGTGGGTACAGGCAAGGGTAGCTTTGTGCCAGTTCATTTGGAAGGGCAGCTTAAAAATCACTCTCACTGTTACACTACTATAATTATTATATATTTAGATTTCTGATCTATGTTGTAATGTGGTTTCCTCATTACAAACATACCCAGAGTTGTGTTTCATTCACACATGTTTAACACACAAATCCTGCACATTTAGTCTGAGTTCTTCTCTCAAACAGAAAACACTCTGCTCCACCTTGTGATGTCATGTGGTAACACAGGAAGTGCTCCACTGTGTTGTTAAACGCCTTTAGTAGAATCATTTGGATAATTAAAAATCTCTACTTAACAACAAGTGAAAACTACAGCTTCATGACATCACAAGGTGGAACAGATCATATGAGATGATGCATTGCAGATGTAGACAGACTAATAAACCAGGATTACTCAAACATGTGTGAATGAGACAAAACGCAACTCCAGGTATGTTTCTGGGGAGGTATTATAATGTCAAAGCTCACGAGTGTCAGTTCTGTGTCATGTAGGACTTTTAAAGCTCCAGAGAATGGTGTTTAATCATTGTTTATATGTACTCATGTATCACAGTCAAATAGCCCAAGGGAACCACTAGCTTTTCAGAACAGATTAAAACTTATTGAGTAGAGACAACTGAAATTAATGAATATCCGTGACTAACTTTAATGAATGTTTATTTTTCCTTCCAGATTATCCAGGACCGTGTGGACTCCCATATCTCCAGAAATCATTTGTTGTGGAATTTCTTACCCGGAGGTCTCTATGCACTCCCCCAATACTCTACTGACCCTTCGCAGTTCCCCTTTTACTACCATAAACTGGGTATGTATGTTCTGTGCATAGTGTTGTTGTGTCCCTGGGCATGACACCTCACTCATCTTTGATATAAACAGTTGCGGTTAGTCTCTTGTCCGTCAACCCCGGGCCAGCTAGCTTCAAAAGTACGTGTATGGGGGAATGATGAATAATGGCTTGCTAGAGCATTTTGAGAACTTATCAACAAAGCAAAATACAAAATGTTATTTAAAAATTCAAATTAAGATGATTGACAGAACATTGTAAACGTTAGTTATTCTGAAAATTACAAGTCAGATGATTATGCTGAGATATTTGTATCTTATAATTAACAGTTTTGGCAAATATGTAGCAGTGGAGAATTCAAATCACATCTTTTGATATCTTGGTACATACGTCATTTTCCACCTTCTCTTACAGCAAAAATCACAATATGTCAACTTTATAATGCCCTCAGAAGCTTGCATATTGGAAATAGTTTTAGTGTCAAAAGTTCAGCAACTAAAGCTATATAGGCAGAAGTATTGGTAAAGTTTCACCATCTTCTATCATCTGTATGTATCCGTGGGTGTGTGTGTATGCCGTGTCTCTCTGTGGACTGCTGTAACTCAGATCGATGTTTGGCTTTCTCAGTGGAGCTGTGGACTCAGGGGTTAGTGGGATCGAGGAAGAGGGAATTGTGGGATATAGGCAGAGATGGGCTGCACTAAATCTCTATTTTAGCTCCTGCCTTGGTCTTCGTCACCAATGCTGCTGCTGCTACCGCTGCTCCTACTCGGGGAATAAAGTTCTGTAGATGTCTGAGGCGGTCTTGCCATAACTTTTGATGGCCAAGCAGTTGCAAATTTGGCCGTAAAGTTTAAAAAAGTTTGACTTACTGCGACAGCGCGGTGCCCTCTCTAGCCGGGGGAAGATCTTTATGTCAGGTTGTATAATAGTGGGCATATACTGCACTGTTTGGCCTGGTTGTGAAACCTAAATGTGGAGATGTAATGAGATACGATTTAAAGGTACATTAAGTAACTTTACTGGTGTAGTATTTGACACATGCTTATGTCCATGGGAATGTTATTGTTTGCCTAATCAAGTTTTTTATTGCTCAAAAATACCTTTAAAAACCTCAATTCTTACTGGGAGCATGTTTAGGGATGTATCAATTGTTTGACATATCAAGCTGATATTTGACTTTTATTCTCACAAAGCTGTTATTTGGAGGATAAATAACAGTTTCATAGCACAATTGGATCTCTTGTGTAATAAGATAAATGTGTTTTAAGGAAATAATTGCCATTGGCTGTCCCTAGACTGGTATTGGTTAGTAATGGGTATCATCAGATACTTAAAGTAAAACTATCCATATTGGAAAAAGCAGGATCAGTGCATCCCTAAGCATGGTCACCCCTCCACATATCTGACCTGTAACTTGACCTGGTGTTGATAAGTTAATGTCAGAGTGTGGAAAATGTAAAGGCAAAGCATTAACAAGACATGCAGGTGGTGGACCCTCCACTAGCAAGGTTACATCGTACTTCTTTAACTAAAAAATATGTTTGTGAACTGAATGCTGAATGTGTTTGTGAACACACTGCTTGTATATTGGGAATGTGGAATTAAAACTGCACATAGGCATAGGGAGTGTGCAGTTATTAATAGAATATAACACTGATTTGCCTGTATAGAGGGACTTAAAGGTCCTGTTAGTGTATCACTCGTGGTCATACTTGGTCTCTTATTTATTTATGTTCTGTAGTGGTTGTTTGTATGGGCTTATGTTGCTGTTGTCTTGTCTTTGTGTTGAAGCATGTGATCCCTTGTCCCAAGACGAATTTCTCCCATGGGAAACAATAAAGGATTATCTTATCTTACCTTATCTTATTCCTTCTATTATATCAATAAAACAAGATTTTTATTTATCTATTATTTTATAGAATACATTTAAATTAGCAGGTTCATATATACACATGTACTTTATGAATAACTAGAGAATTTTGTTAAATAGATTGAACATAATATTCTACGTATACTGATGACATCATTACACACTGAATCCATAGTCAATAGTACTAGATTATTGGTATTACAATCTCTGCTACTTCTACTACTACTACCACCACTTTTACTTTGACAGTGCTTCAGTGTTACAGTGCATCTCTTACTATCTATAAATATGCATAAATTAATGACATATGTTTCTATAGTGAATAAATGAGAGGGCGAATGGTTGTCTTCCATATTAGCGTCCAGTACCAGTTACTTGCTCCACCGCTTCAATGCCATAATGCCATACAACAATACAATACATAGAAAACAATGACATAATTCATCTCCGTTGTCTCAAATGAACAGCAGGAGAAATCCAACCCAGGTAAATGTAGCTGCCGTCCGTCATGTGTAATTTTCCATCACCTGGATACGTGCGCGTGTGGGGACCGGGGACTACACACATGTACCAGGATAAGTGCTCTTTAGTGTCAGCCCATCCATCTGGCTGACATGTGGCCCCTGACCGGCCCTCTCAGGTGGGCTCAGCTGTACTTATGGCAGCCTGAGGTCTACCCTTGTGGTGGTGTCGTATAAATAAACTCAGACCTGATGTCTCTCAATGCTTTTACTGGGAAGAAGAAGAAGAACACCTTAAAGAAATACCCATGTTCTAGTGTTACCTAAATGATGAATAGGAAAACAAGATATACAATAGCCAAGATGAAAATATTTCCTCCTGTGTGTGCGTGTGTGTCTATATATATATAAAGAAATATAGGATTGTTTTAAAGTTTACAGTGGACTGGAACTAAAAAATGTGCTTTTTTTTGTTGCTCAAACAAATCTGTGTTACCAAAGTGAGTAAATCAAAGTAATTTAAAGAGCCACTAAACACCAAAACCTTTTTTTACTGATTAACTGTGTAAATGGGTCTAAAAGAGAAGTGTATAGCTATTCCTGGCCTTATTTTGGCATTTTAGTGCATATTTGTTAAAAATCTGACTTTTGGGTCAAAAGCCGTGTCTGTAATGACCTCTTTAGGATCAACTATGGCCACTACATTTGAATTTCCAGGTTGGACAGATGGTCGCCAATGAGCCTCATGCAGGTTATTACATGACGAGCGCAGCCACTCGCGGTCAGCTCACGGTCTACGGGCGGTACGTGAGAACCCACTCTTAGCCCCGCTTGCTATCATCAATTAACTCCCCCTCCATGTCAGGGGAAGGAGGTGGAGAAAACTCCATCTCAAAGCTGCGCTCCGTAGTGAAACTTGCGTCGCTGTCGCTCTCTATTGGCAGTTTGCTATTGGCGCTCTTGCTGACCAGCGCTGTCACTCATAGGTCAAGCCCCGCCCACACCATTACCCCACCCGCGCTCCCCAACCTGCCGAGTACTGCCCACTTTGTTGGATTTTTTATCATTTTGACTGTGGGCGGAGTTAAGTCTTGCACAGGCGTTTAGCGGTTCTTTACAGTAACAGCTACATTTTTTTTATGCATGTTTAATCCTTAGCCCTATTCCCACCCAGCCCTGTAAGTACTTAATACTCTATACTCTTTATACTTTAGACTCATGCACACAGGGTTAAAAAAAATATATATATATACCCATTAAATTTTACATTTCTATTATTAAGATCAATATTGTGGTTTTCAGTGAACAAAATGTAAAATGATGATGTTTTTATTTTATAGTTTATTACCAGTATCAGA
Source organism: Taenioides sp. WSHXM2023 (assembly GCA_029959045.1). Classification (NCBI taxonomy): domain Eukaryota; kingdom Metazoa; phylum Chordata; class Actinopteri; order Gobiiformes; family Gobiidae; genus Taenioides; species Taenioides sp. WSHXM2023. The sequence goes on along the minus strand of CM057103.1, from coordinate 17,692,451 downwards.
AAAAGTTTCCTTTACCAGAGCCTTACTGAGCAGCCTTTTTTCTTCTGAACAACATAGAAAGTAACTTTGTCATTTGGAAACCATTCAAACCAGAGGAACAGTTGCTGCACTTTGGCACTGGGCTCCCGTGTTGATCTGCTGCTGCTGTGTTAGAGGCCAGTCCAAAGAGGATGGGGAGGTTCTGGGGACAGGAAGTGCCAGCAGACTGTGTGACTGACAGGAGCCAACTGGACCATCAACACATGCAAATACAAGCCAAGACCCCCTCCACAAGATGACCAAATCAGAGCTATAAGAATGGCAGGCACGTGGGACTGGGAAATCATCAAATGGACTAAAGACAGTAGACACAGTACAGTATTTCAGATCAAATTTCAGTTACTTCAAAATGTATTTTATGGGTAATAGCTGTTTAATGGCTTATATTATGATATTTTCTGCACTGTCATAATGTTGTTTCCTCATCAAAAATATACCTGGAGTTGGGTTTTGTTTCATTCACACATGTTTAATACACAAACCTGCATATTTAGGCTGAGTTCTTCTCTCAAACAGAAAACACTCTGTTCCATCTTGTGATCTCACATGGAAATACAGGAAGTGCTCAACTGTGTTTTTAAACGCCATACACCTTTACTAGAATAATTAGGATAATTTTTGCCCTGATTTCTGCCCTGAAATTGCCAGTCTCTACAGAACTAAAGGTAAAAGGTAGCTGTTAACTTGAAAACTACCTCTTCATGACATCACCAGGTGGAAGAGAGCATTTTGAGCTTTGGGAATGTAGATGGACTAATAACCCAGGGTTACTCAAACATGTGTGAATGAAGCAAAATACAACTCTGGGTATGTTTTTGACGAGGTAACATGACTTAAAGAGTCAATTTTGTGTAATATAGAACCTTTAATATAATTATACTATTCATTCATATTCGATTCATATCATTACTAATGATCCATTACTTATTGTGTCTTGAGCGATGGACATTGTTTTTGTTTGCATTTTAACATTATATTATTTTTACACTCTATTTGAAGTACATTCTTAGTACAAGTAGTAGTGTTTTCAGTAGTAGGAGTAGTATTTGTACTCTATAACAGTAGCAGTTAAATCTTACAGTACATGTTGTTACTAGTGTTTTAAGGATGGTAACTGTCGCATAATTTCCATGATGTTTATTGTGATTTGCATGTTACATTTTACTTTTCGTGTTAATATACAGTATAATTCTGCATCCTAATCATTTCACATTGCAGAGAATTTGACAATATTTAATTAATGAATGAAGATAGATTTTCAAAACTAAATAGATGGCAGCGTATACACAGTCCATCATTCACACTCAGATGAAAGTGCCTCCTATAGTTATGCCTTAGCTCCTGGTTTGGACATGTTTACTAATGCTCGCTCATGTGCGTCTCTACTATGGCCCCTGTCACAAAAATGGATGACAGGTGCAGCCCAGCGCTCCTCTAGTCCCCCCAAAACTACCTACAACTGCATATACAATCACTTCACTATATAGTATTATTATATTTGTGTATTTTTTGTGTGTTTTTGCAGGTAAAAGCCCCATGCAGCAGTTCACAGCGGTCATCCACACAGTAACACCGCTCCAGGCCCAGATCTCCCCTGTGTTAAAGCTCATCATCGCTGTGGCCAAGTCCAAGTTCTGTGCACAGGTGGGAGCAGGATAACAAAGGCAGGGACTAATGGTGGTTAATAATGCTATAGCTAACAATGTGAGACAGACTGGTTATTTACCTCAGGAGGGTTGGTCTATTGTGAACACTGTGGAGTTAATTTAGTAGGTAAATAGTAGATGAAAAGATGAATTAATGGCTGGCTTGAAGAGCAAGTAATAAGTACACATCATTGTCTAAATTAAAGGGCCAGGCATCAGATAAAATAGTGGCTGCAAATATATTATTGTAATGGGGATCTAAACCAGAAGATATTTAAAGTCAATGTCTTTTGTTGTTGCATTTCATCTTGGCAATAAGGAATTTCTAACGCAAAAATCTTATGGAATGTCATTTCGCATGGAGATGTTATTGCTTTGCCTGAAATGTTGCACAGTATGGCATTAAACTTATTTACCTCCATGGAGACAAGCAAGCCAAGTTCTGAGTCAGACCTGTGGAGAGGAGAGAGAGCTCATACTAAGAATACATATTAAGAAATTAGCAATAAAAACACCTGTAACTTCCATGGAGACTAGCAGCTCTCCACAAGAAAAGTTACATAATGCACATTTAAAGAGCCCATATTACACTATTTTCTGATCTATGTTATAATTTTGTTTCCTCATCAAAAACATACCCAGAGTTGTGTTTTGTTGAGTTCTTCTCTCAAACAGAAAACACTCTGTTTCACCTTGGGATGTCATGTGGTAGTACAGGAAGAGCTCCACTGTGTTTTTAAACTCCATACACCTTCATTAGAATCATTTGGATTATTTCAGACCTGGAATTGCCAAGCTCTACTGAACTAAAGGTAAAAGGTACCTTAAAAACTACTGCTTCATGACATCACAAGGTGGAAGAGAGCATTTTGAGCTTTGGAGATGTAGACAGACTAATAATAAAGGATTGCTCAAAACAAAACACAGCTCCGGGTATGTTTTTAAGGAGGTAACAGTGTTCTAACACAACTAAAAACTCAGAAGAATTAGGACCTTTACTCAAGTATGTGATTACAAATTGTGATCACCTAAAAAACCCATGCTCAGACCCTCTTTTTACTTTTACTCCTTTCAAGCCATCCTGTGTCCTTATGTGGGCTCTACATCAGAAAAGTGCTTCTGGAAACCTCTTTATTCTGTCAGTGCGGGGCCTATTAACCTTCTCGTTGTGCATTTCAAACAGATCGTGGTTTTGTGGAACTGTGACAAGCCTTTACCTCAGAGGAACAAGTGGCCCTCCACCAGTGTGCCTCTCTCTGTCGTCCAAGGACACAACCAGGTAAGCAACAGCTGCCAGCACCCGCCTGCTATTGTGCAATTACAAACTAGAAAGCATCTAATCTCCGCTTCATAAACAGGCTTTGTAAAGTTGTTTAAAGTACTCTAGCGCGCACTTCGGATCAGAAATGGCAGCGTTGTCCTTCTGGTGATGTCTAAATGTTCGTTGCTTAAATGTATGAATGGAGCTATAGTGTAGAATCTTAAAAGTGAGAAAATGCTAAATTATTACACAAAAAAGGCAAAGCAGGAATTAATTTTGGCAACCTTCATAATTTTGGCACCTGAAAAATGAAAAATGGGCATTACGGTAAACTTTGCAAATTAGTTTGGCATTCCAATTTAGGCTAATTTTTATTCACTGGACTTGACTGGCGTTTGATGTTTGTGTACCTAGTGTTTTTGTGTAGTTTTGTGTATGTGTTGAGTGTGGAGTATTAATCACTTACAGTATCATGATTGTGACGTTAGAAAATATTATGTAACTGACCATATTCCATCGGCTAAAGGTTATTGCTCAGCGGTGGACACTGAAATTTGAGTTGGGTAACAAAAGATACAGTAGGCCTATGATTTAAGGAGTCTTTCTCTACTATTGATGTCCTTAAAGAATGCCATGATGTAATGTTATGTTGATATACAGCTGCCCTATGTACGGTATAAACAAGTGGAGTAAGAAAGTGTGACCTCACCCATAGTGTTCGGCTCCAGTCAAATGAAGCTCACAATGCTAGCAGCTATGGGGCTGAATTTTGAGCCAGATCCATATCAGGAATAGGAATTTAATTATGAACAAAACAAAATAAAACGCCAGGATCATGTAGAATGGGTTAACATTTTAAAACCAAAAGGCTTTAAAATGCCTTTTGGTTTTAAAAGGCATTTTACGAGGCTCAAAGCAGCAGTTACAGAGAAAGGGGTGACGGTTGGAGCCAGAGTTGATGGAACTGGAAGCACGTCCATGCTCACTTCCTATTTGGAACACGGCGGCTAGCGGGTTAGCTATGTCCATTTACATATACAGTCTATGGTCTGTCCTAATCAACTTCTTTCATCTCTGTTGCCCCATTTTAAGTGTTAATCTAAATTTACAAGTGTTCTCTTACTATACAAATTTAGTAGACAGCTATTTATAGAATTAGAATAGAATTTATTTTGTATTTTTTGATGCCTGTTACTATCCTCAGGTGTCTTTTCATTATTGTGGCTGAGTTAACCCTTGCATCACTGTGTGAGTGTCATTTGATTTGAAGGCTGCCTGAACCCAACACACTGCACCCTCACACCTGCGTCAATGCTAAAATAAAAGCTCTTAAATCAGTCTAACAGAAGGTGAACATTTAAAATCATTTCTCATCTAAAACAGATTAATTGTTAAGATTTCAAAAGTTGCTAATGAAATTACAGCAAACAGACTGCACAGATTGTTGTTGTAGCAGAGACATTTATGTTCATTTAATTCATAATTGTTCCATAATTGTGTGTCCTTTGTGTGCTGCGGTTTTGTTGTGCCCAATTTAATGCTCTATGAGATTGTAATTGTTAAAGCAAAGTTCGGCTGGGTGGTTTTAAATACTGGTAAACAAACTATTTAATGCGTCTGTGGCGAATGGAGGCTGTGTCCAGACAGGGTGTAATTTTGAGGCAGCAAATCAACTATCATTTTTACTAAAGACATGTTGTGTTTGTGCCCTAAAAGCAGTGACCAATATTACAAACTTTTTGGGAATCTGAAAAATAGAATACAATTTGGAAATATAATAGCGGTCAATTTTCTTGTATGTAGTGTGGGATTTGTTGGCAGAAATACCATAATATGTGCATTAAAGGTGCACCATGTAACTTTTGTGGTGGGGGGTCTGCGACTTTATTCAATTACAGGTGTTTTATTGCTCAAAAATGCACTAAAACAAGCATTCTTATTGTGAGCAGGCTTGCCTCTCCATGGATCTGACCTTACTGTTCAAGTTATAATGCACTTTTAAAACAAATGCATTAAAACTGCTTATCCTAATCTGCTCTGGACAAAAGGTGCACTACGTAACTTTACTGGTAGAGCCCCAAAACCTGTTTGTATCTATGGAGATGTTATTGGTTTGTGCTGGAATGTTCTACCACGTTAAACTCGTATATCTCCATGGAGATGGCACCAGTCCAAGTTCGAGGTCAGATCTGTGAAGAAGCGACTCCAGTTACAGTAAGAATGCATGTTTTCAAAGTATTTATTTCAATTAAATGATCCATAATGAGATAGATACTAGATAGATGTTTAATGCTACACTGTGTAACATTCCAAGGCAAAGTAATAACCTCTCCATGGAGACGAGGTTATTGTTGATCCTACCATCACTAATTAACAAAAAGTATAGTGTTCCCAAATGCAGCTGATATGATAACTGATAGAAAGAGAAATCTAAAGTCTGAGCAGCAGTGATGGCAGGACTTTGTTGGATCATCTCCCATTTGCTGATAGCCTGTTTACTCTGCTCCATATTAGCAGATGTCATGTGACCAAACATCTCATCAGAGGGAGAAAATTGCTTTGTGATCTTTATTTGAGCGGCCGGGCTTTAACCCACTCAGCCTAAACAAATGTTGTCAGTCACAGCGTCTCTGTGCTGGGTCCTATGGCGATGTCAGCTAATTGCCACTGTTTGTTTCTATGTAAATGACTCCTACTAGCTCTGTATTCATTTTACATTCATCCAAAGGCAATCATTGTAAGTGTTGGAACATCTATGGGTCTATAATGTGTCATGTGGCGCAGTGTTCACAGCCCAGACAGATGCTGTGTTGTTCTCATTGTAATAACATCACAGTTTGTCACTATCAGCAGGTTATTTGGCAGTTAGCACGGCTTTATAATACCCACATAGTACACTGTTAGTCTTCTGGGCAATACTTAATGTTCTTGTTTATGTAATGGTGCATTGTGTAATGAGGTAGTGTAATGAGTTGGAGGTGTATAGCTGATGATGGTCAAGATAAAAATTTGTAAGTTAGATTATCTTTTATTAAATAGCGATGTCTAGTATTTTGTGTGACATTTTTCATGCAAGGAAGGGGCGCAGTTTAGGACTGTCCCGATAATTACAATATCGAGTTATCTTTCAGTGTACGAAAGCTGGAACAATAGATTCTGGGACACAATATTTATCTTGTTTACATTGTCTTTGCAATAGTGGGGAGATTTTAGTTATGTAAGTTGTAATACAAAAAGATTTGAGCTTTAGGGCGTTGAATAAATCACTTCTGTGGCTAGTTATTGGTTCATTCTGCTATTTATTTGTTACAGCCCAGGCCTTTTAATGATACTGTCTGTTTAAATAATGGTTTAGTGGGATTAACCTGCTTGTGTTAGTGGCATAAAGTAGTTAAAATATTGTTTATCATGATATTCCTCTGTAGCAAAATACCGTGCTTCAGAATTTGCGGCAGTGGCTCAGTGGAGAGCAGTGGTCCCCCAACCTGAAGGTCAGAGGATCAATTCCTGCTTGCTCCATGTTCTGCCATTGTATTTTTAGGCAAGGCACTTCACCCGCTTAGTATGCCTAGTATGAAAGCCGTGTGTGTGTGTGTGTGTGTGTGTGTGTGTGTGTGTGTGTGTGTGTGTGTGTGTGTGTGTGTGTGTGTGTGTGTGTGTGTGTGTGTGTGTGTGTGTGTGTGAGAGAGAGAGAGATTGAGGGTGGTCCGAGAGGCCAATAAAGCAGCCTCGCTTCCATCAGTCTAGCCCAGGGCAGCTGTGGCTACAATAGTAACTTACAGTACACTGCTTTGACAGGCTTTATCGAGCCTATAAAGCACATTACAAGTGTAAGATATTCTTATTATTTAGTAGGTATTCAAATCTAGAATGGTTCCAGGTCTCAAAAACCTTAGTGCACCACTAGTATACACATGCATGAGTAATAATAAATATTGATGCCTTAATCTTACATTGTGCTTTTCCAGGCACTCAAATTCACTTAAATTTTTGTTTCATATGTTTTTACCTTTTATTTTTATATACCCTGTAACCTCTATGACTTACATGACATTGACTGTCATTGCTATACACTTTATACACATTCATACACATTTCTTTTCCTATAAAAGACATACTCATTTTCCTTTACCATAAAACTGAATCCAGTTGCCTTCAGTACTAACATACATATATCTTCATCAATGGGCCCACATGGTCACACGTTTGGACGACTTTGTATTGACAGATTTTTGTTTCAGATTGATCTTAGTTGCTCACGTTTGCATTTTAATGATACCAAAGAAGCGAGAGGGTCAGATGTTAAACCCTCAACCTGGTTTGGCTCAAGGGCAGGGCACACAGGTCACACAGGGATTGATGGCATTGGGGTTAACCTTAAATGACCTCTGATTAGTGCGTGTTTAAGGGACATGTCTGGAGTAGTCTTTAATCAAAGGTCATATGTGGTTACAATGCTGGGAATAAAGACAAATGCCAGTTAGCAGGGCCAAATTTACTTGTGTATATGGTTATTGATTGGAAAGTTCAGCTGAACATTCAATGCCTGTCTGCCTGTTCCCGTTGGGGTTACAGGTGGAGTGAATCCATAGACGAAGTGGACTAAGGGAGTGTGACGTCAACCCTGTCGTTCGGCTCCAGGCAAATGAAGCTCACGAGGCTAGCAGTTATAGGAGCGAATTTGTAACCGAGTCCCTATATTAGAAATAGAAATGTATTTATTGACAAAATAGTGAAATAAAAACACTACAGTCATGTACAGTGGGTTAATACGATCATTTTAAGACCAAAATGATGAGGCTCACTGCAGCGGTTACAGAGAGAGGGGTGATAATTTTTCAATGTAAAGTGATTTAGAGCCAGAGTCAGTGGAGCTGGAAGCTCCCCGTGCTCGCTTCCTATTTGGAACACGGCGGCTAGCGGGTTAGCCATGTCCATATATATACACTATGAGAGAATCCTGGATATTGACCAGTTTGTCGTTTTGCTAACATCAAAAGAGACACCAGTAAAAATCAATAGTGTGCATTTCAATTATCCTGTTCTAAACTCAAAACATCGATCGATCTGGCACGTCTGGTGGAGTTTACAACAGCTGCTTGTGTCCATGGAGACGTTAATGCTTTGCCTGTAATGTTTCCCACTATGGCATTAAACTTATCTATCCAAGCAATAAATGCTTAGCAGTAAAAATACTTCATCATTTATTTTTCATATCACATTACTGAGACAAGAAGGCCTCTTGGTTTCCACAGTAACCACAAGCAGCATGCATGAATCCATGCCTGTGTTATGCATTAAGCACATACAACTTTACTGCAGTAATTATTATAGTGAGCGAATATTCCTTTTCCACTGGCATCAGGATTAACTTTATTTTTATTTTGAGGTTCAGTATACATACAGTATATGCAATGTAACTAATGTATTTGCAGTGTAACTAAGTGCCTATTGAGTTCATATTTTGCCCATTTAAATGTTAAAGTTTAGAAAGTACAGAATGTTCTTGAAATATCTTTAAAGTTGTATTTTGAGCAAATAAAGATCAGTTAGGAACATTTCACATCAGTAATGTACCAATATCATCCTCATCAGTGTTGGTAGCAGGGATCTGTCTGTTACGATCATGTCGCAGATAGCTTTGTGATACTTTGGGCTTTAAACTTGAAATTACTGACATGAAGACATAAAGGGAGGTCGGGTACATCTCCAAAAGGCCCCCGTGGAAGAGGCAGGAGTCATGGCGGATATAAAAAGAGGAAATAGCTGGAAAGAGAGCCACAAAGATAAGGTCCGCACCATTGAACTGTCCCCCTGATCTCAGCAGGATCTAATCTCTGTTCTGGGGCAAAGGGCATCCATGGACGCCCGGAGGAAGACGAGCGGCCATAACAGGCACCAGGTGGGCAGGGGACGGATGGAGAGCAGGGCAATGAAGGTTCACGTAGGTTTAGTTATGAGTGACAATGGGCCTAAGTGCTGGGATGGGATACTAAATTGGTGTGAGTAGTACTAATATGAGTAGTACTAATATAAGTTAAATTGACTTGAATTCAGAAGTTTGTCTAGGCTTTGAGACTTTTTTGGTTTACTTTATAAGTGGAATTGTTTGGGAAATGTACTAATTGAAGCCAGTTCCTACAATACATGTCTAAAAACTAACAAAAGTGCTCAACATTTCACCCAGCAAAGATGATGTATGTTCCGATTTTAAACTTTTGCTATCTTTACATACATTGCTTTCATTCACTTGCATACTGATAAAGTGACCTGGTTATTTAACCCACAAATGCCTTGCTCAAAGGCAGCTACACACTATGTATATGCTGTATACACTGTCAGCTCTTTCATAGTTGGCAAGTGGTGTAGACCAGTGTTTCTCAAACTGTGGTACGCGGATGCCTTTGCAGTTTCAGTGTTTGCTGAGTTTAGCATCTGCTTTATCCATTTTCCGTATTTTTTTCTTCAGAACTCTTGTAACAATGGTGTAGTCCTATTATACACCTGGTTTAGCTTAAATTTAGACCTGGAAATGTCCTGTTATGAACAAGTTTAGATCCAAATCTTTTCCAAAATGGTACTTGGTGTGAAACTTTGGTATAAACTAAGTGATACAGTAGATCTTGAGATTAAGCCAAGAATGTATTTTTCATGACAGCTTTGTTATACCCATATTGCATTCCTGCTTTTGACCTACAAATGCAAGATGACCCACTGACCCATTGCCAAAAATTGACAAAAATCGATGTTGGGTGTTACTAATTTACCACAGCTAATTAAACTTTCTCCATAAATGACTAATGGAACACCATCCAACCAGCCAGTCACAACACATTATCCTTCATGGCTCTCTACTTTAAGCTGTGATTAAAGTCACTGTGTATTTTCTATGCCACACTTGGATAATTTAAAGGAATTTGGGAGCTTTGCGGTTATTTTCATTTGATGTTGTCCTTAATCTCCTGACGAGTTTGCTGCTGTCGACAGGCCCATTAGTTTTGACTGGAAGAAGACGTTAACCTTGTGAATATTTGTGGTGCCACTTGGAAATTAAGCCTCTTCATATCACCCTGGGGGGCTTTTAATTTAATTTGTACTTTATTTCTGACACTAAATCCGTGTTAAACATAAATACACGAACGTCACTAAACATATTTCAATTACATAGAGAGATTACTCAAAATACACAAACCAGCGCTTGCTCAAACATGTGAGACTGTAATTGGATGTTTATGTATGTAGATTGATTGTTAGGTACTATTGTAATAGTCTGTGTAGGATTTGAAGTATTTTTACACATTTTCAACATGAAGAGCTGTTTCTGTCCATGTATACTGTAACAGTATAAATAATAAGTATTTATATTTGATCTTTTTGTCTTTTCAGATGATAACCAGCCGTTTTTTCCCACACGATGCCATTGTCACAGACGCTGTCCTCAGTCTGGATGAAGACACTGTTCTGTCCACGAATGAGGTCAGTGTATGGGCTACACAAGTCATGGTCTTGTGGAAAGCATTTTCTACTTTAAAATGTTACCCTCAGTTTAAAGGTGCATTGTGTAACTTTTCTGGGGTCTGTCAAATGCTTTTTTTTTTTTCCCATTGAGATATTATTGCTTTGTCTGGAATGTTTCACAGTATGGCATTAAACCTTTTTATTTTCGTGGAGACCAAATCAGACAGTTGGTGGAGAAGCAACCCCACTCACAGTCAAAATGCCTGTTTTTCTAGGTATTTTTGTGCAATAAAACCACCTGTAATTGCATAAATGTAAGGTAGCTCTCTGTAATGTTATATTGTGGAACATTCTAAGCAGAGCAATGACATATCCATAGAAATAAGAAGGTGACCCACTCTGTTGAAAAGTTATACAGTGCAGTCCTTTACTTACAAATGTATTATTCTTCTTGTGGAGCTCAAGGTTGTGACTGAAAATAATGTGCCTCCCAGTGGTTTTAAAGAGGGGGTATTACACTTCTATGGGATATTAACTGCAAACTCATGACATATTTAGGTCACGATGTTACCTTTTATTGTTTGGAAAATGCTATATTAACATTTCATATTAACAGTTTCACTTTCAAGTACCCCCTCCATTTGTGCGCCACGCTAAGCCCCTTCAGAGCGCTATCACAACACAGTCAGAGTGCATTTCTCTAATGAAACTACCGCACATTGCATCAGGTTTGTGAAGCTGTAACATATGCTCAACGTATTGTTTCATGCTTTTGTTTATTTGCGAAAAAGAATAGTACTGCTGATGGTAAGGAGGGCTCAAATAGGGCCCAGGAGAGATCGCTAGATTACTCAGACATGCACTGATATTAAAATTCTAATCTAAAACCTCTTTGGGCATGTTTTTGTTGAGGGAACAACATTATAATAGGGTAGAAAGCTCCATAAAGTCAATTTTGCATAATACCTGCTCTTTAAGAAAGAAATATGTAAAATACTACTTCAACAGTGCAGTGCCTGAAATATCATGTACAAAAGCGCACATTCTTTGTCCACACGGGGTAAAAGATGCAAATGTCTAAACACTTTATCGATCCTCGCTTGAATAAGGCAGTCGTTCCACGCATAGTCATGAATACCATTCATTACAGAGGAATTGCCTCCCTGCACCAAACAATGCAAAAGCCACTATAAAGTAGACAGGGAAATGTGCTTAGCTTCTATAAGGACCAGCTCAGATCCAATGGGAGGAGGAAGAAGTTCAGCAATGAGACAAGTTTGACCAACAGACGTCTTTGTTGAGAGAATTTAGTGCCCCTTACAATTAAACTGAGTATCTCCATTGTAAAGTAGTCACACAAATTCAATGGTACATCATTCACAGCCCACAGTTCAAGGCAATTTCTCCTGAATTACTAATAACCAAACATGGCATTGGCTGCAGCTTGTGGAACCAGGAGATTTTCAACAGAAAGATGGTTGGACAGACGTTTAAAGGGCCCATATTACGCTATTGTCTGATCTATTTTATAATGTTGTTTCCTCATAAAAAACATACCTGGAGTTGTGTTTTGTTTCATTAATACATGTTTAACACACTAACCTTGCATATTTAGGCTGGGTAGCTTAGGTTCTTTTCTTTAACAGAAAACACTCACCTTGTTATATATACTCTATTATATCATGTGTGAATGAAACAAAACACAACTCCAGGTATGTTTTTGATGTGGTATTTTTTGTTTCTAACATGACTTAAAGCCCACAAGAGTTAATTGTGTATCATGCTTATTACAACAGTGTGAAGGTATGTTTATATATGTTACTGACAAAGCAACATTAAAACCGGAAAACATCGCAGTTCAGCAAAATGTGAAGCCTCGAAACACGAAATTGCTCATAAATCTTTGATGCTATTGGTAAATTGAGTGAGACGAGGCAGGAGCGTAAAAAAAACAACACAAAAATGAAAAGTAAAAACCGTCAAGTGATTTGAATAAGCTGTAATGGAACAACAAAGTGCTTTCCCAAAGTCATTACCATTACCTTTGTGCCTGTATCACTTCTCTGTCAAAACGCCATTGTACTTGCCGCAGGGACACACCCAAGTGGTTTGTTTCAATGACAGCTTTTATACGGCGGATATTACAAAAAGCATCCACCATCTTAAAAGAAAATATATTCATTCACTAAAACTTGACATAGTGACATTATGAGCTAAATTAAATCCAAACAAGTCCACGTTTTTGCTTTTCAGCGCAAATTAAACCAGACTAGAATGAGTTTGGTCGCAAAAAGACATTTCTCATCATTACCTTGCGCGTTCGCTTTCTTGTGACCTTATCAAACCTTATTTTAAGAAAATCCTGTCTCTCAGAAATTACACATTTGTAACTACAGCTCAATCCAATTAAGTTCTATGGTGAACCTGGTGCCACCCACACAGTTCTGCAGCCAACATAATGATTGGCCCTATTTCACTGAGCTAGAATGGGAAATGTCATTAAGGGAGCGTCTGTGATTTGCCCTTTGACAATTAGCAAGGTGAGGCTGGGAGCGAAGGCTGGGCAATGCGCTTTTTTGTAATAATTTTGTGCTTCTCTGGGGTTTACTAAAAGGTCATGTTTTGGACTAAAAAGGATTGAATCAGAAAGTAGAGATGTGTAATTTTACAGGTGGAAGGAAGACATAATTCTTGTACATTTACAGGTGCTATACTTGGATTTTTCCTGTTTAAAACTTACATAGCGCACCTTTAAGCATCCTAATTATTCACTGCAATGATTTATAAGTGCTTTTTAAAACTTTCTGAGACCAAGAGCAGAGTTTTGCCTTGACAATAAAGCTAACAACAACTAGCATGCTAACACACAGTTCCTGATTATCAGAGAGTAAAACGCTTTATAATTAGATGCCAGACAGTATAGCAGAACTATTTTGACCTCAAGAGCTGTTTATACAATATTTCTGTTCTGGGCCAAGACAAATTGTGCTCAAATACATGGGGGAAAAGTCTGTACCCGATACTTTAAGAATTATAAATCATCTCACAAACTCAAACAATTCTACTACTTCCAAGCAAAGTTACTAGTTCCACTTTAAGGAGGTTGGCACACTTGTTGTGGGAGATGTCAGGAATTCAATAACTGAGATCAAATGGCAACACCAAGCGTAGCCCATATAAGTAAAAATGAAAGTCTTCAGAGGACATAATAAAAACCCATCCAATAACACACAATCACAAATCAATTTTTTAGTATTTGGATACACTACCAAAAAGTAGATATTTCCCAGATGCCCTTCCCTGCATGTTGTGGCCAAATTCTCACTTCCAGAAGCTAATGTGTCCTCATCACTGGTGTTTGTTGTTTTCTAAGTAGTTTTAAACAAACCATAAACAAAGTACCACGTATATAATTGAGCCTCCCTTATTCAGCCTTGCGTAGTCTCATTACCACCTGCTTCTCGCTCCCTCTCAGCGCCACAGCCAGTTAAAGACCCCATCCCTTACACATTCAAATAGGCAACCAGCTCCACACATCCAATACATCTTTGAACTCTGCGATGTTTTATTGATCCAAGCCAGTCAATGCTCACCTTTTCGGCACTAACGGAATTACCGCCATTACGCTTTATGGCAGCACAATTTGTGGCAGAACAGCACTGTGACAAGTTTCTACAAGCAAACTTTTATGACAAAGAAAAAACTGTCAGGGAACATAAAGGAAAAGTGCGCCCGTGCTCAGTAACCCGGCGCACTAATTGCCCTTTGAAAATGGAGAAGGGATTTATTGAAAAGAGCTCAAATATGTCAAATGAGCTGGAGAATGTCACAGTTTTAATATTGTAATCCTCGACTGTGCCAATTTCATAATTACATTGTTTCAGCTCATTTAAAGTGTGATTATTCCACCATGAGCGATTACAGAAGAGAAAGCCACTGCAAACCTGATGAAGCTCTTGAGTGAGCAGCCCAATGCGCCGCTGCACTGTGCCCTTTCGAAGGCATTTGCAGTATGTTCAATGTGGGAATGTGCTATAGACAGATAGACCGTGATCTCCTGTCAAAGAGATAGAGATAGCAGATTTGAATCCATGTGAAGCGAACATTTTACACGCTGTTCGTGTGTGTCAGTTTGGTACTTAGAGTTTTTAAAGGGCCCATGTTACTCTGTCTTCGGATCTATGTTATAATGTTGTTTCCTCATCACAAATCCACCTGGAGTTGTGTTTTGTTTCATTCACACATGTTTAACACACAAATCTTGTATATTTATGCTGAGTTCTTCTCTTAACTGGAAAACACTTTGTTCCACCTTGTGATGCCATGTGGTGATACAGGAAGTGCTCCGTTGTGTTTTTAAACTCCATGCACCTCCACTAGTATTTGGATGATTTCAGCCCTGGAATTGCCAATCTCTCTCTTTACTAAAGGTAAAAGGAGCTGTTAACTTTAAAACTACCGCCTCATGACATCACAAGGTGGAACAGAGCATTTTGAGCTTTGGTGATGTAAACAGACTAATACTGCAGGGTTACCCAAACATGTGTGAATGAAAGAAAACACAACTCCGGGTATGTTTTTGATGAGATAACAACATTCCAACATAGCTTAAAGCTCACAAAAATCGATTATGTTTAGTTTAGGACCTTTAAGGTTTATTTTATAACATTATAACATCAGAAAATAGCGTAATATCAGCTCTTTAATGTGGTATAGCTGTGATGTGTAGTGGGAGTGACTGAATGAATAATGCAATGTAAAGCAGGTTTAAGTGTACAGAAAACTACTATTATTCTTGTGAGATAATGCTCCGTTGTGGCTCATCTTTTCTATAGGGCATTTGCCTATGTATTTTATGTTAATGTAAAATAATACAATGCATAGAAATATCCTCTTTGAAAGTGTAACTCTTTTACTTACTTAAGAATGCTTCAATTAGTTGTCCGTCACATAGTTCTGACAGCAGTGAAGCATATATATATACAGCATGTTATAGTTACTTTATCTGCCCACATATTCTTTTAATTCTGATTTTTCTCTGACATTTTAGATCAACTTCTTTTCATCCTCCTCGTGTAGCCACGCACCACTTTTCTCAGTCCACACTTGAAAAGAAATAAGATAAGACTTCTAACACAGACAACGTAACTCCTTCATCTCATAACATCGGACACTTTAAATCCAAGCGTCTGTAGAGATTTGCACCAGATCTATGGCTGGATTGACTCTTGGCTCCGTGGATCAATGCTAGCCACGTGCCCTCATCTGTATGTGCGGTATGTTAGGGTGAGCATTGTAGCTCGTTGTGGTTGACTTAACATTCACCTTACTCTAACCTTAAGACTTGCTTTCACAGTTTCACAGTCACCTATTGGCACGGTTAATTTAATACACATTGATTTGATTGTTGCAGGGCAATGTCAGACTGGTGCACTTTTGTCTCTACAGATGTCTATACATTGTTCTATTGGATCTATGGGTTATCTGCAGTGTTGGGAAGTAAATGAATACATATACCAAAAATACATACTCAGAATACACATTCTGAGTGACTGTATTCCAGTACAGTTACTTTTTCATTTGGTGGTATTAGTAGAATACAGTTACTTTCCTAAAATGAAAGGAATGCATTGCACTACTTGATCCCACAGTTTTGTGTTCAAACTACACATAACCACTGGAAAAAAAATGGAAATAGTGATTTTTCCTTCTTTAATTTAGGAGATGCATAACAAAAGGTGAAACAAACATAAGGCAGTTTTTATTCCTATGTTGCGTTTTACAGTAAAATTCAAATGTGACTCGATGTCTTCAGTGTTCAGAATACAGCACTCTGATTGGACCATGTGTCAGAATATGTTACAAAATACATTTTAATACAGGTATTCTGTAACTAAATACATTTTTAGTATTCTTTCAGTATTTCAGTATTCTTCCCATCTATCCTGTGGTTGTGCGGTAAGATAATAAAAGCAAAACATTGGGCAAGGCTAATTCTGTGCTCTTTTTGTGGCTTTTTGAAATAGTTTTATAGTAGACAATTTTCATTGTTCGTCTTTTGCATGTCTTCCTAAAAGCTATTTTGATATTTCAATATCCATGGGTTTGAGATTCCTGTTTCCTGCAACATTTCGAGGACTTTTTCCATTCAATAGATATAATATTTTGTTTTTAAAAAAAAAGTCATCATTGCGAAACCCATGGATATGCATCTCCCACCTTTAATTTCAGCTGGCCATATTTACCTCCAACCAAGTACTTCTTCACTTCACACAGTTGTATTTAAAGGTCCTATATTACGCAAAACTGACTCTTGCTTTAAGCCATGTTATAATGTTGTTCTCTCCTCAAAAACATATATGGAGTTGTATTTGTCTCATTCTAACATGTTTGAGTAACTCTTTATTATTAGTCTGTCTATATCTCCAAAGCTCAAAATGCTCTGTTCCACCTTGTGATGTCATGAAGTGGTAATTGTCAAGTTAACAGCTCCTTTTACCTTTAGTTCGGTTGAGTGATTCTAATGAAGGTGTATGGAGTTTAAAAACACACTGGAGCACTTCCTGTATTACCACACGACATCACAAGGTGGAACAGAGTGTTTTCCATTTGTTCCATAAAGAACACAGCGTAAATATGCAGGGTTTGTGTGTTAAACATGTGTGAATGAAACAAAACACAACTCCAGGTATGTTTGTGATGAGGAAACAACATAAATCAGAAAATAGCGTAATAAAAAAGTAAAAAAAAAAAGAAGTTATTCCTCACTTTCCCAACACCTTCCTAGTATCCTAATTACTCACAGCAATGAGTTTATAAGCTCGTGTCACAACTTTCAGGCACCATCACGGTAAAACTAAAAACAACTACCATGATAACAGCACACTCCCTGATCCTCTGCTTTATATTGCTATACATACATTGACACATGCCCCCACCCAAGTAGGCCCTTCCACTGTCTCCCATATCTCTCCCCTCTTCACCCTGGTGTTTAGTGCCATAATTAGTCTGGACAGATTATGAGCGTGCTGGATCCTGTCTCCTGTCACCCACATCCCCACACGCGTCACTTCACATTATAAAGAGCAATTTAATCCGTAAAGGCGAAATGATATTTGCATGATATCATTAATCCTTGCAGAGCCGCGCTGCCGACTTGTGACACTTGGCAAGGCACATATGTCTAGACTGGCAGCCTCAACCTTTTCTGTGGGCTTAGAGCGGGATCTGTACTGTAATTGCTCACACGATTTGTGACAGGAGCCGCGAGGTATCACTAAAGAACATCCACTTTCCTCCGACTCTCTCCTCCTCTCCTCCTCCTGGTAATTAATTTCCTCTGTGGGCTTTCGAAAGTGTCTGTGTGTGTGTGTGAATGTGTGTGTGTACTACCAAGTATTTCATTATGTGCTGATCCCTCCATTCTGCGCTGTGTCTCGGGTTGAATGTCTTAATAGTGGTTTTCGATTCTAAAGGTGGAGCTCGTCAGGTGGCTCAATTCTCCTCAAGGACAGTGGGGGCTTTACATAACACCGAGTAATAGCTTAACTGAAAATCTGAAGTGGAGGAACTTTTTGCAAGAGTTTATTTTTCTTTTTTCTTTTTTTTTTTGCAAATGTAGTTGCTTTAAAAATGTTGATTAAAAGTGCACTATGTAACTTTTCTGGTGGAGGGTTTGTCACCTGCTTTTCTTAATGGAAATGTTATTGCTATGCGTGGAATGTTCCACAGTATGACATAAAACTTATCTATCACCATGGAGATGAGCAGGTGATGCTGTAAGGTAAGTTACAGGTCAGATTGGTCAATTGGCAAGTTCAGTGAATTTCTGAGCAACAAAAACAACCGTATTTGTATAAATGTAATATAATGTTTAAAGCTGCACAATGGAACATTCCATGAAACGCAAAAACATCTCTGTGGAAACAAGAAGATTGCATACTCCCACCCAAAACATTGTACTAACTGTAATATCAGTTACTACAATGTTATCACTATAGCACAGTAATTTTACTGTTTCTTACCAATGAAATATTTTGGTTTTAGTAGTGAGTTCAGGTTCAACCAACGTTCTGTATCTGTTCAGAAGCAGAGATCATACATACAGTATATTATTATCATGTATATGTATTTAGTATGTGCTAAATATAAAGGTAAATGGGTATAAAATAAATGGGTAAATAAAAGAACTACAAACAAACAATGTATTACAGTAAGAGGACAATATGCAACACACTGAAAAAGTGCAATGACAGTAATAAGCAAGCCTTTGACCAGGACTTGCCATGGTGGCCAGTGAGCAGAAAAGTTATCACCTAACCCTGCCCAATTAAAAGTTTTAAAGGCGTTGTGGCGGTGTGCCGGTGATGCGCTAAAACCCATTTGGAGCTAATCTTAAGTTGCTGTGATCTGTTTACCTCAGGACCAGCTGTTTAAATCCTAAATAGTTTTTGGAGAAATTTGCATCATGCCTTGTCTTTGTACTTTCTATTCCACTGCCGTCTTGTTTTCCATTTAACCTGCTCATTTCTTGTCTGTGTGCGTACTCTCAGGTGGATTTCGCCTTCATCGTGTGGCAGAGTTTCCCAGAAAGGATTGTGGGATATCCAGCCCGGAGTCACTACTGGGACAGCTCCAGGTCACGCTGGGGCTACACCTCCAAATGGACCAATGACTACTCTATGGTACTGACAGGGGCAGCCTTCTACCACAGGTATTAGGAGATCAAAATAGTATTATACTGTGGGTTGAGCATCTATCCGCTGTAATTCGTTAAATATCTTGTAGACTATTTAAAACTATTTGGCATTGTAATAGAAAATACATTTAAATACATCTAGATTATTTTTTCTGGTTCTTTGATACCTTATAAGATGATGACAAAAGACAAAGCAGGAAGTGGAGCGTTAAATTGAGCAGAGAAAAGCTCCTCTCTCAAGTGTCTTGCGAATAAACATCTTATTGTCACATTCATGCAATTCTCATTAGTCCTCTTTAGTTTTATTTTTAGAAACTCATTTGCTTCGGGCGTGAGGTTAGTCAGTAAATGAAGTTTGATGAAAAGCATTTAAGGTCGTCATTGCATGCACAATGTAACCCTTCTGGATCAGGGTCCGCCACCTGCTTGTTTCTATGGAGATGTGATTGCTTTACCTGGAATATTCGAAATGCAAGCCCACACAGTAAAGATGCATGTTTTTCAAGGTATTTTTCATCAATAAAACACTTGTAATTGAATACATGCAAGATGGATAATTTATTACAAATACTACTATACTTTTGAACATTCCTGACAGAGCAATGGCATCTTGGAGACAAGCAGGTAGACAGAAAAGTTACATATCGCACATTTAATATGTTCTGTTAGCTAGTTTACTTGTATTCAGTTTAACCAAACCAAACCATTAACAATCTGGGGTTGCTAGCTTTTCAACTTCAGAAAAAAGTAAATAAAAGAAATGTATTGCAGTACTCAAAATACTGACAAAAATAAAAATTATTCAGGAGTTTACTACTTCCTGGCAAATGCGCATTTACTGTATTATAGTATTTAGTAGTATTCATTATTAAATACTGAGGCATAAAAGACACAGCTTATGGAACCAACTTTTAATAGGAAAAAAATACACAAGTACTGAGCAACTAGTGCTACTCAGTAAAACAAAGTATGCCTGTTTATTTTACAAAATTGAATTAGACAGTGTGGTTATGTACTTCAGTGATCTAGTGCTCCGGACCTGCTGCTGAGGGTGCAACATGGCAGCCATTGTGGAGAGGGACGGAGCAGAACTGAAATGCGCAAATGGGTTTCTCCTTGTCTCTTCACAGGTACTATCACTACTTGTTTACACGGTACGTCCCGGCCAATCTGCTGAAGACAGTGGACCGCATGGCCAACTGCGAGGACATCCTCATGAACTTTCTGGTGTCAGCCGTTACTAAGCAACCACCTATCAAAGTCACACAGAAGAAGCAGTACAAGGAGACCATGATGGCACAGGTATCTATAGACATAGTAATGAAAGAAGACATTCAAATGGCTGTAAAAGGTGCAGTGCGCAACTTTTCTGGTGGAGGGTCCGCCACCTGCTTGTCTGCATGGAAATGTTATTGCTGGAATTGCCTGGAATGTTTCATGTTATGATATTCAACTTATCCGTGCAGCATTCATTTATACATATTTTTATTAAGGAATCACAATTTACTCATACAATATTTACAAATCACATTTTTTCCTTTGACATTTTTCTTATTTAAAAAAAAAAAAAAAAGCAAAAACAAAATACACCATTTTAATAATAAGTGTCAAATCCTGAGATTATCAAAAATTAAATAAAGGCAAACAATTAAAAGGCAATAATAATCGTGATGGTGAAAATAAATAAATAAATAAATAAATAAAATAAATCAAAAAGGTAAAGAGGGAGAGGAAGAGAAAGAAGAGAAAAGAAAGTGAGTGTGTGTGTAGCATTCATTTATTACAGGTGTTTTTCTTGCTCATAAATACATTCCTTCTGTGAATAGAAGCGACTCTCCACAGATCTGAATTGTAATGTAGCATAGTGCTGTAAGCTGCTTGTCTTCCTCATGATAGATGAGTTTAATCTGTACTTTGGAACATTCTAGACAAAGCAATAACATTTCCATGGAGACACGCAAGTGGTGGACCCTCCACTAACAATGTTACACAGTGCACCTTTAAGGTTTTTACATAGTACATAAATTAAATGTTCAAATGAAATACATAACAGTTTGATCAAAAGTGCTCAGATCTGTTTGTAACCTACGTAACCTTTTTATAATGGAAGATACACAGACAAGACATTGGTCACTAAGAGCGTGTTCACATTTAAACACACACTATATCAAAATTGTGACTAACTGCAACCAAACCATAACTAAACCAAGACTAGAACAGAACCACAGTGAGTCTACATCAGGACCAAACCAGGACTAGTGTGAAACGAACCCACCCCTTAAGACTATAGTTACTGCATTATCTCTTGTTGACTGATTGCATCGCCCCCTTGTGCTCGGTTTGTCTCTGACCTTATCTCCGTGGTCCCCCTCCGTCTCCGTCTCTCTGGTGTGGATGTGCCAGTCCTTATACACACGTCTCGCGGTCAGCCTGTGGTGATTGATAGCCTGACCGCAGCAGCACGATGACTCTGCAGTATGGACCCTGTGATTAATGTCTTAATTGTGAAGGCAGGGCAGCAAACTTACCAAACTTACTCCCTTTTTTTTGTTTTTTTTGTTTGTTTTGATGGGCTTTATTTGGAGTCTACACTTGCCAGTTTTTGTCAGTGACAAATTAGAAATTGTGAAATTTTAACTCGAAATTTTTATTGTTTAAGATTGTATTTGTCACTGCTATACTAGACTATTGATACTTTGCAGCTCATCAACATTCCCTGGCGGTGTGAAGCTAACTGAAAGCACTGCTCTGTTAGAAGCTCTGGTTAGACTTAATGTGAGCTTTATTTTAACACAATCTGACCAGAAAGAGCTGACTTGGTTGGAACTACAACAGGTGAGATGTTAAACAAGTTCCCCTCAAATAACCTTACGGTCACAAGTTAAATAGCACTGGCCAACAGTTTTTCAGATACTCTCACCTTAACTATACCATGAAAGTTCTTAGTGATCAGAAATTGTGTTGTTTAAATCCATTTTGTATTTGTAGTTTTCAGACTATCTTAAAACTTTTTTGGCTCTGTTTGCGAATCTGTGGATTCCGCCAATAGACATACATGTGGAACGTCCTTTGTGGCCCTGTAGAGCATGTGTTTTGTTCCCATTTTGTTTCACATTGTCAGTGAGGTTCACTGGCCCCTATCTCATCCCCATCTCCCCCATGTACCAGCTTGCCTTCCCAGTACGTTAGACCAAGCTATTCTGCAGCACAGCATGACCATCAGCAATTGATGAATGGAAGCCTACTTTTGCTTATCTTCTTTCTAACTATGTTTTTATGGTTGGCGAGTTTGTCCCCAAGTGCACGCAGCAAACAAGTTGGGTGCACATGTCAGTTAGGATCAGTTAAGAAAGCATAGCAAATTGAGAGATTACATTTTATGCAACTTTGAAGGAACTTTGCACACACTATAAAACTTGAAAGAGTGTCATTTGATTGCAACTCTGTTTGATATTTCTAGCATGTTTTGAAGCAGAAAACGTCTGTCTTTTCCCATTTTAGGTTTAGGTGTTATGGTAACTTGGTATGGTGACCTTCTTGCGACCACTGAGATGCATAGGCTAAGTTTAATGCAGTTCTTTCTGTGGAACATGCCTGTCAAAGCAATAACATCTCCTTGGACAAGCAGGTGGTGCCTTCATCAGAAAGGTTACATAATGCATCTTTAAAGATCCTATATTATGCCAAATTAACTCTTGTGAGCTTTAAGCCTTGTTAGAATGTTGTTACCTCCTCAAAAACATACCTGGAGCTGTGTTTTGTTTGTATTTATTGTTAGTCTGTCAAGTTCAAAATGCTGTGTTCCACCTTGTGATGTCTTGAAGTGGTAGTTTTCAAATTAACAGCCACCTTTTAGAATAACTCAGCCTAAATATGCAGTGTTTGTGTGTCAAACATGTGTGAATGAAACAAAATACAAAACTCCAGATATGTTAATTAAACTTTTTATCTGCATTTGACCCATCATTTGACTCCTGCCCTTCCATTGTCCTGTCTATGTGTCCAGGGCTCAAAGACGTCACGCTGGGCAGACCCGGACCACTTTGCTCAGAGGCAAACCTGCATGAACGCCTTCAGCCGCTGGCTTGGCTTCATGCCCCTGGTACACTCCCAGATGAGGCTGGACCCTGTGCTGTTCCGGGACCAGGTGTCTATCCTGAGGAAGAAGTACCGCGACATAGAGCGATTGTGAGCAAAGAACGCGCCCCTCTGGATCCAGGAAATACAAGGCAATGAGAACATATACACATGGACGTAAAAATGATTGAACTCCAACATATGTGTTCAGAATCTTAATCATATTTCTATAAAACTCACAATACAGTCTTTATAGCAGTGAGTTATTGCGCATATCCTCTGTGCGTGAGGATGCAACCCAACAGTGTAACATGCATGGAGCCCCATGCAACAAGAGCTAGACAAAGCCAAAGGACACAGCGGTCTGACTGCTGAGAAACTCTTCAGTGTTGCATGGTTTGAATACAGTGGAAAGTATTGTGTTAGAGAGAGAGTATATACAAGATAGTGGGGCCTAAATATGGACAGAACCGAAGTCACATGAGCCCCATATACTGAGAGACTATGGCAACTCACCTATTGTACAGTAATATAGATTTACAGCAGCAGCCCTGTCTGTACAAAAGAAATTAAGAATAAAGAGATGATATGAAAACATGATACTTTGCTGTTTCTTGGAACAGAATATTCTAAGTCAATGTGTTTGGATATGGTATTTCAACATTTTGCAGACTGGGTATTGTCTCATACAATAGTCATTTTCTAGTTTTCCCTGTACACCTTCCCTTTAAATAACCTCGCTGAGTTCTCCCCTTGGTCGTTCTGAGCTATCACATACAATAAGCAGGATCTCTTTATCATCCTGAAACTATTACAATATATTACGTTCAATCATCCCTGTAGAAGTGATGCACTCGTCACACGTATTAAAAGTCATCCTATTTCTAGCTGGTTGCCATGTGCCTATTAATAAGGTAGAATGGAAATCAGTTCATATCTGCAGTTCAGTTGTGTTACCTCCATATTCAGACTTGGTACACACTTATATCATGTTTTATTTTGTTGTTTGACTTCACAGTGTATTTAAAGGTGCATTCTATTGGAGGGTCCGTCAAATGCTGTTTGTTCTCTGTGGAAATGTTATGCTTTGTCTGGAATGTTTCACAGGTTTTAAACCTTTGTATCATCATGAAAACCAAACCAGACCAAGTTACAGGTTAAATCTGTGAAGAGGCAACCATGCTCGCAGTCAGAATGCCTGTTTTTCTAGGTATGTTTGACCTATAAAACCACATGTAATTGTAAGGCAGAGCTGTTTAATGTCATACTGTGGAACACTCCAGGCAGAGCAATGACATATCCATAGAAACAAGCAGGTGATGGATCCTCAACCAAAAAGTTACATAGTGCACCTTTAATATTGGAAAATAATTAAAATATTACAGTGGGTTTGTAATTAATAATCACTCAATTATTTAACACTTTTTTTTCCACATTGCGTAAGGTTGTCTGATATGTAGCAGGTCTATTTTTTATTATTTGAGGTTTAAGAAAGGAGAAATGTCTTCCCTTTTGTATTATACAAGGTTTACCAGTAACTAAAGTGGACGTGCAGTATTCACATTGTCACTGTATAATTCTCCCATAGACTGTTTTCTATTAAATCTGGGCTGTAGGTGAAATCCGGTCCAGCCCTTCTTTTCCCTGGCTCTAAACCAGCGATGATTTACTGCCAGCTCCAATGGCGTTCATTCCACTTGGCTTGGGGATTTCTCTCTCCTGCTCTTATGATACATTATGATGGTCCCTGCAGCCGCCTCTGTAACTCTGTGTGTACTGAGCCTAATGTGCAGGTTATCTAATGTAGACCAATGCTGTTTAAGACCCAAGAGGACTCCCGAGACTGAGAAACAACGTTGTGCAGTAGATCATAGCCAGTGCCTGTTCTCCTGATGAGAATGAAAGGGTGATTATGGGGAATCAAATAGCTGCTATGTGTGCGTGTGGTCAGTTTGGATGCAAAAAGATGGACAGACCAATGAATGCTGATCTCGGGAGGGTCTGATAAAAGGCTAAGGTATACGCTTTATACCTTGTCCCCAAAGAGAAACCTGTCTTCAAAATTGATCCATATTACGCTATTTTCTGATCTATGCTATAATGTTGTTTCCTCATCAAAAACACACCTGGAGTTGTGTTTTGTTTCATTCACACATGTTTAACACACAAACCCTGTATATTTAAGCTGAGTTCTTCTTTTAAACTGAAAACACTCTGTTCCACCTTGTGATGTCATGTGGTAATATAGAAAGTGCTCTACTGTGTTTTTAACTCCATACACCTTCACAAGAGTCACTGGGATAATTTCAGCCCTGGAATTGCCAATATCTACTTTACAAAAGGTAAAAGGTAGCCGTTAACTTGAAAAGTATCACTTCATGATATCACAAGGTGGAAGACAGCATTTAGAGCTTTGAAGATGTAGACTAACAATAAAAGATTACACAAACATGTGTGAATGAAATAAAACACAACTCCAGGTATGATTTTGAGGAGGTTAAAACATTCTAACATGGTTTAAAGATCACAAGAGTCGATTTTGTGTAATATAGCACTTAAATGCTGCTAAAGAAAACTGATCTTGATGTTGGTTCATGGTCAGAGTACCTAGCTGGAGGATGAGAGACTGGAGTATATTTTAGTTTGATGGTTGGAAAACAGAACTGCAACTGCCTACACTACAGATGCACAGTATTGAAAAAAATTGTGATATGCGCTGTGGCTGTTAAGAACTCTGATATCGATATTATTTCACTATTATACTTGATTAATAAAACATGACATGCTTTAATTTACTAGTGAAACTCTCTTAAAATAAAAACTTGACAAAACCAGGACTAAATCAAGGCGAATTGAAGAAAATGCAGGAAAGTCATTACTCAAATCAGCCTTATTTAACATATTATTTATTTTAAAAAACAGTGCATTTTGTCAGATGAAGAACCTTGGTGTTGCTATATTGCATCAGTCAATATTGTGAAACCCTACTAACCACTCAGCTACTTTAGTAAGTAAATAGAAGTATGTTTTCCAAGTAGAAATACACTGTAGGTTGCTATAAGTAATACGAGTTTTTACCCTTGCAACCCTTGTTTGCCCCTGTATTATTATTTTTACATACATTTATTGAAAGTACAAAAGTATAGAATGACGTTGAAAGAATTTGTTGCTGTTAAGATACTATCTCAGTGAAGTTACCTTGGTCATATCCTTCCTTATAAGTTTAGTCTCTGTTTCTCATTTTTAGCCAGAAGTGTGTGTGTGTGTGTGTGTGTGTGTGCGTGCGTGTGCGTGTGTACAAGCATGTTAAAGGCTCTATAATCAATAAGAACAGTGTTACTGATTAGACCTGATCATCCGTGGTGTCCCTCCGGAGGATACTAACCTGCTTCACTTCATCCTATTTGCTCTTATTGGACACTGGACATGGATGTGTGTTCTGTGCAGTCAGAAGGGACCAGTGCCGAGAAACATGAAAGTGGAGTAGACAGTCCACAAGTACAAGTGCAAGTCTAGGAACTGAGAAGGAGTCCAGTATTTAAGTCAAACTGGCTAAAGAAATGTTTCTGTTCTCTTTTTAAATGCTATAGGACATACACTCACCTATGTTTACTGTTTATATTTGCAGTTTTGGGAAAGCAGTGATGTTCCACCATTAGGTTTATTTGATCCCAGCTCTGGTCTATACTGCCATTGTGTTCTTCGGTAAGACACTTAACCTGCCTTGCTGGTGTGTGTGAAATGACATATACTTAAAGGTGCACTATGTAACTTTTCTGGTGGAGGATCATTTGCAGGATATGATAGGATTTGCCTGAAATGTTCAACAGTATGACATTAAAAACATTCATTCCTTACTAGTGGTGCCACCTGCCTACAGATAGTTTAAAGGTCCTATATTACACAAAATTGTCTCTTGTGAGTTCAGTCATATTTGAGTAACCCTTTATTGTTAGTTTGTCTATCTCCAAAGCTCAAAATGTCAAAATGCTCCACCTTGTGATGTCATGAAGCGGTAGTTTTCAAGTTAACAGCAGCCTTTTACCTTTTGTTTAGTAGAGATTGGCAACTCCATGTCTGAAATCATCCCAGTGAGTTTAGTTGAGGTGTATGGAGTTTAAAAACACAGTGGAGCACTTCCTGTATGATCACCTGACATCACAAGGTGTAACAGAGTGTTTTCAGTTTGAGAGAAGAACGCAGCCTAAATGTGCAGGACTTGTGTTATAAACATGTGCGAATGAAACAAAACTCAACTGCAGGTCTGTTTGTGATGAGGAACCAACACTATAACAGATCAGAAAATAGCATAATATGAGCCCTTAATGCCAAACTGTGGGACATTTTATAACACCTACATAGAGATATTACTGTATAAAATGTTGGTGGTGCACCTTTTAACAGAAAAGCTGCATAGTCTACCTTTAAACAGAATAAGAATAAAGCACCATCAAGTGCAGTAAATGTTTATAGCTTCAGTTGTTGAAGGTTGTGAATTCTTAGTGCCACATTTGTCCCGCCCCCTTACCTATCTGTGCACCACTATGTTAAACTCAATGACTCCTGACAGCCCACATCTTCCTGCTTTCATCTCCAACTCTCTGTGCAGTTCTTCAAATCCGTCAGCATCCATCCCATTGGTTACGGCTCTATTATGCAGCGAAATAACAAACGCATGAATAAATCATCGCAACCCGGGCCCTCTCTCGCCGCACGCTTTTTCTGATTCATAGACTTTGGATAATTATTCGTCTTCTCATGAGAGGGGCGCTTATTGATTCGCCGTGACCCTAAACGCTTTCCAAGGTTAGCGAATGGGGGAAATTGATCGACAGAAAGTAATGGAGGAATTGAGGCGCGTTCAGGAAATGATCGTAAATATTCAAATCTGTTTTGATTTTTTTTTTTTTTTGCATTTTCTGGCGTGAAGCTTGGTTCGCTAACATGCATTACCAAATGGACTTATAATTGGAAGTTAGGGAGTCCCATCTACTTTGTGTGTGTTTATTTTGCAGAAGGGTCTAAAAAGGAGCTGGTGAAGTGATTTTTAGTCGTCCGTTGCAAGGGTTTCTTCTCACAGTCATGTTATGTGTGTGGTAATAGCATGTCCCCTCACATTTGTCATACTGGTCAGTCACCCGTGCGGTTGTGGTGAGGTCCTGGGTTACACATGGAGACAGGAACTTGTTCCATCTCCTCCCAGCGGGTGTACAGACCCCTGATTCTCTGATTGAATGGAACATGTCTGTGGATCTATGAATGCTATTATGAAGGGAGAGGGAGTGAAAAGACAACCATGGATTTTTGAAGAGAAGAGTGGAGGGAGAAGTATAGTGAGTGTCTGCATCAAAATCGTAAAGTCATAATGGTCTGTTATGTATAAAACACATTTATTGTTTTGTTGTTGTTGGTTTTTTTTCGTCTGTTAGATTTGTTGTCCCTGGTGATCTTATGCTGATCTTTATGGTGTAAAAAAAACAACTTTATGGAGAGGTCAATCACCTGTTGATGGTGATGGTGTTGCTTTGCCTGATATGTTCCACTGCATTGGTATTGAACTATATCTTGCTTTACTTCATTTACATGTGTCTTTTTCTTGTAAAGAATACCTTGAAAAACATGCATTCTTACTGTGAGTTGGGTTGCCTCTCCACAGATCCGACCTGTAACTGGTGATGTCACATGGTTGCTTCTATGGACACAGGTGAGATGGCGTGGTGAAATGGCATACTGTCAGATATTCCTGGCATAGCAATACCATATCAACTGAAACCAAGAATGGTACATAGTGGATCTTTAAATAAAAATACATGCAAAACTAGCACAAACAGTACAGCGTGTATTTAAATATAAGCAACGAGTGTCTCTCAGTGAAAAAGTTGTGGGTTCAATTGCCAAGGCCTACTTAAGCTCAGCAGTCTGCATATCCAGCTACACATCTATGTACTTCAGAAGCCTCTGTTTTTCCATGTCCCTACAGGGCTTCCACGGGTGCTCAGTGTCACTTCACACTGAAAGGTGTGAATTACTACAGTGCAACGCTGCTTTGATTTGCTATTGTGCAATCCACCTTTGACATCTTGTGTTGATGCAAGAGAAGTAATTATGTTAACAAGTATAGCGAGAACATAGGGGTCGGCTACTTGTTTGTCTCCATGGCCATGTTTTTGCTTTCCCTGGAATGTTTCATGGGATGACATTAAAATATCCATCTAACATTTATTCATTACAGGTTTCTATTGCTCAAAAACACAATTCTTTTTGTGAAAAAGGCAACTCTCCACAGATCTGAATTGTAATGTAGCATAGGGCTGTTACCTGCTTGTCTCCCTCATAACAAATAGGTTTAATCTATACTGTGGAACATTACAGACAAAGCAAATCGTATTTTATTATATGTATTATTGCATAAATCAGTACATATACGTGAAGTTGTATATGATTTATTTAACGTTTTTGTCTTTATACATCTCATCATGGGAGTGAAGACCTTCCTGGGCAGAAAGTAATTATCGGCGTGCTGATCATTTCATTTACACTTGTTAGCTAACGCACACGGAGACCTACGCATCGAGACCAGATTGTTTCACTGGTGTTGATTTGTTTTTCTTATTTTAGATTTCAACTTCCTCCACCTCCTGATCCAGATCTCATTTCCTGACACTTAGCCTCCTGGGAGATCTGGGTACACAAGTCCGCGTCTTTTCCTCCACAGCTCTAAGTCTCTGTGTGTGTGGGTTTGTGTGTGTGTGTGTTGGTGTGTACATGTGTGTTTGTGTGTGCGTGTCCATTGCAATTTATAACGCAGAAGTTTTCATTTCAGACAGACTCGCGGTGGTCAGATGAGATGGTTATCCGATCCCAACAAAGAAACACAAACTAAAGAAAGTTAGAGACAGACAAAAAAAAGTTGAAAGGAGCTACTTTTGTTGGTCATTGCTGTGTTTTTCATTTTGTCCATTAATATGCCTTATATAATAAAATAATTCTTTACCATATTATTTATACATAAAGCAGCACTAAGCACCAAAGTTAATGGGTTTGAATGGGATTTTCATTCTGCATCTAAGTAATTGCTAATGGAGCTGTCTTAAAAATGTGAAAAATAGAACTAGTTTATTAGCCTATATATTGTTAACAGTGGTCCAGCTTTATTCTTGACTTTTTTCGGCCTTTTCACAACTTTCAAAGGCCGGAGTGGAAATACAGCTAACAACAACTAGCATGCTAACACGGCGCCTTCCTGCTTCTCAGACGATAAGACAGTTTATAAGATGGTGTCAGCGCACAGCAGTCTCATTTTGACCCCAAGAGCTGCTTTTACAATATATCTGCCAGGCCAAAATTAAAATTTGCTTAACTACATATATACTACAAAAAAAATCGGTCACAGCTACTTTAAAGGTCCTATATTACGCTAAATTGATTTTTGTGAGCTTTTAGCCATTTTACAATGTTGTTACCTCGGTGGAATAGATTGTTTTCTGTTTGAGAGAAGAAGTAAACATGCTTGTGTGTTAAACGGGTGAATAAATGGGTGTTTTTGATGAGGAAACATTATAACAGAGATCAAAAAATAGCGTAATATGGGCCCTTTAAGACAGTTTGGTGCGAATAGGCTGTTATAAAATATCATCTTTTAAACCTGTTTTATGTCTCAGTTCTCACACATTCATGCATGGACAAGGTGGATGGAGTGTCTTGCCAAAGGACACAATGGCGGTATGAGCTGCAGCTGAGTGACTGCTCTCATCTTTGAACCGCTGCTGCTAATACGACGCCACTTCCACAACCAGCAAAGTTGTGTTTGTACGAATGAAATAACATTGTACTGAAAGTCAACTCCAACACCATTACATTCCATCTTTTAAAATAGGTCCACTTATCCATAATTTCCTCAAGGTAATAGAACACACTACAACCATTGTCTTAAAAGTCCTTCAGCTACTTCAGATACTTTTAGGTAATTTCCTTTCTTGATGATAGCGCTTCAATATAATTAGCTTTAATGAGAGATGAAATAACAGTGAATATGATCAGGTCCACCTTGAAGCCGCTGTATCCAGTCTGATGCGATAAGGCCACATTTGAAGTATAATTGATTGTGCTTTAACTCCCTGACAGTGTTACCCATGTGAAACTCTCCACTCAACATCCTCCAGTCTCAGATCTCACAAGCCCAGGACAGCACAAAAGGAACCAGACGCTTTTCAGATTTTTTTTTCTTCTCTGTATATCTTTATTCTGGCTCCTCTGACAGGCTTTTTAGCTCTTGAAATAAAAGGTGGTATAATGTGATGTTTCCATGACTGAGTTTAGTTTCAAAAGTATTACAATTACAAAGATTTAAAGGGGAAATATTATGCAAAATCAACTTTTATAAACTTTTAATCATTGTTCTCTCATCCTTAGCTCAGTAAACGTTGTATTTTGAGTCATGCATGCTTGAATAATCATTATTGTCCTGCATTCAAGATTTGAGTGCTCACAAAATGTTAGTTATCACCTACCCCCTACCCCCACCCACAATCCTGTACTTAGTTGTAATAATTTGGAAAATTATACACATAGAGGATTAAAATTATCTACTTATATTAAAGTTTACCAAGAACTTGAGATGCACAGATATGATACGTGTATCAGTAAAGGAAACGGCATAATAGGTCTAACATTAACTGCATTATTACTCTTGTAATAGACTGACTTGTACCAATATTCAGAACCGAAACCAGATCTAATATTTTTTTATTCTATTTTATATGATCCGATTCTAAATATAATATCAGTATCAGTTTTCTTTAAGCATTTACTGAATATTGACAATAACATATCTTTTCATGTACAAAGTATTTGGTATATATTAGTATGTTATCAGGCCAGTTGAGCAAATGTATAAAGTTACCCACTACTTCCTAATGTGTTTAAGAGATATACTTTTTCTCACTGGACCACTGTGGAATATTTGAATATTGTTGAGTCATTGAAGTATAAAATATGCATAAAATGTGAAATTCTCTTCTGCCTCATTTGACTGCATTTGTTTCCTAATAACCCCATGACGCCTTCTCGGTATAATACATCTTACATTGCCACCTGCTGGTTTGGTGTCCTTATTTCAGTATACGCCTTGAAAATGTTATGGCCTCATTGGACCTGGCCTTATACTCACTATATTTACCGCATATTCTGCTGTTGTAAATGTCATCCTATTTGCATGTGATAGAAGACAGGAGTCAAAATAGTCACAGAGCTAAAACTGCGTGGCTCAGCTCTTCCCTGCAATGCTTTATGGGAGCTGTTTACATGCGGTGCTGCTTGGGTGCTGCTTGTCCCGTGTAAAAGGAAAAAAAATCATACTTCTTGGCAACCACTGGGCACACCTTTCGGATGAGAAAATGCAAGATTGAAAAAGTATACACAAGCCTGACTTCGCCTACAGGTCCTGTCTTTTGTGATTTCCACTTTAGTGTATAGCTTGTGCACCAGTGAGCAGGTAGATGGAAGGAGAGGAGAGGCGAAAGAAGGTCTGCAGAGATGACAGAACAAAAGGACTTGTTCTGCCATAGCCTGACTGCAAATGAACAAAGAGGTCCCAAATGTGGTTTTACTTCAAATGGGAGCGCCACCCGTGAGCCATAAGCCCTGGGGTGCAGACAGACAGACAGGTGATGGTGGAGGGCGGGGCTGCACTGTGTTATAGAGATCTATTGTTGGATTTTGATAAATACACGTAATTCTAGGTTGCATTATCGTTGGCAGGAATATAATAAGTTATCAAATGTCATCAAATGTGACCAAATTTTATTAGTAGTATGAATAGAAAAAGAAAAATTCAATTCTAAAGTTTCACCAGGTGTAATGAGGATTACACAGACATTTTAGCAGAATGCAGTTAATCAAATTTAAAGGTGCATTGTGTAACTTTTCTGTTGGAGGGTCCATTAAATGCTTTTTTCTGTGGTGATGTTATTGCTTTGTCTGGAATGTTTCACAGTATGGTATTAAACCAAATTACAGGTCAGGTCTGTGGAGAGGCGATCCCGTTCACAGTCAAAATGCCTGTTTTTCTAGGTATTTTTGAGCTATGAAACCACCTGTAATTTAATAAATGTAAAGTAGAGCAGTTTAATGTCACACTGTGGAACATTCAAGACAGAGCAATGACATATGCATAGAAACAAGCAGGTGATGGACCCCCAACCGAAAAGTTACATAGTGCACCTTTAACGTTGAAATTATTACAAAATATGGAAACAAAAATTCTATTAATTGCCCTCTGTATGTGCATCTTGAGCAAAGCCACTTTTCTAAACAAAACGACTAGATAAAAACCTTCTCTACAGGTTAATTTTAACATTAATATAATATATGCCATAATAATCACCCAGATGCAGTTCAAAACATTTTCTTTTTTATACCAGGATAGTTCCATTGAGATTTAAATTGATCAGGGAGAATAGGCATAGTAAATTGGATATTGACAGTGCAATAGAAGATAAATAATTCCCAAAACAGCTGTAAGTTCAGTTATCTTTTATAGAAATATGCAATAGATAGTCACTATACATTTCAGTCACTCAATACTCCTTAACATTGCCTTGTGTTGCACTCATCAGATATAATCATTTGTACTTGTTCTTTAGATAGCACCACTTTTTTTTATTTTAAAGTCTCTGTATTTCTGTCCAGTTCTTAGGACCCTACTTTTATCTCCTTTCTGGCTTCAACTGCTGGTGCTAAGATGACAAGATATCTTCAACACTGTTATGACAAATCTAGAGCCAAACTTTCTATCTTTCATTAATCCCAATAATGATATAAGACCTGCTCGTCCTCATAGTCCAATGTACTGCAAACATTAGCATTCCAAACAGCGTTATTTGTCATTGTGGATTCCTGTGTGCGTCTCCTCGCCTGTAAATGGTCGGAGACAACAAAAGCAGCGGGGGATTTTAATCAGTATTTAAATCGAAAAGAATGGTTCTGTCATAGTGGAATAATTTGGAGGGTAAACAGTTTTTTTTAAGGTGGACTGATGGGACAGGATGGGACGAGCTCTAATGTTGTCCCTCAAGTTTTATTCAAGAGTCATTTGTCTGCATTACAGGGTGTGACAGGAGAGGAGGGCTGTCACTGTTCACTCCAATGGGGATTATTATTATACACTTGGCACAGCCTAACACCTGTTTTTCTGCAGCCTCCTGGTTGAGATTCAGTGTTTATCGTCCTGACTTTTTCAAGTATGATAACTGCAAATTGATTCATTAATTAATTCATAAATGATTTAAAAAAATCAATTATAGATTAAAATATTTTTTCTGATCAGATTGTTTTCATACCTGACAGTTTTGAGTGCTCACTTACAGTCTCCTTCAGAGTGGTCACATGATGTTGCTGTGATGTCAGCTGATTTACACAGGTTTTGGCCATCTGTAGTTGAACTTCTTCAGGACAGTATTCCAGGTGTGTGACAGTAAAAACGCCCCCTTGACCTGGGTTTATATTCCCATGGACATGTTTCTGTATTTCCATTGTCTCCCAATCCAGTAACAATATTTGTTGTCTTCTGTCCCAGTGATGTTTGCATCATCTCATTAAAAACAAACCCTGTTCTGAAAAAAACATAAATTATCAGAAAACCAAATTAACTCCGTTGGACTAAATAGAATTATTGTGTTTTCTCTTTAAACAGGATTCAAAAGTTGACTAATTGACTGTGTTACTTGTAAATGGTCAAAAACTTTACAACACACAGGAAAAAGTTGTGTTGAAAAACCAATATGTTAACACTTTCTGTGCTTTAACAAAGAAAACATAACCTCATGAACCCTTTCTCTCTCGCGTTCGTATAATGTCTAAAGTTAGTTGGCATTTACATTATACACTAGTGTAACTTATTGGCTGACCTCCACACAGCGCTGCAGGGCTGTTTTGTCCTTTAGTCTGTGGAGCTGGTGGACTTATGAGCCATTGGGGCCACTTACACTTGTATTATACCAGGGATTTATGATATCCTCGGGCTTAAAACTATTATCATTATTATTATTATTTCAGGGGACTTGCTAAAACATATATTTTGGGTTTGTAAGATGTGGCTTTCACAGGCCAAAATGGAGGAGAGAAGCTACAGGGCAAAAATTTGGGACAGAAAACACAAAAATAAGCCTTTGGTTGCTGTGTATTATCACGTTTAGATTTAATGTAAATATTCTATATATTCAGTCAATATCAACATTTAAGTATGTACCATGTTATGAATATTTAACAGCAGACTAGTTTTTGTGTGTTATTAAATAAAATAACAATATAGTGCAAACTCAGACATTACAATTTTCATAAGCTGTGAACCTGTTAGCTTCATGTGCTAGGTCAAAGCTTGCATTTAATAAAGAATAATAAAGATAATAAAGAAGACCCCTAGGTATGGCATCCTGTTTAATGTATTTACCAAGGCAGTGTTTCTCAAACTGTGGTCTGAGCTCTGGTACTACCTAAAGTCCTCTGCCATTTCACACTTTATAGATCACATACATTTAATGCAATGCTTCATTTGAGGGAGTGATGTTCCATTAGGCCTACTACCCAAATTAGGACCTGACCTTTTCTGATCGGGTGCCCCCAAAACAAGTGATAATTTAAAGTTCCAGGATGTATCAATCTTGAGGGGCAAAGTCACCTGCATGATTGCATGGAAATAGAAAGTTAAAACCATACTTAAGAACTGATATGTTTTATGCCATACTGTGGAAGATTATAGCCAAAGGAACGAAATTTCCATGGAAACAAGCAGAAGCAGAAGGCCCTCTTCTAGGCCAAGTAAGTGTCAAGTTTGATATAAGATACAAGTTTTTCAGTGCATTAAAACATTAGTCTATTTTTGGGCAGGAAAATTACATACTACGGCTTTAACATAACTGCCACCTTAGTATTTTTCCCTTCTTAATGATCAAATGAAACAAACAAAGGCCATCCAGCTGCCATATGCCAAGACATCTTACTGCAATTTTATTCACAAACAATTCTGAATGTTTTTTACTCCTGTTGCTGTTACTTCTGTTACTCTCACATGGCCTTTTCCAGGTCAGAAGCTAAGGGAAATGCCACTAGACACAGGAGCACCCTTAGGTCCCTTGGGTCTCTCTGCTGCCGACTATAACAACCCCTGACACCCGGCGCAGAGGTCAGAGCGGAGGGGTCATGACCAAAAACCCTTACCTCATCCGTAGCGACAACCGGCCAACACTTGGACACTTTCTCTTTTTCACGTTGCCATGTCTGACTGTCATCCCCCCTTTTCAAGAAATTAATCGCGCTACGTGTTCCCAGGAAATGAGGTGACATTTCGCTATAATGAGAGCAATGGATGGAGCAGGGTTCGCCATCGACAGAGATTGACATTTTCCATTACAGAGTCAAAATGTACATGTGTTCCCCCAACGCGCTATGTGTGTATGTGGCGTTTTAGGCAGCAGACGCCCAGGAGGTCATCCATCTTGTTACAGCCATACCCCAAA
The DNA here is from genome assembly GCA_029959045.1 of Taenioides sp. WSHXM2023. NCBI lineage: Eukaryota > Metazoa > Chordata > Actinopteri > Gobiiformes > Gobiidae > Taenioides > Taenioides sp. WSHXM2023. Next base: position 17,655,758 of record CM057103.1, on the reverse strand, counting down.
GTCTGTGTGTGTGTGTAGTGGGTTGAAGGTAGCACCTGTGTGTGTGTGTGTATGTGTATGTGTGTGTGTGTGAATGAAAAAAAAGCATGATTTATGGGCGGGAGTGCGTCAGGAAAGCTCTAGGTACCACGACGCCTGTAAATCCTGATAAAAAACCTGGATAGAAGCAATTTAATACCATCAATCTTTGCTCCGAGCGGCCCGTGATGTATTGGCAGGTGAGAAAGGACTGTGCTGCTATGTGTATGTGTGCGTGTATGTGTGTGTTTGTGTGTAGTAGTAGTAGTAGTGGAATCACAATTGTTAAAGTCGCTCCTTCAGTGGAAAAACTAAAGTAAAGTATATGTTTGTGGCACTGAGTTACGGTATTGTTGTTTTAAAGTATATTGTTTTCCTTTCTGACAAATGAATGTTTTGAAAAGGTTTTGGAATAGCCTTACATACTGAGACCTGCAGAAAAGGCTGAGGGTTTATTTGTAACATGTTCGTAGTTTGAGCAAACAAAAATATACAAAGAAAAACAGCTAAAAAAAACCAACCCAATTGATTCAGTTGTTTCTGTAGAAAAAAAATCAGCACAAATCTTTATCAAAATCATTACATTTGAAGCATTAGTAAATCTTAAAATCTTACTCTTTAAAGTAATTTTTTAAATGGGTACTTTACTTTTACTTGAGTATTTTTGCTCTGGTATCTTTACTTTTATTTAAGTAACAAAACAGAGTACTGCTAAGAATCCTAACCCAATGCTGCAACCTCCTTGGCTACAGTACATTAGCCAATACTGTGCAAATTTATGCTAGAAATTACTGCTTACCTTGCTTTCGAAATAACAGAACAGTGAAATAGGTTTTGGAATTACTGGACAAGTTACAGAGACATCCATCCCACTTGACTGCTGTATATCTCTAACATTGCCTTAAAGGTGAGGATGCAGTGGAAGTGTTAAGTAGAGTTTAGTGAACAGTAGCAGAGCACAGACACGGGCCTGGTTCTGACAGATGGAGTCGACTCCCACTATAAATCATATTCATATTAACCCAAATGTAAAGCCAGCGAGGTCTAAGGGGAGTGTCCCGTATTCAGCTGCTCTCATGGTCGTGTTAAACTACCCTTAAAGGCTCTGTACCTGTGAACTGAGTTGATTTTAAATGGTTTTCAGTGGTCCAGCCGTTTATTCCTCACTTTTTTTTATTAAGCGGCCACGCCAGAGTAGAGTTTTGCCATCATGGTAAGGCTAAAAGCAACTAGCATGCTAACAACACACTTCCTAGTTCTCTAAGATAAAATGGATAAAATGCCTTATAATTAGACGCGTACAACACACATTGGTTGGTCTAAGAGCTTCTTTCTCAACTGCATGGAAAAAACTCATGTGAAAAATGACTGAAGACAAAATAGAGTAAAAGTTTGAGAAAGTTTATGTAATTGTGCATATTAATAGTAGTAGTATTAATTTAAGTATATTCTGGTATTTAAATAGTGTTAATGTTGTAGGCGAAGTGATGAGTTCTTGTGCCTGTGAAAAATGTGTTAAAATAGAAAATGACATTATTTGACTCTAACACTGCCTTAACCTCTATCTCCCTATATATATATATATATATATATATATATATATATATATATATATATATATATATATATATATATATATATATATATATATATATATATATATATATATGGACACACAGATAGAGCTTTTTCAGTTCTGGCTTTAAGTATCTGCCTGTACCTGAAATCAACCTATACCAGAGCAGAGACTGAAAACAGCATTTATTTCCACAAAAATAAGACAAAACTGATCCAAATGCATTATATAGCTGTTAATGATCTCTTTTATCACTATAGATAAAAGTTCAAACATTATGAGACTTTCTTATTACATCAATTTATATGTCCAAACCAGGATATCGGCTGAACAGATATTTGGGAGGCAATATCCAATCCAGCTAATTTTTCAGTATCAGCACCAATATTCAATACCAGTATTGGTATCGGTGCATCCCTACTTTATAGTATGTTTTCTGTGTAAATGGTAGCCCCGCCCCTCTGCTCTGCTCTTCCTCCTCCTCGCACAGAGTGCATGGACAGCCTTATCTCTCAGTGTGACAGCCTTGAGTGCACAGACCTTGAGAAGGATTTCATTTGGGCACACAGGCTCTAAATCACACACAGCACGAGGACCCCACTCACATGCACCCTGTCTATTCATTCTTATATAGAAACAATTGACCTGTCTCTTTTATCTACTCAGTCTCAAATAATACAGTAAAAATTAACAGTGTAGCGTATCACATGAGATGTTAAGGAATATGTGAAGAGATCAAATTGGACAGACTCAAATGAAAACAATATGTGTTGGAAGGATAATGATAATATATGTTGTATAATAAAGGTTAGCGCTGGGGCAGCTGAAAGAAACCATGATAAATGTGAAGGAGTTACAGAGCAGTGTATGGCTCTCACTGCTTTGTACTGTATATAACAGGAATATAGTGTGTAGTATAAAGTAGAGTATACTTTCATGTAATTTTGAAGCATTAAAAAGAAAAACCTTTTTTTGAGTCATTGTTGCTTTTCTACATAGATTAAAGTCAAGCCTCCTAATGCTGAATGCCTGCATTGCTCACACAAAATCACTGTCTCTAATTGACTGTGTACTTGCTTCAACTTCAATAACATTTCAATAACTTAATTTGTTCACATATTTACCATAATAAGGACTTGAAGATCCAGTCACACAGGAGAAGCTCGGAGTAGAGTAACTGCTCCACCACGTTGAGAGGATCCATTTGAGGGCCTCTGTGTTTCTTCACTGGAAAATGCCTAAGAATTCCTTCCCCGAAAAAGAACTGGAGGAGACCCTGCTGCTTGGTACTGCATAAGCAAAAAATTGATGGATAATTGTTCTCGTCAGTATATTTATTATTTTATTGATTTGATTTCTCCTGACTGGACTCAGACTCCAACACACTGGATTGTAATAAAATGTCAGTTTGAGAGAGGAGTGATGGACAGCAGCAGTCAAACCCACATCAATCCAACATGGCCCCCTCTCATCCCCTCTCTCCTCTCCCCTCACCACAGACAGATTAAGATGTGGACAGCCCTAAGCCTTCAAAGCTCCAGTCCTGACATTTTCCTTTTCACAAACTTTTTTCTAACTGGCTGTTTTGGTCTTTGGGGGAGGATGACAGCCAAGCACAAGGCAACATCCTCCCTGTCAGAGCAACGCAGGGCTGTCCGATCCACCTGGACAGATGAAGCGCAGTGTGCCTATATGTGAAAGAGACAAAGGAGAAAGTATAGAAAGAGAATATTGTGTGAAACTGGTATTTATGAATTATTAAGTGCAGCTCATTTGAAATTCTGTTAATTTTACAGATACTTGATAAGTTTGGTGGTTGCACTTTATAGCCTATATTAAAAAAAATAGAGAGTAAAATGGGTAGGTAGAAAAGTTCTGTACAAAAAGTTCTGAAGTTTACCAATACTGCAGTAACAACTACACCTTAATTAGCCTTAATAAAGCATACACAAAGAACTTAATTCATTATGAACTCAGTTTAGTTTATTAAGAATGACTCTGAGGCTTAGTAACTAAATAAAGGGTTAGGGTATTAACTATACTTACTAAAACTCATTCTTAATTAACTATTTCTTCGTTATGAATTAAGTCTTTGTTGTTGTACTAAAGTTTTTATATTAAGATGTAATTATCATGAAATGGTATTTATGATGGCTCCATCTTCAAACTTAATACATAATGCATAATTTATATAAATAATGTTATTGGCTACCTGCGTACACCCGAAGGATGGTCAAATGTAGTAGAATGTTTTGCCAATAAATAATTTCACCTTGATCTCTCATTTTTCCTTATGTGTGGAAAAATTGTCCAATATATTAAAGATACACTATGTAACTTTTTAATGGTGATCATTCACTTGAGATGTATTTGCTTTTCCTGGAATGACAAACTGATCCGTAAAGTGGGTTACGTGATCGGCTGTGAGCTGGAGACATTTGTCACAGTGAGGGACAGGAGGACACTGGACAAACTGCTCTCCATCATGGACACTCCTGCTCACCCACTGCACCAGACTATAGAGGGACAGAGGAGATAATACTCCCTACAACTGTACAACAACTCACCCACTGCACCAGACTATAGAGGGACAGAGGAGCTCATTCTCCAATAGGCTCCTACAGCTCCGCTCAAATAGTGAGAGATTCAGGACTACATTCATACCATACGCCATACAGCTGTACAACAACTCACCCTTATGTAACAGATAATACTCCCTACAACTGTATTCCAAGTTAATCCCAAGTAACGGATTACCTCACGCCCTGTCAATCAGCATAGTATTTGCACTGTCGTTCTTGTCTCTTGTATATAGATGTGACTATATAGTTTATTACTTTATTACTTATATTTCTATTTTATTTTGACTTGTACATATACATTTTATAATTATGTCTCATTTGACACCTGTCTCTTACTCTTTTTGCTATATCATCTATTTTTGTTACTCTGTTATTATATTATATTGTGATGTCTGAGCTACTGTATCCAAATAATTTCCCTTGTGGATCAATAAAGTTTGTCTAAGTCTAAGTCTAAATGTTCCACAGTATGACATTAAACTAGTTTTCAAAAGTCTTTATTTATGCTTTCTAAAGCTAATTAAGGTGTAATTATAATGAAGTGGTAAAATAATATTGGTAAACTGTTTTTAAATAAGAGTTACTCGTGTACAATGTAAATTATACATCTATTGCCGTTAATAATTTTTTTTAACTACTACTGCTGCTACTACTGCTACTACCACTACTACTACTACTACTACTACTACTACTACTACTACTACTACTACTACTACAGCAAATATCCAAAACTATTCCATATGCGCCAGCTGTATTATCAGAATATGTTGACTCATAGAGATATAATAGGTCCCCCTCTCTCTGCACCTCTCCCCTTCACTGCAGCCTGCTTTGTGATAACCTTGCCCTGTCATTGCTTTCTTAGAACAAATCTGCTCTTATCAGGATCTTGTAGCAAACAGCCGATGCAATTTCCCAGCATGCCGCGGTGGGCCCTGGCTTCAGATGCTCAGTAGCCTGTGATGTGAGGGCTTAGAGGAGCTGAAGCGAGTCTGCATTAGGCCTCCTGACAATACTACGGACACCCGGGTCGGCCTCTCCCCAGACGACTCCCACTCATGAGTTAGTACTAGGATTAACAGCTACATTTAGAGGTATGACTTATGCATTCAATTCTGGTCATTTCCTTTCTTAGATAAACTTTACTGATCCACAAGGGAAATTATTTGGACACAGTGGCTCACGCATCACAGCATATTATAATAACAAAGAGCAAAAATTTAAATGGTAATAATAAATTCAAAATAAGTAGCAAAAATAACAAGACTCTGGTGTCAGATAAAGCATAATCATATAAAAATGTATGTGTGCAAGTAAAACTAAAAAATACAGAACTATAGTAAAACAAATACTTTTCTCAGCTATACAAGAGGTCATAAGGAGAAACGGTGCAAAGATGAAAAAGTGATTGACATGACATAGGGTTATGTTAGGGACTTCATTTGAGCATGTAAATAATTTAATATTGTAAAGTTGTACTAAAACAAATCTCTAAACCTTTTAACTTTTAATACAGAATCACAACTTCTGAACTGTTTTATCTCTCAGTGCTTTTGTATATAGCGTCATGTAACTCATAGCTGCGCTGTTAATAACATTCCTTACACTGCCAGCAGTGGAGTACAGATATCTGATGCAAGTGTTCTCAGTGATATAAAAAGTGTTGCAATACATAGATTAAGATATAAATGTATAGATTATTTGTGTAAAAATAATAATAATAATAATAATAATTAATTAACACACACACACACACACACACCAAACCCATCATGATAACTTAAATGTGCACTGTGGAACTTTTCAGGTTGAGGGTCCACTATCATGGAGATGCTATTGCTTTGCCTGTAAAGTTCCACAGTATAGTATAAAACTTATATAAAATGCATTTATCAGATTATGGGTGATTTTATTGCTCAAAAATACCTTAAAAACACACATTTTTACTGTGAGTGGGGTTGCCTCTTCGCAGACCTCATCTGTAAATTGCCCCAGTGGTGTCTCCTGCTTATTTCTATGGAGATTGAAAGGTTTAATACAATACTTTGAAATACTGGAGGTAAAGCAATAACATCTCCATGGAGACAAGTAATAGACGGGCTCTCTACCAGAAAAGTTACACTGTGCACCTTTAATGGTCAAGATGGTCACTGCTACTTCACATGAGTGACCTGTGCCTGTGTGTGTCTCCTTTTTTCAAATCATTACTAAAAACTCACCTGTTCAACCCATGATTTCCACTGCCGTTTTCATCCCCTTTTGCTTCTTATTTGTTTGTAAAGTGTATCTGAGTGTCCAAAAAAGTGATATATAAGTCTATAAATCTATTATTATTATTATTATTATTATTATTATTATTATTATTATTATTATTGGGTGTTTTGAGCAGATATTACTCTGCAATTAGTACAATGTCTCCTCTCCTCCTCTTTTGTTCCTGCAGACTTTACAAAGGACATCACTGCGACAGAACATAGTCGGGTCCTGTCAGAACTCCACACGATCCACACAAACTCATCTTATTTCTGTGTTAGCAGCTTGTTCCTCAGCGGGAAGTTCTCAGTCTGTCAGCACTGCTCTTCTAATCACTGGGACCAGTCAGAGGCAAACATCTATTATACTGCTCTGCTTCTCCATACAATACCAATAGATGTAGAGTAAATGCGCTTGTACTTTGTTCATGATGAGACCGCTGTTACAGTTTGGCCCTTCATGTCCAAGTGTGGCCACCGTCGCAGCAGTGCGAAGATGCTGCACAATACGCCATCCAGCCTCTTCTCTCTTCCCTTACTCCGTAAGGTCCCATGAGCCAAACAACTCTGAAAACACCTGTCGTTTTTATTGGAACTCATCAAAATAAATGTACTGGCTGCCGCTCATTCCACAATCAAAAAGAACCGCTGTGTCTGCTGTGCTTCTTCTCTCCGCACCACCCCTACCACTCATACATCACTAAACACAATGCAGGATCCTGAAGCTGGATGTGCTGAGACAACTGGGACCACAGTCAATCCTGAAATCAATCCTGCTCCTTTGCTATAACATTAGAGACCATACTGCACACTGCTGAAGAGAGCCAACGTAGTGGCTGTCCCTTCCCTGACAGAAACAGTAAGCTCACACGTCAGTTTCTGAGGGGGCTTGTTGATGAAAATGTGTACACCAGAATTGCCCCTCTCAAACCCCGACTTCTAAGTTTCAGAGAGCTTCAAGCTGAGCTTCGTGACCTAGTCAGAGAAGGTAAAGGGTTCCAACCACCACACATGCAAAGAAAGTCGTATGCCCACGTAAACACCTCTGAAGAGCAGAATAGTGATATAAAAATGGGAAAAAAACAAGCAAACTGAGCTTTTTGAGCTAACAGGGATTGTGAAAAAGTTTGCCCCTAGAAGAGCAAATGACTAAACTAGCTGATCTCAAGTTAAAAATGTCCAGCTCTGCACTCTTAGTTGAGCCTGCACTGAGAAGTAAGCCCCCGAGTGCCTGTGTCACATGTCACAGGTGTGGTAAACAGGGACACATAGCTCATGTCTGCCGGGCAGTCCTCCCAAATATCAGTCCTGGGCGCTCCAGGCAGTCACACCCTGCTGAGATCATTGATAGCCCCACTTCTTCTGCTCAGCCTTTAAACTCCTAGAGCCCATGGTACAAGGGGCCACCATGGGTACCTCAAAATGTCCCCTCCCCCAAAAAAACTGTAAAAAAAAGAGGGAGAAAATGCCTTTAGTGGGACTGAGAAATGAGGTTGGGGTGGTGGTTAATGGTTTAAAGTGCACAGCTCTCATTGATTCCAGCTCACAGGTGACTACTATCACTAATAGCTTTTATTCTAGTCACCCAGTGTTGAGAAAGCAGAAGCCACAGCCCTCCAAAGTGAAGGGCAGCAGGTCAGGCCGTGCCCTACAGTGGCTTCATCAACACTGAATTGAAAGTGTTGGGCAAAATGTTTAGTTCTGTGCCTACCTTTGTAGTTCCTGATTCAGACTATTGCTCCTCTGTCCCTCTGTTAGTATGGACCAATGTGCTCTGGGCCTCCAGAAGTCATCTTAAAGAAACCTATGGGCAGCACTTCCTCCATCAAGTGAAAGAAGAACATCCAGAGTGGTATACAGCCTTGCTTGATGTTGAAAAATGTGAAACAAAGAAAACCAGTGACCTTGTAGGGCCCGCCATATTTGCTGGCCACAAACTGAGAATCCCTGCGAGGAAGGGAAATGGACTTCAGATGCAAAATAAAAGCTAGACCCCAAAAGCAAACATACACTGGCTTCCTTCCTCCTTGAAAGGCACACCTCCTTAGGTCTCCCTAAAGACCTTCTTGTTGCTAAAGTCTTGCTGCAAAGGCTATGTCCCAATCAGAGTTATGAACATGTCCCAGCGCAGCGTCACTATTAGGCCCCAAACCCTTCTGGCCCATGCCTTTCTTGTTGAAAATGTGGTTGAGTTTCCAGATAGTGCCGGCCCCTCTGGTGCAGTGCAACCAGTGTTAGTCTTGACCATGTTACTTCTGAAAGGCCAATGGACCTAAGTGGGGCTGCAACAGATAATGAACAACAGCACACTCTCCTTCAACAGCTCATCGACAAAAAAACAAATATGTGTTCTTACAACATTCAACAGACTATGGTCATACTAATACAGTGCAGTATGAAATACCGCTCATTGGCTTGAAACCCTTTCGGCTGTGAAGTTCCTCCTTCACAATGGCAGGACGTTAGGAAGCTGTTAACAGAGATGGAAGCAGCCAGAGTCATTCTGCCCAGTAAAAGCCCCTATGCTTCTTCTGTGGTAATTGTCACTAAAAAGGACGGGTCACTGAGGCTGTGTATTGATTATAGAAAGTTAAATTCATGCAGCACGAGAGACGCCTTTTCCCTACCAAGAATAGAGGAGGCTCTGGAGTCACTGGGACGGGTTAAATACTTCTCCACCCTCGACCTCACATCAGGCTACTGGCAGGCAGAAGTTGCGGAACAGGACAAACACAAAACTGTATTCAGCACACCAGTGGGACTGTTTGAGGCAGCTAGAATGCCCTTTGGCCTTCAAAACACCCCATTCACATTTCAGAGGCTAATGATATGCTGTTTTGGTGATCTTGGCGAAATTTACTCATCTCTTAATCTATCTGGATGATGTAATCATATTTTCAAAGACTTTCAATCAACATTTAGGGAGGCTCCAGCTAGTGTTTGACCGCCTCCGACAGCACGGGTTAAAGCTTAAGCCTTCCAAGTACCAGCTAGTGAGAAAAGAGGTGCAGTATTTGGGGCACATAGTGTCGGTGGAAGGGGTTAAAACCAACCCAGAGAAAATCAGCAAAGTTAAAGATTGGCTGAGACCTACTAACAGGAAAGAGGTGCTCCAGTTCCTTGGCTTCGTGGGGTACTATAGGAGGTATGTCTAAACCTCTCCTCCACTGCTGCGCCCTTGTATTGCCTCACATCAGGTGACCCTAGAAAAAAGAGAAGGGGTACAACCAAAAGTGCTGAGCCTGCCCGTCCTTTTGTATGGACTGACCAGTGCAAGAATGCTTTCTCACTGTTAAAAGACAAGCTGATCGCTGCGCCTGTGCTTGGTTACCCAGACTACAACCTGCCCTTTGTGCTTCAGACAGATGCGTCAGGTGGGGGATTAGGTGCTGTGTTAGCACAGATCCAAGAGGGGCAGAAAAGGGTTATAGCTTATGCAAGCAGAGGTTTAACCCCAACTGAAACCTGCTACCCAGCACATAAGCTTGAGTTCCTCGCCCTTAAATGGGCGATAACTGATAAATTCTGTGATCATCTATATAGGCGCTGTTTTTCAGTTCTGACAGACAATAACCCCCTTAAGTTTGTCATGTCCTCTGCAAAACTTGACGCTACAGGCCACTGTTGGGTTTCACAACTGTCCATTTTCAACTTCGATATTCAGTATCACAGGGGCAGAAATAATGCAAATGTGGATGCACTCTCACGCATGTCAAGCCAAGATGTTGCTGTAGCCCTGCAGTCCTGTCCCCACTAGGTCACAAACCACAGTGCTCCACAGATCTCTAAAATGCCCCTAGAAATGCCCCTGGTACAAGCTTTGTGCCCTAGACAGGAGATGGTGCAAATGAGCCCTATTTCGATGTGGGAACAGAATCCTTTCCAGCCATGACCACCAATGAAATACATTTAGCACAGAAAGAGTATTGTGTCATTGGGCCTGTCCTGTTCTCAAAGAGCTACAACTGAAAGCCAGGGCACAGTGCGAGAGCTGGGATGGGCGAGCATGGGCGCCTTCTCTTAAAAGAGTGGAAGAGGTTGGTAATAAAAATTGGAGTCTTGTTCCGCAAAGTCAAGGACCAACAAAGAGGCATGGTGGAGCAACTTGTACTGCCTACACACTAAAGTCACAACCACCCTGCATGATGACTTGGGGCACTTGGTGTTTGAAAAGATTTCTCAAATGATAAGAGAGAGGTTTTACTGGCCGAAGATGTTCCAGGAGATTAAATCCTGGTGTGAGCAATGTGAAAGGTGTTGCCTGAGAAAGACCCTCACTGCAGGCCTCAGAGCTCCCCTGGTCAGTATTCACTCTAGCGCCCCCATGGAATTTGTTTGTGTTGACTTTTTAAGCTTAGAGAAATTCAGAGGTGGCATTGAAAATGTGCTCACTGTTACAGATCATTTCTCTCGCTATGCCCAAGCGTACCCCACCAGAGATCAGAAAGCCGGTACAGTGGCTAAGACGTTGTGGAAAAACTTCTGCCATTTCAGTTTCCCCGCCAAGCTCCATGGAGACTAGGGCCGAAATGTTGAAAGTGCCATCGTAAAAGAACTGTGTAAATGTGTTGGCATTACAAAAACTCACACCACACCATACCACCCACAGAGCAATGGCACCACTGAAAGATCTCTTAACACAGTGCATGTTCCTTCCAGTGCAGCAGAGACAAACAGACACTCCTGAGGGGCATGAATATGCAACAGAGAGTGAAAATGAACAACAGGACAGTGACAATATGGATGAGTTGGATGTGGAGAATGTGGAGGAGCCTGCTGTCTGTATCAGTCCTGAAATTGTGCTTAGCCAGCAAGAAGTGGTGGCTGGGTTGCAGGTGGAAGAGTTGGGGAATGATTCTGCTGTTTCACCCCAGGGGGCCAATATCCCAAAGAGAAACCCCACAAGAGAACAACGTCCCCCAAAGAGACTTTCCTATGAGACGCAAGTGACTTTCACTGGCAATGACCTAAGAATGCTAGAGAGGTTACTGTAGAGGGTTACTGTAGAGGGTAACACCATTTCAAGTTGGGTGTATCCGATGGCTGGGACGCCATCAATTAAAGGAGGGGTGGATGTAAGGGAGTGACCACTAGGTGGTGCACTTGTACTTTGTTTTCATGATGAGACCGCTGTTACTGTTTGGTCCTTCATGTCCAAGAGCGACCACCGTGGCGGCAGAGCGAAGAGGCTGCGCAGTACGCCATCCAGCTTCTTCTCTCTGCCCTTACTCCATAAGGTCCCATGAGCCAAGCAACTTTGAAAATACCTGTCGTCTTTATTGGAACTCATCAAAATAAATGTACTGGCTGCCGCTCATTCCACAATCAAAAAGAACCGCTGTGTCTGCTGTGCTTCTTCTCTCCACACCACTCATCACTAAACACAACGCAGGATCCTGAAGCTGGGTGTGCTGAGACAACTGGGACCACATATGGACAGAGTCAGTCCGAGAGGGTTATATATGTAAACTTCACATGCTCCTAAACTTTGCGTTCTTGTGGTGGTACTTCCAGCTAAACGGGGATCCCATTCATTTCAATGGAGAATTTGGGAAAGGTTTTGCAGCTAAAATATGACATAAAGTTGGTTCATTTGTGTAAAATGTTAAATGTTCATGTTTCAACACTGCACCAATTCTCTGGGGGGCTTTAAAACAGCTTTATAGTTCATATTGAACTTGCAAAATATGGAACAAGATAATGCAACTTGAATGATGATGGCGGCGCGCACGGCAACTTCCGGAATAAGGTGAATAATAATCCGACTGCCATATTGGTTTTATTCTGTGATCATTTTGTTTTGTTTTGACAGCTAATTTTGAACATCTGGGTATTTGGAAAGACAACAAAACTCCAAAGTCACAGGAAAAAGTCACAAGAAAGCGATTATGATGCGAGTTTCACAATGTCTTGATTTGCAAAAGTAATTTCCTTTCTGTAATTCTCCCCACTCTCAAAATTAATGAATGCTTTTGTCGCTATTTCCTTTACAAATTAGTGATTTTTTTCATCTCAGTTTCTTAACCTGTCAAAGCTGTTTTGAAATAAAGTGGAAAATAGCATTCACACCCTTTCCCATAGACCTCCTGTTTACTTAAGGTGTATGAACTTGTGCCTGTGCCTTGTCTAATGTCAGCGATCTACCAACATGTCTGACTCTTCTGTAAGTAAAAAACAAAATACTAAAATACATGTTTCCCCATTTCCTCTAACCTCACTCCCCGGGCCACAGCCCAGTGCCACTTCAGTAAGATTCTATTGGATTTGATTAAATCTTCCTTGAACTCTCACTTGACGGCTGTATCTATCTGAGGAGTATTATTTATCTTGTGTCGAGAGGTGGCAGCTTGTTGGATCCTGCGGAGAAGGGCGTGCACGTAAGAAGAACATGCACATATGGAGAGGAGTGTGCATGAACAAGAGCGTGCATGTGTAGAGAGGAACGTGCACACGTGGAGAGGAGTGTGCATGAACAGGAGCATGCACATGTAGAGAGGAACATGCACATGTGGAGAGGAGTGTGCATGAACAGGAGTGTGCACATGTAGAGAGGAACATGCACATGTGGAGAGGAGTGTGCATGAACAGGAGTGTGCACATGTAGAGAGGAGCGTGTGCATGAGGAGAAGCGCGTGCACGTGTGATGAGGGCCACTCCTGTGCACGGGCGTCACATCTGCTTTGTCTGTGCAGTGCAGTCTATTAGATTCATGTTTTCATTATGCAAATCTTCTTGGAATGCAAATGCTCCCATTGTATATTTATCACAGATCACTGGAGAGCGTCTTAATATGGTACAATTGAAGGATTATAATAATTAGGCATTATGGTAATAGCACTGTATTGTGAATTTAATTTGTGTATTGTCTTGGATAGGTGTAGCCACTCATCTGATAAAGTAATATTTATGATGGGACTGGCTCCAACTTAATACATAATGCATTATTTATGTACGAAATATCAGTGGTCAAATGTAATACAGTGTTTTGCCAATAAATAATTTCATCTTAATCTATTTTTTTTTTCTTATTTATTGAAAAATGGTCCAAAACATCAAAGCTGCACTATAGAACTTTTCTAATGGGGGGATCATTCACTTACTTATATCCACTGAGATGTATTTGCTTTTCCTGGAATGTTCCACAGTATGGCATTAAACAAATTTTTGTTGCTCAAAAGTATCTTGAAAAACATGCTTCCTCACTCTCCACAGATCTGACCTACAGCTTGGCCTGTGTCTCCATGGAGATAGGTGAATTCATTGCACAGCCGTGGAGCATGAACAAAACATTAACATCTCCATAGGGACAAGCAGATAGCTGACCCTCCACCGAAAAAGTTCCACAGTGCACCTTTAAGTAAATGTTGTGCTTGCCTGTCCTCGGGGCCTTGGTGTCTTGGCTTTGCCTCCTGTCACCATTCTATGTAAATGGAAGCGCCTGCAGCGTGTCAGCGATAAACAGGCTCTACTGAAGCCAACGAGCTGAATCCATCTGCAGCTAGCATTACCTAAGGTTAGCCCATGAAACATTATACACCAGATCTGTCTTTGGCTCAAATCAATCCCTGTTTATAGAGCTGCTGCGCTGTGGGCCGGGGGCAGTGCACGGCCTGTGTGCACTCAGTCACACCTGAGCACACAAATAAACTCAATGTAAGGCAGTAACAAGGCAGACAAATGACACACACAAGTGCTGTGGGAGGCAAATACAAGCTAAGCAAAGGGAACAGCTCAAGGCACACACAATAGAACTGAGAGGTTTAGAACTTACATCTTTGTAGTTAGTTATTTAGGTTTGAAAAAATTATAATAATATTGCATCAGTCAATATAGATAGTGGCTATTTACATGCACAGCCAAAATCTGACCATTATCTGATTTCTGGAGTTATCAGATTATTGAAATGTCATGTAAACAGTTACATCTGATGAGAGTAATCTGATTTCTTTCTGACTGTGACACCTGTGAAGTTTTTGACAAGGAAACTTATACAAAAAGGGTAAACTAACTGTTGTCTGCTCCAAAGAAGACCATTTACATAGTTAAAGCGCATCGGCATGTCCGGTTTGCCTAAATAAAGGACTTTTACTGTAAGTCATAGTGCCTCGGATCTCCTTCTAGTTCTTTCTAGTCTATTCACCACCTAGGAGCTGTGCCTATCTTGAAACCTTCTCCAGTACCCCCTCTGGCATTAACATTAGATACATAAAGCAGTGATGTTAAATTGATTCTCATGGTTATAGACCCATTTACATATGATCCAACCATTTTTATTATTTTTTTCAACATGAAAATAGTATTTAATCTATTCAACCTTACAAATGGACTACACTATCAATTTCTCCAGTCTTAACTTACTTGTATGGCTATGGCTAACAGATCAGGTGGCCCTTCCCCTGTGCCTACGAGCAACTGTCATAATGTATGGGCTAAAGTGCTGATCTGGCAGTGGCCCTGTTGCAGCGCCCCTCCAGGGAGAGAGGGGGTGAGGCAGGAGTGAGGCGGGGGCTTACAGATGGATGGATAGATGGAGTGTGTATATAAGCAATTTGCTATGGCAACTTTAGATGAAGCCATAATTTGTCAGAGACTGAGTGAGTGTGAGAGAAAGGCCAGTGGATGGGCTGGCAGCAGTTTCTTACTCAGCACAGCCACAAAACATGATGAAAAATGTTACCGTGGCGACTCTGTGTGCAGGCAGGTATTTATCACATTTTGGGGACTAAAATCTTGTATACACACTCCCATCTGGGGACCTGCCTTTCTTATGGAGACAAAAATCAGGTCCCCATAATCTTTTAGTGCTAGATCAACACCATGGAGATTAAGATTAGGCAAGCAATGACTGTTGCAATGAAGTGTAGGATCATTCTCCAGGAAATTAATATAAGTAAATGTAATGTCCCCAAAAAGTATGGAAATGTGTGTCCAGAGTGGTGTGTATGACAGTTGTGCCTCCAACAGTGACCACAGGGCGAGGGTGACACCTTCAGGGCAGTCATGGTACTAGGGGAGGTTTCACTGCAGCAGGTGAAAGAAAACCTACGGAAAATTATACATGCATTGTGTTTGTAAAAATTATTCTTGAAATATAGGGTTCATTTGGTATTACTCAAAGATTAGGCTACTCACAGAAGACAAAGTACTTTAAGCTGCATTTTAATATCATTATCAGTATTTTATTAACAAAATGTTGCCACCCGTTACATTCAGTACTAGTAAACACCCATACAATTATATAAATGTATAAAAGCCACATAGACGCACTCTTTGACACATATTCAGGGCTTAATAATACATGACAGTGCAAGAAGGAAGAAAACAGTAATAAAATACATTTACTTTTATGGTAACAGATATGGCTACATATGCTAAATTTGCTCTGATCTAATGCACGTAATTGCACATATCTTTTTCCCCTGTAACAAGGTCTAATTTGTAATAAATTCTGTATTATCCAGTACTCTAAATGTTCAGTAACATGAAAACGTAGGATCAGTTTAGAACACAGATATGTTCCTTTGGTAGAGCTTCATTTATGGCATTCATTTAGAGTTTGGCAACTTTGGGGAAACATGGGTCTTATTCTTTGTGTATTAGAGTATTGGCAATTCAACACTCTTCACAAGTTACAAAACAGACTTTAAAACTTTGAATTTTGTATTGTTGTTTGGCAGAATCAGAATATGCTGGCTCAAATTGGCTTACAGATGGTTCTCTCTATGCTTCTGCACACTTATATAAGAAATAATAGCAGAGTTGAAATTAGGAGTTATACCACACTACATTGAAAAGTAATTGTTAAAAGTGCCCCAAAAGGATACCAGCCACACAAAAGAAGAGGATCATTAGAGGACAGGCACAGTGCTATTAGATAAATATCACACGTGTTAAAGCAAAATGGAAAAGAGGATTCGGCTGCCACTCGTAGCAAAGGTCAGATACTTTGAATGAGCCATGAATTACATAAAAAGGCTCCAACTCGTTAGGCTTTATACCCACACAGAAAGGGTTTAATAGAGCAGTCTTTGAAAGCTTTTTTAGAAATGCGTGGATAGAGAAATTACAGAAGAAAAGGCCAGCTTTGTGTTCGCTCAGGTTGTTCAGGTTAGACGTAGGCTTGTCCCAGATCAGCTTTAACCTCTGATCTGTCAGGATAATGAGATATAGGCATCAGAGGCGGGCCACTGACGCCTTTGGAGTGGGCAGTCTTCCTCCTAAAAACACACATTTGGGATTATATTTTGAAATACAAAAGATTGACTGTTAGAGATTTATGATGGTTTCTTACCCAGAGTGTCCTCTAAGGAGTTGACCGTCACCTTGTTGATGTTTAGACTTGTCTGGTCCACACTGAAATAAAGGGAATTTGAATGCATATCAATGAATATGACATGACGCCTTTATAAAGCAAAGTCTGGTATTTTTATATGTGTATAAGATAAACTCATCTACTTATTCGACACCAAGATTACAGGTAAAACATATGTAAATTTGATGATGAGTGAAGAGTTTTGGATAATCTTAAGAATTTTTGCTAGTTTTGGATTATTTAAATAGTATACCTTTTTACTTTCCGTACAGCTCCAAGTCTGAGTAAAGCTGCAAAAGCGTTCTTCTGGAGGTCAGAGGACAGTACTTCTGGATATCTCAATGTGCCTAAAACACAAATACTGCAATCAGTTACAATAGTATTTCATCAGGATGGGGCAAAAACACATCACACCATCTTACTCCCTTTACCTGCCAATAGCTGTTTGACAATGAACTTTCGAACTGCTAGAACAAACTCCTTCTCTGTAAGTGCCTCAGTGGCCTCTTCACACAAAAACGCACACACCACCTAAAGAAACAGTAAAGGTTTTCATGTGATGGTAGCGCCCTCTGGTGAGCAATCTCTAAAATCACATTAAAACTGATTTAAAAGAGCATTTGAAATTAATTTTGGATCAAATAAAACCAGGCAACCACAAAACAAAATTTTCTTAGACTAACTAGATGTACCGTGTTGTTAAATAACTAGATGTACTTTGTAACAGAAGATGAACTGGAGAGAACCCATAATACTACATACAAGTACATTGTTGAAAAACACTGTAGTCAGATTCACTGGAGGGATGCCCACCTGATATCCCTGTACAAAGGGGAGGAGCAGACGGCTGAGAAAACTGATTGTTCTGTGCCCTCTGTGAGTCACCTCCATCTCCTGCTGGCTCACTTGGAGCACCCCAGTCTTCACCAGCAGGAAACAGGCCTCTTCAAAGTCCTATACAAGAGCTTTATATTAGAGCACTGGAAAATGAGTCACATGTGTTGTGTGTAAAATGTGCCTACCTGCACAGTGGCATTTGGACACAGGATGAACTCATTACAAAACATATTTCTCAAGAAGCTGAAAGTGTTGAAAATATCCTCTGAAAAACATATGAATGAATAAAATTAATGAATAAAACACCACAGTTTTAAAACCATACATTTGTGATCGAACAATAAAGAAATGAGGTAACAGTGTTGACCCTTACGTTTATTGTTTGTGGTAGATGTGTGAATAGCAGTGGCCAGCAGAGCAGGGCGCACAAACAGATGGAGGGCCTGGTTCCTATAGGACACACAGGAGAGCACTGGCACCGCTCGACTCAACACCTGCTCCTCAGGGGAGACAGGACCTGACTGGGCATCTGTACAATAGTAAGATTATTGCAAATCTTATTATTACAGTGTGCTCATTGTTATCATTTTATAAGGAACGCTTATTTTGTTTCTTATGATGAATTCAACTAAATCTTTGATAACAAATAAACAAATAATATATTAAACACGTGATTTTATTATTACATTAAAGTATGCCATCGCATGGCAAAAATATGGTAACATAAGTAACCGTACCTTGATTGAGTGCCAGATAAACTTTTCCTTCTGAGAGCCTCACCAGGCCATGATGTAAAGAGAGACTGGAGGAAACCACCTCCGATGAAGTCATTTGGTCTGAAGAAAAACACATTCAATTCAATACTTTTAACGGGGAAACACAACACCGTATAAAGGGTGGGAAAAACAACTACTATATTGTACCAGGCCAGTGCAGGAAGCCCCCAAACTGTTGACACAGATCTCTAAGCCACAGGGCCTGTTCAGTGAGCTCCTCCATTGGGATGCCCCTCTCTAGGTCCTCAGCCTGGAGCAGGATGGTGGCCAACAGCACCCAGGGCTTTAGGACCATGTTCTCCTCCTGAGCCCGCACCAGTCTATACGCTGTGTCATTCACAAAGGTCTGCACATCCTCACTGGGGCGCTTTGGGATGTACCTGCATTTAAAATATAAAGAATTATCTAAGTATTTAATAACTGTAATTTCGAATACA
This sequence comes from Taenioides sp. WSHXM2023, assembly GCA_029959045.1. Classification (NCBI taxonomy): domain Eukaryota; kingdom Metazoa; phylum Chordata; class Actinopteri; order Gobiiformes; family Gobiidae; genus Taenioides; species Taenioides sp. WSHXM2023. The sequence continues at coordinate 17,636,968 of CM057103.1, read as the reverse complement.
TTCTTTAGCTTCTTAGTTGTAACTTAACGTATAACAATGAAATGTCGTAGAAGATGAGGAGTAATTTCACAGATTACTATACTATACCTTGGTGTGAGGCTGAATTGGCAGCGGTTCACTTGGCCCTCTGCTAAACGTCTGACTGACACAGGCTGGCCAAAGTAAACATGGATGCTGCCATAGTCTTCACTCAGGATTTTTCTAGCTTTAAACAAACCCTGAAACAAGTACAGCACCATTTAATCCACCAGTGTGGCAAATATGATAAAAGGATATTTGATATTGGACTTACTGAGGTTGATTCTTTGGGTTTGGGAACACCAAGCATCTCTCTTGCATAAAGTGATTCCTCAAGTATTCGCTCATAACTGATGCTTACAGGAACTAAACTTATATCAAAAACTTCACCTTTTAGGAAGGGATCCATGGCAATATTTAATAAACCTGCACGGCATAAAAAACATAAATAAATAGATAAATGTATAATGATAACATTATACATTTACATTGTCACAGACATTTGAGCCATACCTAATTTAGGGGTCAAGGATTTACTTGTTCGACTTCTGGTGCCTTCCAAGAAAAATTCTACTGGTGCAAGGCCATTCTGGAAGATTATAAAAATGGAAAGTAATACATATGTACAACAACAGAACACAATTTTAAGTCCATGTTTTGAAGCTCAATGTTCACCTTGATTATGGTCTTAACATACTCAGAGAACACAGCCCAGTAAAGTTTATCACCACCAAAGGACCTTCTGATGAAGAAAGCTCCAGACATCCGCAACATCTCACCAACCACCTTCATCCCCATGAAATCTGAAGGAAACCATAGCAACTGGTCAACATGGACAGGCTTGGCTTTATTTCCCTTTTAATGTCTTTTAATTACAACATCATAGTAATTTACACACGTCTTCAGTCCATCTCTACTTACCCATGCCTGCAGCAATGACAGGTAGAGCAATGTCATAGGTGTATAGGATGTAGGACATGAGTAGAAAGTCCATGTAACTTCTGTGACTGGGCAGGAGAACAACAGGATGCTCCTGAATGGCCTGCTGCAGCTGAAATGCAAAAGAAAAAAAGAAAAGTCAAAGATTTAAATTTCGGTGTTCAGGACAGGGAAGCATTTTGGCTTTAGTGATGTCTACTCACTCTCTGGATGCCGTCCTCGTTCACACAGATGCTCTTGAACAGGGTTTTGAAGACTTTAGTCAGGGCAAAAGCAAAGAAGCGGACAGTACTGAGCTGTAAGCGATGGGCCATCTCATCCATGATGCCTGATGCTTCCTCTTGAAGATCATCTCTAGTTCGACCAGTCTCTTTAGAAACCTGGTTGATAACATAATGAATTTGATCTGACTGAAGGACCATGGCTTTCAGTGAGTTTGCATCACATGGGGTGAGGTTTTTATAGACGGCAGGAGTGTAACATCTGAGTGCATATCGAAGGTCGCTGGAGTTCCTCCTCTCCTCCAGCATGTCTTCAAACTCATCCCTCTTCTTCAGCATCGGGTCTGAGTGCTGGAACAGAAAACAGAAAATGAGAATGTCTGCAACAAATATAATAGTGTAAATAGGCCTGGGTACCTTTCGATATTTATCAGTGCCACCTAGTTTTCAGTATCAGCAGCTGTACAAAGCATCTTTCAGTATCTAATGCTTTATTAATCATTGTATAGAATTATATATTATCATTTATTAGTCATTATATGGGGCTTTAGTCTGCTAAATATACATTTTTTCAATTCCAGTGGTACTTTTTTTTTTTCTCGATACCATACTGGTGACTTAATGGTAGCCAGCTCTATGTGTACCTGTGTTATTATGTCATTTTCACACCACTGAGCATTATTCATTCACTGCCCATCCTCAGTAGTGAAGAAGTGTGTCGCTCACTGCACAATCACTCTATGTACTAATCTGAGCAAGAATTGGGTTTGCTCCAGCACATATTGCCAATTATTCATTTCCTGGGTTTCAAAATAGCTTGCTTAATGATTCTGGGTATGTCAAATGTCGGCCTTGACGAAGCCTATTCAAACAAGCCTCAAAGAATGCAGGCCACTGCCAGTGTCTTATCAATGGCATTCATGCAGTGGAGGGGGTTGATTCAGAAAAGGCTTTTGGCGTAAAATAATATTACAAATCTATACACAAAGAAATGCTGAAAACAAACTACAGTGGCCTACTGTTGTGTTACAATAAGCAATACTTAATGGTGTAATGTGTCTTAACTGGGGCTCACTGCTGAATGAAATGTCAAAAGTCAAGGCTATGCTACGTTAGCCTCAGATAGACAGCATACATACCGAATAAGTCGCTTTGTTTTCCATGGCTCACTTTAAGCTTTAAAAAGACACGCGTATATTTGTTAAAATTGTATTTGCACAAATCATTATTTTCCTTACTGACAGCTGCACTTGCCAAAAAAAAAAAACTTCACATGGGCGTGTTAAAAATAGAGGCTACTTCCGTGTTTTTATAGATCTACGGTGGCTCGAGAGGATAGAACTTCAGCCGCTGTTTAGCACTACACGTGTTTGTTGTCATTCATTGCGGCACATTTTCTGCTCATCTAACTACACTATTCACTGTAACTGCGATATGAATACGAAGGCGAACGGAAAGTCGGATGATTACTTGTTTCTTGAGGAAGTGCTGGACAAACTGTACGATTTTGGTGAGTAACTTTAGCTTCCCTCACTGCTGCTAACACTTTCGGCTAACAATAGTAAGAGTTTGATCAAGTCAGCCATGGACAGCATGGCTAAACTAAATATATGTTAATAATGACACTTTAAATAAGCTCTCCTGGTATCTTTTATTTCATCCCCAGGAACAAAAAAGAAGAAAAAACGTAAAAGGCGTGCGGATGAGGAGGAGGTTCCAGAGTCTAAAGATGATGATTCTGTCACATCCACAGCAAAACATCAGTCAGAACAAACAGGTTGAGATTACTGTCATTGCTAAATCACGATAAAGCTTGATAAACACGTGATGCAATTCATTTGAAAACACTTTAATGTCTAAATAATAATTTTTTTTAGCTGTGGCACAGAAAGACCATCAGGTGGAGGTAGTGACGTTCCAGGATCCTAGAAAGAAAATAAAGACCAAACACACCCCAACTCCTGACAAAATAAAAGTAGGTATAAATAATATTATAACTCGTAAACTGTTGCTATTATTATTTATGCCATTGTTCTGTTTTGATGTTTATAATTTATCACTACCAGCTTCCTCAAACAAAAGACAAAAACAGTGAACAGACAGAGGAACTTAGTTTGGAAAAGGTGAGGAGAAATTTACATTATTTCTATTCTACAAGATTTACCTCAAAATTATTAGGAAAAAATATGATAAAATAAAAAATCATGTTTAGGCCCGGTTAGAAGTTCATCGGTTTGGCATCACAGGCTACAAGAAAGCGCAGCAGCGAGTGTTTGAGCAGGACAGAGCCATTATGCTGGGGGCTCGTGTAAGTTTGTCAGTTGCATATGTAGTACATTTTTTTTGTGTGTGTGTCATTGTACATCAGAGCTACATTTCCTATATCTCTATTTTGCAGCCACCAAAAAAGCAGTATGTCAACTACAAAGAACTACAACAACAAATCAAAGAGAAGAAACAAAAAGAAAAGGAGGAGGTTGACCCAGTAAGGCCTATGTACCTATGTATATGCAACTCTTATTATTACACTTTCATATATTCTGTCATCTTCTGTTTTAGGAATTAAAGACAAAGAAGAAAAAGAACAATAATCCCAAGTGAGTAACTTTATTTACTCCATTATAATTATTTTCCAACATTTAAAAATCACTTTCTCAGCTGGACTGTGTCTGTTTTCATCAGGAATAAAAAGAAGCAGTCCACATCTGGGTCAGGTTCAGGGCCCTCGGGACAAGTGGGGCGATTCAAAAATGGCATGTTGATCCTCAGCTCCAAAGAAATTCAGAAGATTAAAGGCACAAAAGGACGAAGATAGGTATGTATTCTCTCAAGTACTTTTACTGCTGTAGAGACTATGGCTTAGTGACTTTCTGTGATGAGGCCAGCTATGTTTTATCATTTATTATAGTGGCATGAGAGTATCGTGATTTTAGCCAAGAAAATGTGAGAAGGGCTGTGAAGTTGGAAACATTTTCTAGGGAGGTTGTTGAGCATAGAGCTGACACAAGTCCCAGAGGAGAATTATTGATATAGACAATGGATATAGTAATGGCAAAAGGAGAAATTTAATTTGTCAACTGGACAGAGTTTATTTGGTCGAATACGTTTCGCAGCTCATCCAAGCTGCTTCTTCAGTTCTGGTCAGATGCTGGCGGACACTGCTTCATATCTGCTTGAAGGGAGGAGCTTAATTACAATGAGATATAGTAATAGTGTAATTGTGACCTCTTAAAAGCAACAGGGCCGATGAATGCCATATAAGTGATTTTGATAGCGTAATAATAATTAGTTTCGTTTTTTTCCTTTACAGTCATTTACTGGCTACAGCCCTCTGGGAACTTGCCTGGACTTCTTATCAGGATCCTGATGACTGAACTTTTGCAGTAAGTTTGCATTTGGAAGTATCAGAGCTGTGAGCTGTATCCAGAAATTCAAGATATGTTCAAGCAACACAGTGAATCACCCAGTGACAGTTTTACTCCTGAGGAACTGCTGACACAGGATTCAGCCTGCGGCTCCCAGATGGATTATTGAGTAAAATGTAAAGACTCCTTCTGGTTTTTATTCATCACAGTTTATTTATTTTCCTTTATAAATTAACAAAAAAGACAATTGCATTTTCTTGTGTAAAGGTTTTTCTAAATGATGCGATTACAATGCATTTCTTGTACAAAACATGTCATACAAAACTTTTACATTTAGAAGGGTTGAGAAATATCACACACAATGAGGAAACGGTATTTACAGCACCAAGAAGCCCCAATCATTTTTTTAACAAAACAAAAAATTTACAGTTTAGTTGCAACGAAATACAGAAAAATGTATGTCAGTGTAAAGCAGAAAATGTCAAATCTCACACCATGTAAATAAAGCAGCTTTCAACAAGAAGATATGCATGTTATAATCTAATCTGATGACAAATATATTAGACAGTTAAATACACAACAATTCAAAGGTAAATATAAAACCAAATAAAATATAAATAATAAATAAATATATTTACAATCTGTCAACATAAATAAATCATACAATATTTCCCTATGCTGTTTTAATACAAGAGCAGTGCTATGCTATTTTCCCAGCATTGTATTTTGTGTTGTATTTCACATTCATGGGTGGGTAGGTGGACAGTCTCGTATCCCCATGTTACTTTCCTGCATGAAATGAATCAGTTGTGTAATTACGATGTCGTAAGAGTGCACCTTCAGGTTTTAGTCGATTGTGTGATTGGATATTCATTTGAAAGAAACTTGTTAAAACAAATGCCCAAACAACCACACAATCAGAGGTAGAGGGTCCAAGAAAGTAAAATGTATCAACCTAAAAACTACTTACTATTGGATTTTAAGATGTTTTTTTTTTTTTTTTAAGATGCCATCTTATGTCTTATCAAGAAAGATAACATGGAGAAACTGGACATTTTTGTTCCGGGACATGCCATATAAGTATACTTGTGTAAGACCACATGAAAAGAGGAGAGACTTATCACCTTAAGGATATGATGGCCTATGTATTTTGATTGTTTGGATACTGACACCATATTTAATATAAAATCCCCCTGATTAACCCCGACATAAATTTCTCCAACACTAAATCAAAACTGTCCCACAGAGGCAAGCGATGGATGTCTCTCTGTGCCTATGGCCTGGAATCTAAAATCACTGGTTGACCCTTTGGCTGAATTGTCTGCTGATGTGGGGAGGGTCAGAAAAGTACAGTGTGGAGAGAATTAGCCCTTTGGTGGTATCTATCGACCCAGGGAGTAGCAAAAATCTCCTTGGTGATCAGATAGGGAGAGGTCAGGAGAGATCTGGTTTTATATTTCATTGTAAGGCTGCATACGGGGATAAGGAAAACCACATCAGTGCTCCTACTTTAGTCTTTAATCATGCAGCTTCAGTATAAAGGAAATTTTACAATTATCAGGAATAAATAATCTGTCTATTGTGGTCATAATGTACCTGATCTGTATGGTTTTAGGAATGTGTTTACTTAATTTAGTTAATCATTTCTACTAGGTCCCTGTTTTATAGATACTATATCAGCATAGATGGATACAACATTCTTGGTAATGGCTTTGGACAAATAAAAATAAATCCCATTTTATGTGAAATGGCCAGGAACTATTTAAAAATTCTGATACAACCTTTACTAAAAATGAGTCTGAAATATAATACAAAATTAATACTGTATATAATGCTATCTAGTGCTACATTAATATTAATAATAAATATAATAATTTGATAAATAACATATATAAATAAATCATTATGAAGTAGCTATCAACTGACAATAACCTCAAGAAAAGATCTGCATCTTTGATATTCACATATTTCAAATGGAAAATTATTATGAATAGCTTTTACTCTGTAAACTATTGATTCTTTCCCTGATAAAACGTCATCATGAGAGATTTCTTATCAGATATTGTATAAAGAGGAATTATTTTGTCGATTCTGTAGTTTCACCGTCAAACCATAGGGGGCGCGCTGCCACAACTAAATTATAGTACATTATTTACAGTTCAGTTTTGATCTTTTGTAAACATGTTTGATGCTCAACCCATGCTTGAGACCACACACTATTAATCCAGCAGTTAGCATTATCATGTTAAATCTCACATGTAATGCCTTTGCAGTTTTAGACACATTTTGATCAGTATGTACATAATAAATATTGTCTTGGTCACAGTGTTTTGGTAGGTGTTGCAGCTTAGGTCCTTTCTAGGCCACCGTATCTTTACCTGAAGTGATCTTGTTTTGTACAGAAGATGCCAGGCGTCTTCATAGAGACTGACAAATGAGGGCATTAAATAGTCACTGTTTTCCTCATTATCACAACTTTTCATTTTTTAAATATTTCCTTTATATGTTGCTGTCAAACTTCTAAAAAATTCTTGGAACAAGTCATCAATAAAATAATTCTTCAACAATTGTAAAATGACTTAGGCAATTTTCAACTAAGACATTTGCAATGCATTGTTTAAAGTTGTATTATGTCATTTTCTTGTTTGGGTAGCACCACCTGCACTACTAGAAAAGTTACAGAGTGCACCTTTAATTTAGCAATTCACTATGTAATGATAATTTAAAGACATTACCGAGACCATACATTTCAACTGTTTCCAAGTTCACACAATAGTATCCTCAGGACCTCTGGTTTAAGAGCATCAGGTTTGTGTGCATGCCCCACAGTTTATAATTAACATCTTAATCGTGTATGTATTTGAGACAGCACAGCCTTAGTCTTGCATGCTGTGTGCTATAGTTATGTAACCATTTTAGATCTTAAAGATTGGCTGCCTGTCACTTCACTTAGGATCAAACACACACTGACAAGAGAAACAAACAAAGCAGTCGTGTTGGAGTTTGCTCTTAAATATTTGATGAGTGAATCGACTCGAGTGCTGCTACAAGGATGTTTCTTGGTTTTTACCTTCTCGGTTGTAAACAAGTGTACAAGGGAAACAATGTTATATTTCTATTCTCTCCAAGCACCTTCGAGATTATACATTTTTAAAGGCTCTAGGCATCCCTTATTAGAGATTCTATTTGGTATCTTTGCAGTCATGATTGTTAGTAGTGCTATGCAAAGACTAGCCATTACAATGTGAAGCTAGAGTGTAAAAATGTTTTAAATTGTAGTTCAAAGTTTTTGCAAGTTGTTAATTGTTTTGTAGAAATTTACTTTTTAACAATGCAAACAAATTACTAAAATAAATGTGCATAAATAAGTAAGTACTGCCAGATATTCTGTAAACTTTAGAGCATTTGTCCCTGAACTAGGATTAGATTTAAGATTGACAGTTCAGAGCACTTGTATCACTTCAAGATTGATTTTGTAGTATTGATACTTTGCAATGATATCATGATGGGGGTGTTCTAAATGTATCTCTATTGACGGACTGTTCAACAGTTACCATGGTGATACAATGCACACATTAGCAAAAACAGCCAAGAAAAAATACAAAATTGATTTAAACAACACATTTCCATTGTTTGATTTTCAACAAAAAGGAGAGAGTGACTAACTGAAAACAACCAGGTCGGCTCTTTCTGGTCAGATTGTGTTAAAATAAAGCTCAGATTAACTTGTGTAACAAACAGAGCAGTGCCTCCAGTTGGCTTCACACTTTCAGGGAATGTTGATGACATCAGCTGCAAAGTATCAGTTTAAACCCCAGGGATTATCTGTAAAGTTCAATTACAACACGACTTCAAACGTATTTATTGTCACTGTAGTTATTCCTTTTCGGATCCTGTTTGGGTCGTACAATGATAATGGTCCTTACAGTGTGTAGTTCAGCTGTTTCTCGAGCTGCGGGGGTGTTGAGTGAGGACAGAAGGAGAGGACGCCTTGAGTCGTTTTGGAGGATGTGAAACAAGAGAATCCCAGTACAGGACGGGACGGGACGGCACCGTGTAGAGGGGAACTGTGGCTATACGGGACATCTGTGTAGTTTGTATTCCACGGGAGATTTTACTGTTTAAAATTCTTTGGCAGCTCGAGCCCCGTCAGTAAGGTCACCTGGAGCACAGGGAATACTCAATGAGATCATCTCTAGACAGACAGAGCAGAGGACAGACTGAGGAGATATTGAGAATATAAGGGAGATATACGGAGAGCGGGGAGGGACAAACTTTGACTTTGGATTTAATGGGCACATGTAAATAATTCATAAGTTATTGAATTCTTGGTACAGTATATGGATAAAGAAAGCTGCAAATCCAGAATGATATAAAATAGAGTTTAGTGCTTCGCTCATTGATTTGGGAGTAACAGGTAATGTTCCATGTGATTTTTTTTCACACCCATCTGAAAAACCAGACTCATATTTTTGAAAATGTACAAATGATGACTTTATTCAATTTTTACTCTACACTTTGCCTCAAGGTCGTAGTAGTAGTAGTAGTAGTAGAAATAAGTAAAAGTAGGTTTAAATAACATTGTTTGTAACTAGGCCGTCTTATGAACAGAACTGTTCTAGTTGTTTTGACTTGTGACTGACCTGTACGTTTCTGTTGAGGCTGACAGCAGGCACAAAGACCCCGTCCAGGTTTTCAAAGGCAGTTGGTCCGTGCTGTTCTTTGTTGATATAGAAGGTCAGTGTGCGTTTGACCAGATCCAGCAGCACCCCGACTGTTGCACCCTTACTGATGCCCCCCTCCGCTCTGAAAATGCACAAAAACTGCTCAGTTTTTATTGACCTAAAAACAAGCGTTCTTACTGTGAGTGTGCTCGCCTCTCCACAGATCAGACATGTAACCTGGCCCTGTGGTGTCACCTGCTGTCTCCGTAGAGATAAATAAGTGTAATGCCATACTGTGGAACATTCCAGGCAGTATCTTCATGGAGAGAAGCAGGTGAGGGACCCTCCACCAAAAAGTTACACACACTTTAAAAAATCTAACCTTATCTAACAGCAGCTGTGAATGACAAAACTTACAAATCTCCAATTTTAAATGTCAAGTTGAACTGAAATTTGTACATTTTGCTCAGTTGTCATTCAAAAAGGTCAACATTTTGGATTCACAGGCATCTGAGAGTTTCTCTGAGTGGATTTGAAGTACTGTGCAGCCTGCAGTCTGTTCCCTGTTGAGTTTGTTCTGGGTTTGTACAAACTCCAGGAGTCCTTCTGTCATCTTGTTTTGATCTTACATCATTGCACATGAGAGTGGTTCTTTTTATACCCCGCGATCTGAGGTTTTATTCACACAGAGATGAGCGGATAGAGGCGCCTCACTCCTAACGTTTAGAATGTCACTGTTATTCTTTGTTAAGGATCAAAACATACTTTCAGCACATACTTTACTATGAAGCACCCGGCTGTTTCAAATGACCTATTTATGGAAATGTAGGTTTTATTCGGCACAACATTCTTATTATTAAAACATTTCTTAAAGTAGCCTACATGTTTAAAACTATATTTTGGCTTCCAGTGTGTCCAGTCCTGAGTTTCAGCTTCCTGTTATATGCAACATTTTACTTTTTCCCCATTCAAATATTAAAGGGCCCATATTATGCTATTTTCTGATCTATGTTATAATGTATAATGTCAACAAAACACCTGGAAGTTTGTTTTGCTTCATTCACACATGTTGAACACACAAACTCTGCACATTTAGGCTGTGTTCGTGTCTCAAGCAGAAAACACAGAAAGTGCTCCACTGTGTTTTTAAACTCCATACACCTTCACTAAAATAATTTGGATAATTTCAGCCCTGGAATTGCCAGTCTCTGAACAAAAGATAAAAGGAGCTAGTGCGTCATGACATCACAAGGTGGAACAGAGCATTTTGAACTTTGGACACAGACAGACGAACAATATAAGGTTACTAAAAAAATGTGTGAATGAAACAAAACACAACTCCAGGTATGTTTTTGATGAGGTAACAGCATTATAACATGTCACAAAGCTCACAAGAATCAATTTGTGTAATATGGGACCTTTAAACATAAATATAACACATAAAGAAATATACAGTCAAGAATATATGACCTCCCATGTGTGTCTCTAAACTGTTACCAATACAATGATAGCTCAATTAAGGGAGCCTGAAAGTCGACTACCACAATGTTGCACATATCTAGATGCTTCTCTTATATATGTGTATATACATTTAAAAAAATAATAATTAAAGACATTATTAAAGCCATTTGAGGTGGTACCTGTTGGTGTGTGAGTTGTTGTGCATGAACCAGGAGCGGTTGTTGTCCACGTACATGGCCCAGGCCTTGTCGTCTTTCCCTAACATCATGTCTTTCATTGTGTTGATCCTGGCCACCCCAAACGCAGGGTCGGGGTGGTTGTCATAGCGATCAATGGTCACTTCCCAGTAGTGTACGCCCTGAGGTTGCAATATAACACATTTCATTCATCCAGTGAGAATAACACAGGGTCAGGTATACAAAGTGTAGGAATAATGATACTCTTCCGAAAGGGCAGCACCTCCATGTACTGCGTATGTGAAAGTAATGCTTTTAGTACCTTGGAGAAAGCAGCGGTCCCCAGCACCACTCGATCGTCATAGCTGCTGCAGGTCACAGTCTGGTTTTCATTGGTCAGAACAATGTCGCGGTGACCAGAGGTGGGGTCAAAGGTGAACCAGGCCACTGAGTAATGAAAGAAGAGAAAAGAGAAAGATGAAACACACTTCATATGGGAGCAATATAATTATAACACATTATATACACAACTTAAATTCATTCATTCATGTTGTTTCCTCATGATAAACATATCTGGAGTTGTGTTTTGTTTCATTCACACATGTTTAACACACAAACCCTGTATATTTAGACTGAATTCTTCTCTTAAACTGAAAACACTGTTCCACCTTGTGATGTCATGTGGTGATACAGAAAGTGCTCCACTGTGTTTTTGAACTCCACAGCTTCACTAGAATCATTTGGATAATTTCAGCCCTGGAACTGCCAATCTCTATTGACCTAAAGGTAAAAGGTCGCTGTTAACTTGAAAACTACCACTACATGACATCACAAGGTAGAACAAAGGATTTTGATCTTTTGAGCTGTAGACAGACTAATAATAAAGGTATAAGCTTTGCTTCATCCATCCCCTTTTCAAACCATGCATAATTGAATCTGTCTCTGTACTGTTACGGTATTATATTAATTATATGTCCTGGTTTGAAATAAATATTCTAAATATTCTATAATGCAGGATTACGCAAACGTGTGAATGAAACAACACACAACTAACCTCCGGATATATATAATTAATTAGATATGTTTTTGAGGAGGTAACAACATTATAGCATGACTTAATGCTAACAAGAATCCATATTGTGTAATATAGGCCCTTTAAACTTCTAATCTGAAGTGCAACATCAGTGACAGCAGTACATTTAAGTAAAGTAAATAAAAAGGTACTAACAATGAAATACAGTTGCAGTGATTGTATCTTTACCATTAGCTAAATGGTTGCATTAGGACTGACGTGTTATTGGCTATGTGAGAAGGGCAGAGCATTTCGATTAGATACAGGAATTTGTTCTGCATAAATGCACATCTGTTTCATTTCATCTTTATTACATTTTCTTACATGCTTTTTAGGGACATCTTTTCAAATATGACAATAAAATACAGAATTATATATGTTTTGACATAGTCTTCCATAAGAATGACTATACAAATTTAGATACATAATTGTAGAATGCATTATTATTATTACACTAAACAAGTTACTCTTTTGTTTTTGCCCATTGCCTTCAAAGCTACTGGGAGACTATGTGGACTGTGAGTCATTCTCTGAGCACACATTACATGAGCCGTGCGTGCAGAGTGGAGGGAGCACAGTTATCAGCCACACAACAGACTGTAATGTCCATTGTTCTGAGGACTGGCACTGAGTAATGAACATGAAGACTCCTCCTCTCCTTGTCCCACTGTGAATACAGATGATTTTGTCACTGTTCCATTTCACTTCTTTTTATATTATTCCCATTGAAGTTCAAATATGTTTTCTCTTCCTACCGCCCTTTATCTTGCCATATTTCTTCCTGTATTCATTTGTTAAATCCAACCTCAGGACTATGAGACTGTCCCGGAAGTAAATATTCCATTCATTTTTCCCATAGACTTTTTGAAAATTTTAAATATTACGAGTTCAAAGGCTAAAAATTAAGGAGAAAAAAACTGCGGGAGGTGGTCACTATTTAGCTCCACAGATTTAAAACTGGATCGCATAGACCAGTCTTCATCACCACTGATCACTGAAGACTTTTACTTTATAATTTGAAAAATACATATACTTGAACATAATTAAATATCTTCACCAAGCCTGACTGCACATACCATCAGAGGTTTTGAGCACCACGGTCTTGCTGTAGGGCCCCACTCCGATGGCGTTGTAGGCTTTTACTCTGGCATTATAAGAGCTGTTAAAGTGCAGTCCATCCACTGTGCACACGGTCTCCTTCCCCACGTACACCTCCTGAGGACACCATTATAGACAGAGACAAAAGAACACAACGTACGGGTATGAGTAAGACGTATGCAATTGTACAGTATAGTGAACATAAAGTGAAAAATACAGAAAGAGAGTAGCAGTCGCCTGGTCACCCATATAGAATCATATACATTCACATTCTAGTATATTTTCTTGAGAGCAGTTTATTAGTATTTAACAGTATTGTATGGTGCATGCTCTTGTATGCATGTTGCTGTGTATATTAATGTTTGGGTTTACTCATAAACAATAAGTCAAAGGGTCTGCCACCTGTTTGTCTCCATGGAAATTTAATTGCTTTCTGGAATGTTCCACTGTATGGCTTTATTATCTATCTTGGAATAAATGCAAGATAAATATGTTTAATTCCATACATTCCAAGCAATGCAATAACCTCTCCATGGACAAGGGGACACCAAATGTTACCTTTAATTGAACTGTGAAGTAATTAATGTTTAATACTAACTACTTCATACTAACCCTGTATTGTCCTCCACTTCCATCATCCAGCTCCAGGATGTAACCCTCGATAGGATTCCCAGTGGGCGCAGTGACTCTCCAGGCCAGAGTGGCACTGTTGTTCCTGGTGCAACACTTCTCCAGCTGCAGGAGAGGGGCTGCCGGTACTGAGGGCCCAGTCTCCACTGTTGGCAAGAGAGAATCGATTTAACATGGTGATCAAGGAGATAGGGGTTAGGGGGGCAGGGTATACGAAAGGGGTATATTAAGGAAGCACCAAAGGAAGGATCTACAGAGGTCTCTTGACAACAAAGGGAGTCAGAAAAGTGCTTTAATGTAGGTCTATGGAGACATAAGAAAAGCCCTAAAGGTGAATACGCTTTGGGTTCACTGACAGGGCACCAGAGGCTGTATGGCATTTTAGTCAGCCCATTAAAATCACTAAAAAGACCTCATTTGGAAATAGGCTCTAGCACTTTTCCTATGACTATTTTGTTAATCTTCCATAACCTCCCCCAGAATGTACTTAGTGTCTTTTAGGATTTGACGTACAGTACAGTGGGATGGTGCTTACATCCATTTTAAGAGACACAAGTAAGCTTAAAACAGGAGGGATTATAAACATATTTTTAGCTGACAAAGGTTACCATAGAGCTAGAAGCACTGGAAAGCATTTAAGCATTTCTTAAAGGTTCATTCAGTGACGTTTTGGCAGCATGATTGCATAACATTATCAAGCAAATTTCTTTTTTTTTTTTTAGAATGGTATAAGACAATTTGCATGTTTTTGACAAAGTTCAGTTCTTGGATATTCATATTTTGGACAAGACATACATTAAAATGCTACCCAAGACATGGACCACAAAAACAGGGTAATATTCAGCGACAAGAGGACACACAAAATACAGTCATCACGAATACAAAAGGAGAAATTGTGAGAGACTCTTTGGTCCTATATTTGTAACCCAAAGTAATTCTCTGATAGCTCTGATTATGTGATCCTAAATTTTTTTGTATTAATTTTGACCAGATCTTGATGTAGATAAGTGCAATATATATACTGTAGTTGCATGTAATGATTCAGCGATTGAGACCTTTTAAACATGGGTTCAATTTCCTGTTTATAGTCGACATTTTGAGGACTTTTCACCATTCAAGAGAAATATAAACCCATGAACTGATGATTGATCAAAAATGTCCACTGATCAACCACTCACATTAACAATTTAGTAGTTTAATGTCAATTCTCACAAATTTCTGTGTAAATTTCCTGTTTCAGTTCCAAATGTTCCATGGGTATTTACTGTACATAAGAAGTACTGAAGGCTACAAAATGCAATACAATACAATCTATATATAAAACATTTATCGGTGTTGACTTATAAGGGCCTGGACACATCGATCATGCAGAGGAGGTGAACTGAGAACGGGTGAATTTCTGAGGCTGAACCAGGACTGACGAAGGGGCAGGAGTGAAGGGGTCAGCTGGAGGAGTGAATATACAAGTTTGTTTGTTTTTTTTTACTGTGAAATAAACATTCTGATAATACCTTCTGGACACTCTGCCTCCTCCATCTCCTCTGCCTCACCACTGTCTGCTGCATGCAACTGTTTCAATAATGGGCTCTCCTCCAACACATCTGCAAACGCCACGCGAGTTTGAGCATTTCAGTACAAGATTACACGGCCACAAGACAGGCTAACTACAGCGGTGCCACTCAAGCGTAATGGGATTGCAATGGGAATATACCGAGAAGTCATCATGTAAAGAAAAAAATAATCTAGAAGGACACTAAGGCAAGATTTAAGCAGTTTTATTCCAGCTAAGCCCTGGGAATAGCCAAATGATTGGCAGATTGGTATAGAATATAATGTGCAATGCATTTGTAGTAGCAGACATGTTTTGTTATGGATGCCATTCAAAAGGTTGATCAGATTAACCCGTCAGTCTCTTTTGTGTCAAGCAGAGCTGGTGTACAAACTCATAGCAGGCTTTGTGATGTTGTACTGATTTCATTAAAGTCTTTCTCTACTATCTATAACATTCAAAATAAGAGCTTTGGACTTATGAGATTGTGTCGTGTACATTTTATATTATATTCGTGAGGGGAATGAGAATCCTTAAAGGGCCCATATTATGCTATTTTCTGATACATCTTATAATGTTGTTTCCTCATCACAAATATACCCAGAGTTGTGTTTTGTTTCTTTCACATATGTTTAACACACAAATCCTGCATATTGAGGCTGTGTTCTTCTCTCAAACGGAAAACACACTGTTCCACCTTGTGATGTCATAATACAGAAAGTGCTTCACTGTGTTTTTAAACGCTATACATCTTCACTAGAATCATTTGGATGATTTCACCCTTGGAATTGCCAATCTCTACTAAATAACAGGTAAAAGGTAGCTGTTAACTTTGGAAAAAAAAAACACAAAAAACTGCTTTATGACATCACAAGGTGGTACAGAGCATTTTAAGCTTTGGAGATGTAGATAGACTAATAATAAAGGTTTACTCAAGTGTGAATGAAACAAAACACAACTCCGGGTATGGTTTTGATGAGGTAACAGCGTTATAACAAGGCTTAAAGCTCAAAAGTGTAATACAGGACCTCTAATATCTCTTATTTATAAATCCCTGAATCTGATCCACCAAAACCATCCATGTTCACAATAAACACTGTTTTCCTGTTTATAATTATTAGCAATTTAAATGTTTTTAGTAGATGCATTGTTCTAATTTCAAGATTTCTAAGCTGTATTGATAAGTGACTGCATTTTGGTCAATTCTTACAAATGTATTTTCTACCATTGTCAAGACTTGAGATTAATCTAACTGTACTCCTTAATAATGTACTATAATAGCAATTAGTGCTATACTATAATACCTGTAACTATGAGGAGTAAAAGTCATACTCCATTGTTCTGTATGAGTTCAATGCAAAGACATAAAAAAGAGAGCATGTCCCTACAGAACAATGGATCAAAGCCACAGTGCCTCTTATGGGAAATTACATAGAGACACTTCCACAGCTGAGCCACTCTTCATCTTTATGTCTATTATTAAAGCCATACACACAGTATATACTCTTCTATGTGATGGATTTCCTTCTTACAACATAGCATAACTCTATAATTCATCTTAATAAATCTCAAACCTAATAGTGCCCCTACATATTATTGTAAAGCGCAGCAAACCCACACTTTATTATTGCAATTTGCTGATTCCATGGAAACAGTATAGAAATATGAAATATGCATTCAGATGATATTAAATTAAGTGCAGATTATCGCATCCTCTGATCTACTGCCCAGAGGAGTAGAAAGCAAATGTCAATGAAAGTACACTGTCCATTACCATAAGAACTAATTAATCTAGAGTGGTAGAAGAAGTAGTAGCAGTAGTATTACAAGCTGTGGAGCTAATACAAAGATTTTAGTTGTTTTCATTGATTCTAATTCCAACATTAGCATATAGGAATTTATAAGTAAAAGAATCTTGATCCAATTTGCTCAAAATCTTGGAAATTATCACATTTCTCAGCACTAACATTAACTTTTTTTTTTCTTTTGTAGCTAGCTAAAAGATTACAGTCCATTTCAAATGTGTATGTTTTGTCAAATTGTTTATAGTATTATGAAAATAAATAGCAGATTTTAATGACCAGTTCAAATGTGTGATTAATGTTGTTAATAAAATGAATGTAAAACTAAAACTTTTTAATCTTAATCCATTTTGAGTCTGTACATGGTTCTAGTTATTGCCATAGTAAATAACACACTCCTAATGGGAATAAATGTATATGTTGTTGTGTTACCTTTGCCCTGGCAGAAGTCCAGCTGCAGGATGGTCTGGAGCAGGGCGTCTGTGTTGAGGCTGAGGTCAAACTCAGGGGCCACTTTAGGCTCCAGGGCCCCTTTGACCCACTGGTCCTGGGACGAAGATACTCGCTTGATCAACGCATCGGAGATCTGCAGACAACAACACGAAAATCAATACCTCAAGATCACCTTTTAGAGCCCATGGATCAATGTGCACTTAGATTTTTATGTGGTGTATTTTATTCATTTTGGATTGCACAACATTATATATTATTTAAAATTCTTACAAGATTTTTTTTTTACAGTGGACTGTGGATACAAATATTTCAGTTTAATGGTTTTAAAAGAAATCAGTGGAGTTGTTACCTCTCTTTCAAAACATTTTATGAATTCATAAACGTAAAGTGCATTATGCTGCTTTGCCTGGAATTTGTCACAGTATTGCAGTAAAAGAGATCAGATCTGTGGAAAGGGGACCCCACTCAGAGTAAAAATGCATATTCTTTTTGTATTTATGCAAGATAGATATGATTCCTACAATACTGAGGAACATTTCAGACATCATATCTTATCTTTTTCTATGATTTTGGTTTTGTGCAAAAACAAAACAAACATGTAATATAAATAAACATGTGCAGGCCTGTATGAGAGTATTATGAAGCATAGCAAAGCACATAATCAATAGTTCATGAAATATTCAGATGAGATGGAGCAGCTGTGTGTCCCTGAAGAGTGTCTGTGATGTCTCTTTTCTCCTCTGTGTACAGGAAGTCCAGTCTCTCATTACTGCATCACATTTTATACCACACGTGAATACAACTGCTTTAGGTTCAAGTCGAAATCTAATCAATACAAAACAATACTACTTTTATTTAATCTGAGAAAATAAGACCTAGCGAACAGTCCTGTTTACTTTCCTGTTGTGTGAGAATTAAGTGATTTTACAATTAGTCAGAAGTCCAAATTTTATACGAAATTTTATATCGTCTCGTCTCCATAAGCGATCTTCCTATACTGTATGTATCTCATTTTACATCACACAGTAAAAATATATAAGTATGGAAATCTGTCAGGCGTCATGGATTGCATACTTTGTGTTTGTGTGCATGACAGTTATAAAACGAGTCATCTAAATATTGATATTTTGCAGCTGATGTCATCAACATTCCCCAGGCGCGTGATGCTAACAGTAGGCTCTGCTCTGTCTGAGGATTTAATCTGATCTTTATTCTAACACAATCTGACCATAAAGAACTGATTTAGCTGGAACTACAACACGTGAGCTGATTTATGCTGTTAAACAAGTCGCTCACGCATAAAACTACAGTCACAAGCAAGCTTTTTTTTAGTTTTTCAGTTAGTAACTCTCACTATTTTTGTTGAAAACACCTAAACAGAACCATGAATGCTTGTACTGATTGCAGGCCCCAAAAAATGTGTTGTTTAAATCCATTTTGTATTCTTTTGTTTTTTGAGAGTGTTTGGTAATTTGTGCATTGTGTCACCACGGTAACTCCTAAACATTCCACCATAGAGATACAAGTAGAACACCCCCAGCATGATCAAGAGGAGTAATAATACTCAAATTTGACATGCCTAGTTCCAGTTACCAAGCCTAGATAAACTCCTTATGTAGCACAGCCCATATGAGCAGGTGCATGCCACATCTGTAAGCCTGACCTCAGCCTCCACTGATCTATAAATATTGATGAGTTATTGATCTTTAGGGGCTGATGAGATCTCGACTTGTCAGTGCATTTACAACAGTATTTAACTTCAATTTTCTGTTCCGGGTCAAAGGTCAAACACCACCAACACCATCTGTGAATCTCTCTCTCTCCCTTTTTGTTTTGTGTTTTCACTATTTACATTTATGGTTGTGAACAAAGGAACAAAGGATACTGTCATACATTGATTTAGATCCAGAGTTGTATTAAATAAAATAAACTATTACTATTTTGAAAAGACGATTTTCTCAAGACAGTTACATGAATATCACATAGCAATTATTTTTAGCATTAAAAGAATGGACCTTTAAAACAAATGTTGATTTTAATGATATGAATGAATAATAGTGATGTCATTACTTTTTTGTTGAGAAAATCTAATTTTAACAGTGTCGCATTATAGCCCAGTTATATATGAGTTACCTGTAGGAATCCGCTGGGGTCATTCTCCTTCAGGACCTCCAGGCAATACTCCATCATCCCAGTGGTCTGTCTCAGCTTCATGGTGCAGTGAGTGATCTGGTCTCTAACCACCTAAAACATACAAAACAGTACACGTTATGTTAGCAATAAAGCCAAAACACAATGTCCAGGGTGATGCAAAAAACAACAGGATTAACTGTAACCTACTGCGGAAAAATCAGTATGCAACACAAATGAGACAAGTGAAAACAAACCAATGAACAAAGTACGCTAGGGATGTTTTATGCTAATCCCTTATCAGACGTTAGCATGTAAAATAAATAATTTTTTTAAGCTAGCTGAGCTCTACTTTTGAATCTTCTTTTTCCTTTTCCCCTGATAGACACTGCACTATTGGATTTGGATAGATGTCAGATCAAGTCATTCAAGTCTAATTGAAATCCAGTGAAGAGGCTTATCTGTCTACAGGCCTGTTATTTTACCTGGACAATATATTAGCAATTAGCATTTTACTTGCAGAGAATGCTAATTAAAAATCTGCACGCTTATAATAGGCTACTACATGTAAAGTGATAGGCATGAGAGTGGAGATAAAATGCATTGACACTGTGTAAATTAATTATAGCATTAACCTATGGCTGCCCAAATGATTCAGAACACTAATGAGATGAAGTCCTGGTAATTACTGCTTTAGTTTACTCAATGGTTAATGAGATAGCACGGTTAATTATTCAGCTGTCAACTACTGTCTATATACACTCTGCAGATGAAGATGATAAAGTATATTAGTACACAGCAGTGGTGGAAGAAGTACATAAAAGTGCTTTTATATATAACTTTTTGATTGGGGGATCAGTCACCTGCTTGTTTCTATGGATATGTCATTGCTCTTCCTGGAATATTCCACAGTATGACATTAAACAGCTCTACCTTACATTTATTCAATTACAGGTGATTGTATGGCTCAAAAATTAAAAATAAAACAGGCATTCTGATTGGGAGCGGGGTTGCCTCTCCACAGATCAGACCTGTAACTTGGTCTGGTTTGGTCTCCATGGAGATAGAAATGTTTAATAACATATTGTGAAACATGTCAGACAAAGCAATAACACTAAATAAAAATGGTTTAAAATTCAAATAAGTATAGTAAGTAATTTTTATAGGTCCAGTTGTACCCTTTTTGTAATAATATTCATGTCATGTATTTAATGTACAAAATTACTAAATAATAATACTTCATATTTGGAGACTGAAAGATGCTTTGCGAACAAGAAAACAATTTATACACAAATGTGCTTAAATGTCCGCTGCCTGCTTGTCTCCATGGAGATGTTATTGCTTTCCCTGGAATGTTCCATGGTATGACATTAAACATATCCAGCTAACATTTACTCATTAGGGTGTTTCTATTGCTCAAATACATTAATTTCTTCTGTGAATAGGGGCGACTCTCCACAGATCTGATTTCCAATGTGACGTGGTGCTATAACCCATTCGTCTCCCTTGTGATGGTCAGGTTTAATCTATATTGTGGAACATTCTACACAAAGCAATAACAAACCAATTTCCACGGAGATAAGCAGGTACCGGACCCTCTACCAGAAAAAGTTGCGCAGTGCGTCTTTAAGTAGAAGCTGATAGGAAGCTAGTAGCTATTATCTATGACTGGATGAGGGCCAAATGTCATTAACTTAGTCCATACAGCAGCAAAAGGCCCGGACAGCTCTGTATGAATGAACCTGTGCAGACTGTAGCATGTGATCCGTGGGAGGAAAGAGAACAGGAGCCCAAGCCAGGAGCCCTGATGTGACAGACAGAGACACTGCCAACACTCGTCTGACACTGTGGAAATCAGGGATCATACGGCAAATATCCATTCAACTCTTTTTATATGGTGCTACATTAAGCCATAAGAGGATAGAATTTACTGCATTTTATGATAAATCTGTATGTTAAGATCACAGCTTGAAAATGGCTGTTTAGAATAATAGTGGGCAAATTTGATTACAGGTCCAATGGAAAAATGACTCAAGACTCAAGAATCAAATATATTCTTTGTTTTAATTCAAGAAATATGCTTCAAGATGCCCTTTTAGAGTAGTGATTTTCCTAAAATAGATCAAAATTGGCACTCTTCTCCACTCATCTTGGTGTGAAGCAGAAAAAATGCGCTTTCTTTGAACTGCAGTTACATAAGCCCTGAGCCAAAATAAACACCAGCTGTGTTCAATCCCATGATGCATTGTGGAGGCAGTGTGTAATTTTGGGTAGTGGGTGTGAGTATTTTGCTGTCCACACAGATAAATGAGAAATAAGAAATACTGCTGTTAAAATTTAAGGATTTTGTGCTAGAATTTAGATTTCCAATTGAAATGTACTGCACAAATGCATACACAATATTTCCCATTAATAATAGTCTATTTTTCTATATAACAATAATATTAATTATCTATAACTCAAAATTAACTATACAGTGACGGCGATCACATACATTGGATGGAAACATTTACATTGCCATGGTCGCCATGGACACGGGAAAAACAAACAGCTTATTTCACAAAATCCATTAGTCCCTTGTGTTCATTCCCTCGAAGTATTTTTGTCTGAAGGTCTTCTGCCACATTTGCTGCCACAAATGGTGTGAAAAGCCTGTAACATCTCAAATGTCCATAGCTAGCTTCTCAGCTAGCTCCTTAACTAGCCTCTTGAATAGTCACCATGGATACGGGAAAACCAAACAGCTCATCTCACAAAATCCATCATTACTTATGTCCTTTAAACTCCACACGCTGCACTTCTTAGTTGTTAAAATCCAATGATATGATGTTAAAAACTGAGCTCAAAAAACTGAAAGTTTCAAAGCTGCTCAGTGTGTGAGCCAGGCAGCCACAAGAGCAGCCAACCGTTGTGTTATTGTTATTGTTATTGCAATTTCTTTACAATAGTTGGAATATTTTTTGCCATTTTATGTAATAAGGTCAGATTTGCACTGTGGAGGGTAGAATAAATAACTTCTGTGGC
This sequence comes from Taenioides sp. WSHXM2023, assembly GCA_029959045.1. Lineage (NCBI taxonomy): Eukaryota > Metazoa > Chordata > Actinopteri > Gobiiformes > Gobiidae > Taenioides > Taenioides sp. WSHXM2023. The sequence continues at coordinate 17,614,366 of CM057103.1, read as the reverse complement.
TCATTATTGGTTCATTCTGCAATTTGTTGCAGCTCAGGCCTTTTAATGATACTGTCTGTTTAAAAATACATTTACTGGGATTATTCTGCTTTGTGTCAGTAGTTTCATAAAGTAGTTTCAGTATAATCATTTATTTCTCTATTCCTCTGTAGTGATATCGTGCTTCAAAATGTGTTATCAGTATATATGTATGGCCTATATAATATATAATACACTAAATAGGCTTAGCTGTATTGAAATCCTCAGAAGAATTTGGTTCTCTAATTAACATTAGATGTAGATGTACATTCTATAGTACCAAGAACCCTCGTGTAGTTACTTGATTAGTGCATTTCCTCACCTTTTGTTTGTATTCTTTCTCCTTGGTGACTTTGGTGAGCAGTTTGGCCTTTTGTCTCGTCAGCGCCTCGATCAAAGAATCGCACTGGGCGACCACGCAGGCTTCAAACTCCACCCCACTCTCCTGCAACACACACATTCACACATATTAAAACATACTAAATATCATATACTACTGAAAAGATACATTCACACATATTAAAACATACTAAATATCATATACTACTGAAAAGACATCTGTTAAGACTGTTAAATATGTTGAAAATTATTGGAAAATGTCATCTGGTTCTGCCTATATTTTGTGTGTGTGTGTGTGTGTTTGTGTGTGTTTGTGTGTGACAGTCTGACTAGTAATACATTTTGCCACCGTCCACCTGCTTGTCTCCATGATGCTGGTACTGCTTTGCTTTCAATATTCCGTAATATGGCATTAAACATCTTGCATTTATTTTAATTACACATGTTTTTACTCAAAAATAACTTGAATAGCGGGGTCCCCTCTCCACTAATTTGAAGATATGTAAGCATTAAACAACGGTTCCAAGTTGTTTAATGCGCTAACACCACGGCTACAAATTGCCACAGCATTTAAACATTGGAATTCTGACTGACCGTGGTATAAATATGTTTAATGTCATTTTAGCCAAAGGAAAAACATCTCTACTGAGACAAGAAGGCAGTGCAGCACTTACTAAAAAAGTACAAAAGTTACAAATAAAGCAACTGAACATTTTCCTTTATTTTTCATGCAGCCCTGTCCCAGTTATGTTTCAGTCATTTCAGTTGGAATCAGCTATTTGTTCTCGAGTGTTATGGCTGATGTGGGATTTCAGTCTGTGGTGTTAATGAAGTGTTAATCAAGTGGTCATAAAAGAATGACACTTTGTTGTAAGGTGCTAGTAAGCGGTCAAAATGTAATGGCAGATTGGTGTATATACTGTAATGCTACTTTTCATTTCCAAGTCTTTATTTAGTAAATTACAAACAACACAGACCTACTTTTTAATCATTTCTGTAGCGCACACACTTTCTGTTTATTTGTGTTTATGATCATTTCTCACTCAGATCATGCTCTATTTTTGTTTTTCCGGAATAAAGTATTTCGAAACAGCATTAATTATTTCAACAGACTGCAATCGAGCTGCTGCTTTTCTCTCAAAATGCAAATATAAGAAATGCACTATCTGGTATAGTGAACCACAGTCCGGTCAATGTGGTTTTACAATATGCTGCTCGCTGACGGCACTCCCCTGTGGGTAAGATGCAATTTTGGTTTTTAATTTCACCAAGATTACTTTTTTTACATTCAAGCCATTATACGGTGCTGCATACTGCTCTGCCTGGGAGAAGACAATAGGCAGAAATAAGACTTGCTATAATTGTATTGTGTATGCAGAGAATATACATGGAGGATGGGTTTTCATTTGCCTGTCAAAAATAAGAATATGTTTTAATTAGAAAGCACGTATGTGGTATTGACAGGAATAATGGTCTTATACTGAGGCTGGGCAGTTAATGAGATTGTAACACAGATCTAATTCTCTGGAGTTTACGATAATTGTTTTGGTGTTTTTAATGAACATGGTATACGTCCAAGTGTTGTACGGCAGTAAAAACATAGGGTTTAGAGCAGAGTTAAGACTTATATACAAAACTTTACTGATCCACAAGGTGATCCACAGTGGCTCACACATCACAGTATATTATAACAACACAGAGCAAAAATATGAATGGCAAAAATAAACTCAAAATGAGCAGCAAAAATAGTAAGAGGCTGGTGTCAAATAAGGCATAATTATATAATGCATGTGTACAAGTAAAAATAAAATATAGAAATATAGTAATACTAATATATCACACCATCTCCTGTTACATGGTAAACTGTGTTGTAGCTGGATCTCCTATGGTTTTCATAAAGGTTTGTGGCACTGTGTGAGGTCAAGGGTACAGATGATCACCACAGACTTATTTTCCACCAATTTTCTAGTAAGAAAATTGTGCATTTTTCATACTTTTTCAGCATATCATTCACACCTGCAAACATGCTCGTCACGATCAGTCACATATAAATAAACACAAGAACAGAGCGAGGCAGATTCACACAACCGTCTGTATATTTTTAGTTTTGCTCTGACTTTTCTGTGCACAGAATACAGAATATGAGCTCCCGTTCTGTAACCACAGCTGATCCCGCCCACGAGCTCTGTCAGTCTCACACAGGCTGCAACATCACAGCTACTCCTGCAAACCCAACCACCAGAGCATCTATGTTTGATGCACCAACATCTCAAAATACTTAGTTAAAACCATGTTATTGTTTTGCCTGGAATGTTCTCTCCATGAGGACACCACCAGGCCAAGTTACAAGTCAGATCTGTGGAGAGGCAACCCTGCTCACTGCGAGACTACATGTGTTTCAAAATTTTTTTTTTTTGAGCAATAAAAACACCTATAATTGAGTAAATGCAAGATATCTATCTTTTAATATATTGTAAATTATATATATAACATTTACATACTTTTAATTTATTGTACATTTTAAATTACGTGGACATAATTAGCGTTCCATACCCAATATTGCAAAAATCTTATATTGACTGTAATAACATGTACCAATAAGGCACCCTTTTATAATGACTAGTTTAGGACTAGCTTACTTACTTACTTACTTACTTCATGTGTCACAAATTTAATTCTTCCATGCACATAACAACTCTGTTTCAGCTGGTATGAATTTCAAGTGTTCAATTATAGCGATAGGTGGGAAACAACAATGATTTATGACTGGAAGACAACAATCCCGAGCGGGTGCATGGTTTGGTTTTGAGATGTTCTGCCCTGAATGTTAAATAGCAGCACTGCAGACTCAATAAAGATATTTTGCATTTAAACAAGAAGCGCTGAGCTGTGTGAAAAGAGCAGAGGAGATCCACACTTTGATAGGAGTCATTTCACTGTCTGCTGCTGAGTTAAAGGGGCTGTAGGCTACCACATTTTTATTGTCTTAAAGCGAGACAGTGCAGGCGAGAGTAAACATATCTGAAATTTAGAGATATGCATTTGAATCTTCTTCTGTAGTTTACTCACATAAATGTAAGGGGAAAATGTGTACATTTCAAGGCATTTTATATGTAAAAATGCCCAAAATTTAGCATTTTGGGACATTCAAACAGAAACGTGAAAAGATCAGGTTTAAATTGCTTGATTCTTTTTGTTGACATATTAAATACAAAAAATATACAGAGGGGATTTTGGATATCTTATTTAGTATTTGAGGAAACTGGATCTGACTGAAAATTTGCCTAGAAATTAAAGTTAAAACTGTACTAAATCAGACTTGGAATCAGATATCAAAAAATTCTTCTGTACATTATCTCAAAATCCTGTTAAGTACAAGATTGTAAAGTTTGGTGTGTGTAGGTGTTACTTTGAGGGTTGATCCATGTGTCTTTATGGAAGAAAAATGTATTCTGAGAAAACAGCCGTTGAATTTACAATGACCCACATAACTCTATGGAGGCAAGTTGATTAAACTAAATATTAAAAGATCTTTTTGGTGCTGTTTCCACATGAAAGCTTATATGTTAAGAGACCAAACTGACCAAAAAACACAAAATAAAAAAATGAGTTTTGCCTTCAGTGTCTCGCCTAAAAAATGTCAAAAATAAAACTGCATTTTAAACTGCATTTTTGCAATAGTCCAAATGCATTGTTGATCCTAATTATTCACAGTGATGAGTTTTATTCACGACTATCAAATATCACAGTAAAGCTAACAACAATTAGCATGCTATCAGCACACAAGCAGCTAGCCTACTTCCTGGTTCAAAGACAATAAAAAAATAAAAATAAAATTGCTTATTACATGAAAAAATCAATCAATCTTTAAATGGTGCAAACTGGAACCAAGGATTACGCAGTGAATACAACATAAGAAAAATGAACTTTGTAAGCATGTGATAATTAATAGTTTTCTGCCAGTATCTTTGTCAATCTTGCAATTAACACTTAAAGCTGCAACCCATAAAACATAAAAGGAATACGCCACTTGGGAACGAAGATAAGCTGTTTGCTAGAAATCATTATTCTTCAAGGTTTTTAATGAGCACGTACTTAGCATATATTTATTATGAAACAGGGACACAGCTCAGCATAGCAACCATCGCACAATGTTGAGCTGTGTATAAATATGTTTCCATGTGTTATTCTAAACTGAGTAGTAGTGAGTAGTTTTACCTGTATTTGTTGGAGCAGGTTCTTGAGTTGGACCAGGAACTCCTTAGCGTCTTTGGCCTTGTCTGAAACGCCGTTCAGAGCCTGGGAGAGCTGACACTGTGAAGAGAAACATACAAAGTTACGAGGAAATATTTTTACTTTTTTTTTTTTTTATTTCCAGAGAAGCACTTTTGGATGGTGTATGTATGGAGGCAATCCAGCACTGCAATCATTTTATTGCTCTGCATTAAATGTGCACTGTGTAACTTCGGCCACCTGTTTCTATGAAGATGTCATTGCTCTGCCTGGAATGTTCCACAGCTCTACTTCATATTTATTCAATTATGGGTGGTTTAATAGCTCAAAAATACCCAGAAAAACAGATATTCTGATTATGAGCGGGAGTGCCTCTCCATAGATCTGACCTGTAACTTGGTCTGGTTCGGTCTCTGTGAAGATAGAAAGGTTTAATACCAAACTGTGAAAGATTCCAAAGCAATAATATCTCCATGGAGAAAAGCATTTGACGGACCCTCCACCAGAAAAGTTTTACAATGCACCTTTAAGTGGACATACGCATTTTTAACTTTATCAACCATGTAACAGTTTTAAATTCACAGCACCTTTACTTTACTTTATAAATATGCACATCTGTTCTAAACAACGCATACATACAAGAATGCAAGCGAAAATCACCATTTCAGCTCATTTCAGATCAGTTCAATTCCAGTACCAGACAATCGCAAGCACACAAAACTACTAGATGCTCAGATTATGTCCATTCTCAAAGCAAATACCACTCAAGTATCAACCCTCTGTGTCTAATAATGAGATTACCCCTTAATCCAGATTAAATCAAAATATATCATGATTACAATGCAAACTATATGCGTGCAAAATTTGGAAACACTGCAAAAATGGATAAACAATTGCCAAATCTTTTTAGAAAACAAATCAAAATATTTAGTGTTTTTCCTTAATCCTAAATCCATTTAGAAATTCAAAATCCTTCATGAACTCGAAACCACAAAGTCATTTCAATATAAAACATTGCACCTCAAGGGCAAAACAAAAAGTAGATTGGATTGATCTGAGAACCGAGACTAATGCGTTTGACACCAACTAAATTGTCTGTTTACAACACTGAAGACCCTCCCCCTTCCTGATTTGCATACAACAGCCTTGAAGCGTTGACTGCACCAATGTAAGTAGCGTGTCCAGGGGAGATTCAAGGTAATATATATAACAATTTATACCCCATTAGAAGTATATGGCCCGTTGTACATTTGCTGCAGGAGATACAGAATCTATTAGCGAAAGCCATTAAGCACAAGATTTTCATGGGGTTAATTAAGATAAGATACAGCAAAAAATGCACAGTTTGGTTAACAATTTAAAAAGCCGATATGGCAGGAGGATTTTCTATTTTGTTTCATCAATGACTGGCCGTAATGATGAGTTTTTATAATGGTTGAATAATAATTTGTTATGAAATATTATATTCACTGTCATTGCCTGATCCAGTACTGTATTTTGCTGTATACGACATGGGACAATGGCGTGTGAGCAGCCAAAATGAGGGGATAGGGGACAGATGGTGCGTGCCCATCACTCAGACACAGACAGGACAAAGGACCATTACAGTCAAACATCAACCAATCAGGAGACACTTTACCCCCACTGTTACACCTGCTATGATGAGTTCTGACTGAATATAGTGTACCACATCTTAAATATTGAAATAATAATATATATTCCTTTGTGCAGAGGGATTCAAATTGTTGGGAAAAATGGTCACACTATGCACTGTACTGTCTAGTGTAATATATTGTAGTAAAATAAAGTAGTAAGGAAAAACTTGTTGAATCAAAATTTAGTTCAGTTATAATTTATATTTATTTACTTGAAAACACATTGTTTTGTGGAAAAGCTCTTCTACCGACCTGGGCATTGTCCAGCTCCGGGTCCACGGTTTGGTTGGTTGACCAAACTAATAACAAAACTAATCAACTGGAATTACAAACTAAACATTTTTTATAATTTTACCTCATGCATGGACTAAAGCTGCATTGCTTTAATTTTAGAGGTGTTTTTAATGACATTTTTTGTAAAGTAACCTCACTTTTTCATTGCTTAGTCATAACTATATTATTATAAACTATATACGCTATACTCTTAGCAAAACAATGCTATTTACTGCATTTTATAAAGAAATACAATTCATATTATGCAGAATGAGTTAAGCATTTTGGCCCGACCCTCCACAATATTTTCTGTTTCTCATGTGGCCCCATGGAAAAAATAATTGCCCACCCCTGTTCCAGTACAACTCTTATCACTTGTTAGTCAGTCCATATGTTTCTGTAAAGTGTTACTAATTATCACTTCTTCACAGTAATATGTCAGACCTTTTCTTCACTTGTTTTCAATTTGCATAATGTAGAGTGCACAACATATTGTGGCAAATTTCTTGGGAAAAAAAAGAAAAAAGATCTCAGTAAATGGTCTTACGTAACAAATTATACAAACTGTCAGCGCCAAATCACACCCAGATTTCCTAGAGATTTGACTTTCACTTCTGTTTTTTATAATCCCTGCAGCACAATCACCCACCCCACCCCCATCTCATCACCCATCAACCATCCCTTATCTCATCCACTCTGTCCTGTCTGGTTAGCACGTGTGGGGGGAGCCAAGGGGGCGGGGCATGTGGTCAGCGAGGGGCGGGGTCATGTGGTGTGGGGTGAGGAGGGGTGCACGGTTCACAAATGGAGCCAGCCCTGTACCGAGAGACCATCTGCCCTGCCCAGCTGCCCTGCCTGCTGCCTTGGTGAATGCACACGCCAAGAAACTAACTAGCTAACAAGCCCATGACGAATGTGGCGTGCCCTTCTCTCCTGTTTGAGCAGCCTGCTAGTGCATTTGTTTAACCACACAGTCGCTGATAGGGTCAAACTGGGAGATTTACAAGCTCCGCCCACCTGTCTGACAATTAATTTGACACTTTTTAGCAGGTATTGATTTTGGAGCATGCTTTTGTTTAAGGGAGTGATGTGGGTGTGAAAAGAGAAGGAGGATACAATAGGTTAGGTACATACAACGATTAAAACAACAACAGGGAAGATTATTGAAGTCTAAGGTTAGATAAACAACACTAAGTGGATCTGAGTAAAGGAATAGTAGTAGCAGTAGTAGTAGCAGTAGCAGTAGTAGTAGTAGTAGCAGTAGCAGTAGCAGTAGCATTAGTAGTAGTAGCAGTAGTAGTAGGCACGGTGGCTGATAACTCATGTTTCACAGCAAGAAGGTTCCGGATTCGATCCCCGAGTCGCACGGGCCTTTCTGTGTGGGTTTGCATGTTCTCCCCATGTCTGGGTGGGTTTCCCCCATCAAACCTAAAAAACCTGCACCAGGGACTACAGGTGGAAATTAGCTCTAGTGTTACAACCTGCACAATGCATCTCTACTGTTAAGGTTAATGTATGTTGTGCACTGTTCCTGTCTCATAAACTAAATAAATTAAATAAAATAAAAAATAGTAAAATAGTAAAAAATAGTAGTGGTGGTAGCAGTAGCAGTAGTTCAACTGTTTAACTTCATCCTGGGAGCTGGAAAAATAAATAAAGTTATTTGAGGTGATCGCTTGTTATGGATATAGTCACTAAATACAAGCTTGAGGGAAAACTATAGCTACTAATGCCTAATGCTTTGTCTATCCATCCATTTTCTTCCACTTACCCGGGGTCGTGGGGGCAGCAGTCTAAGTAGGGACTCCCAGACTTCCTTCACCCCGGACACTTCCTCCAGCTCCTCTGGGGGGACCCCACGGTGCTCCCAGGCCAGCCGAGAGACATTGTCCCTCCAGCATTAGTCCCTTAGTTAAGAGGGACTAATGCTTTGTTTCAGAATATAAATACTACCCCCAACCCCCTTTGAAATCAGTAACTCAAACTGTTCATATCAGCCAGAGGCAAAACCACTGCTCATCCACTTTATTTGGAGCTATAGTCCGAAAACGTTATCAGATTTTACACAAGAACTAACCGACCAGAAATTTTGTACAGTCATGATTCTTCAAACCCAGAAAACATTCAAAATATATACACCTTGACTAACACCAAAGACATAGGTGTATCGAGGCTAATATTATTACTGTGTTCGATCAAAGTGAGTACATGTGGTCTTTTGGACGGATAAACTCTTCCTGAATGATTTTAGTTTTTATCACATGTATATTTTGTTGTCTCTAAAACCTCAAAAATGCCAAATGACATCCCTACTTGAATTTGAAAAGCACTATAAATCAAACATTTACCTAATTCTGCTCTTCCACTTTGTTTCTTTTGTCCTCAGATGAAGACTTGACCTTCTTCATCTATTGAACCACTCCACCAACAGCTCCTGTCAGCAGCCTTCAGTCGCTCCCACAGTCAAGTGCTATTATCTTATTATCTTATTACAGGCACAATGTATTCAGTCTTTGACATTCACAAGAAATGCTCAGACACCCAGAGACAGGACTCCTCCTCCACAGCTCACACAGTCACAAGGTAAAGCAGAGCCAGGGTCATGTGCTTAAAGGAACTATATTAGGCAAAACTGACTCCTGTGAACATTAAGTCATGTTATAATGTTGTTTCCTCATCAAAATCATACTTGGAGTTGTGTTTTGTTTCATTCACGTGTTTGAGTAATCCTTTATTATCAGTCTGTCTACATCTCCAAAGCTCAAAATGCTCTGTTCCATCTTGTGATGTCATGAAGCAGCTACTTTTTACCTTCTGTTCAGGTTCAGGTATGTTTTTGATGAGGAAA